>QEPC01001921.1:41343-57971 GCA_003113815.1 Sphenodon punctatus | reverse complement strand
GGGGGGGGGGGGGGGCACTTAGCTAATCACTTGGTTTAAAGTGATTAGCTTAGTTTTACTAAGGTTTACTTTTGTACTGCTGAAGTTATGGGCTTTGAGGACAATCAGTGCCTCTTTCATCTAGTACTTTTGTTTGGTTTCAGGTTACCATTGGTCATCTCTATTCTACACAGAAACTTGTTGTTGAGAGCCCAGAGGAACAATGATAGAAGACAAATCTCACAATCGCATAGTAATACGGACCATCCTCAGTATTCTGCAGCACTGCACAGATGCCTGTTCAACATAACATGTATATATCCTCTACACGTGCTTAAGCGAATGTCTTTCGAGCAGCTGGTAAACTGTTTGGATGCTCGCCATTTAAGTTCATATTCCAATAATGTGCAAGACGAGAAGAGCATTTAGTGTATTCCTTTAATGCCTTTATTTCACATGTAATGAGACTGTTTCTTAGCTTTCTCTGACAATAAAATTCCATGAACTTAATATTTGTAATTACATTTTTCTTCTCTACCTAAAGTAATTGCTATCCCTGGCTCACAAATGTATATGCAGGTGTTTGTCGCAAAGTGCAAGATTGTGTGGATTCTTACGGAGCATCAAGTCATGTGTGAATAAAGAAAGCAACTGGATTTCTAGAAATTTAGTGTGGCTAAGCCCTTTAAATATTTCATTTACAACAATATGAAATTTAACAGGTTTTTTTAAAAAAAATATAACAAGGATACCATGTTTTCTCTAAGATCTCGAGCTTTAAGAGTATCCAAAAAAGTGCATTTTGTACTTTTGCTTTTTAAAAAGAGAATTCTTGTAAAGTTTACTTCTCGCTACTTTGAAAATTTTGACGTTTTTCTCCCATACCTTAAACTGCTTTTCAGCCCACAGCTCAGTACTGGGATGTTTGTTTCAAACTACACTTACCATTGCACCTTAAACTAATTTAAGTATGCATGCAAAAAAATTTGTCATTAATATGGAATTTAAGGTTAAAGGCATTCAGCACTTTCCAGTGCTCTTCAATGTTTTCCTAGAATTTGATCAGGAAATGCAGTTGATGCTTCCTGTCTGACACAGCCATGTTATAACAGTTCAGCCAAAGGGTTCCTTTAAGAACCAAACTGGTCCACTTGCTTTATTTTCACAGCACATGTGTAGACATAACAGTAAGTATCCATTTTATCAAAGGTTCCTGCATATTACATGTATCTATGATCCCTGTCTTGTTAAAGGTAGAAGCTAGACAACACGTCTTGAAAAAAAAGTGGAGTTCTAGCTTGTCAGAAGCTTCCACTGAATATGAAACACCTCTTTCCTAAAAGGAAGGAGTTGCTCTCAATTTCTCTAGTTGTCCCCACCACTACATGGAGAAGGAATGGTGTACCTTCAGCAGTCTTCTTCCTATAAAGCAACTGGACAACAAGACTTTACTCCAAAGCTTACAAAAGCAGTAGGCTAGACAGTCTTTAAAAAAAAATCAAAAAAAAATAATCAACTTTTGTTTAAGCCAGTGTCTGTGTTCACTTGTATCCAACTGCAGGATAGACCCCCCCAAAAAAGTGTTGTTCACTTTTTAAAAAATAAAATAAACTTCAGCACAAATGTAGGGCAAGAACATTCCAGAAGAGACAACTTTAAACCAAGGTACAGCCTATGGCTTTTGAAAAACAAACCAAAAAAACCTCCAGAAATGCAGCTTTTGAGAGCAGAGGACAATCTATTTAAACTAAATAAACTTCTGGTATCAAGACTGCAGTGACAGGCTTAAGTGACAGAAGTAATGTGTAAGAGGTACTAACTCCCAAATCTTAGTAACTTAAGACATCTGGTATAAGCTATTAACTTGTATAGTTCCCTGAAGTTTTAGGTCAATGTTCTTAATGAGCAAAGAACATATAAAAAGAAATACTACTGCATTTAAGACTACAAGCATTTGGCCTTGGCTCTAGCCAGTATTTAAAACTACATTGTCTTAAAGTTCAGAATTACAGTTAATCAAGATAATTAATTACATCAGGCTTGGTTGGGAAACCAGAAGGGAGAAATGATTTTCCAAGGCCTAGGGAAGCCTTTAAATGAGTTAAGAAGATAACTGTGGGAGCAATGCAGCTCCCATTTAAGTCAGTGGAGGCTTAATTGTGCCCTTCTATATAATTTTTTTAAGTAAACTATGGTGAACCCAGCAGTTTTGTATCACTTGGAAATCAGTCTTGTATAAGGTGCAAGCTTTAAGCAACTCAAGCTACTGGAGAAAATAGCAGATTTTATCATCTAGAATTTTTCACTTCATGAAATGCATACATTTTTAAAACAGAAGTCTTTTAAAATAATTAATGATATCTCACTGCAAGGCAGTTCAGGTTTCACCCAAATTAGTATGCTTATAGTATGGGGTCAGAATAAAAATGTATAGTCACTTTAAATCTTATATAGTTTCTCAGAGCAATTTCTTTAGCTTTAGACATCTGAAAATCCCACTACTTTGTTCCACAGGAGCCATTTTGAGGGGGGGGGAAATGAGGGGGTCAGTATTCCAAATGAAGAATAATTGATTTGTAGAACAGCACTGCAAGCATATGTTACTTTCCATACTATTTTTGTATGCATTGTAGTACCCGGTTTGCTCACTGTGCAACCGGTGCAGCAACGTTGATGTCTTTGGGACAGCTGTAACCCCGTCTGCGCAGCTGTACCATGTGATGCAGTGCATCATGTGGCCAGCAGCCACCAGATGTTTCCCCACCATCATATAGTAACATTACCCAAAATGAGGTAAGGCTGCCCAAAGCGTGATAGCCTTGAGGACCAGGCCCCTTCTGCCCCACTTCGTGGTGGAACTTTGAGCAGCAGGCATTGTTGCCAGTCACGCATGGCCACATCATGGCCGGGAATGGGATTTTGGTCAGGCAGTAGAAGGGGGGCAGGTCAAGCCCAGGCACCTGCTCATATGGCTAGCCCTCAGAGCCAACCCCAGCTGTGGCATGAGATCAGACAGTGGCCTAACAGTCTGCCCAGCTCCCCGCACTGGCCTCACAATGTGGCAGCTGCACTTGCCCACCACAGAGCCACATGGGGATCAGGCTCTCTGCAGCTCGTATGGCTGCACCCATGAAAAGCAGAGGTCTTCAGTGAGCTTGTCCACTCTGAAGCCCAAGGTCCCTGTGATGAGCGGATAATGTGAGTATAGAACTATGTAAGTAGTGAGAAATACAAATTTCTCCCACCAATGTGCATTAACGTACACTTCTCTAGCAGCATTTTTGGCCTGAAGGATGTATGTTATACATAGAACAGGACAACAGCCTTAGGAGCTTAGCATTTATATGCAATATTGTATTAAACTGAATGTTCAGTTTATATATAGGTCCATGCATTTCCAACAACCTGGATATACTTGGATTACAAAATTAATGAAACCAAGGGCTGCTCAGTTTCTAGGCAACAAGTATCAGCTTTGTAAAAGGTTATCAAATTACTTTATTTAAAAAGATGCAAAATTAGAAAGTTTACTTAAGTGATCATGAAGTTACCACAAATTTAGTGGCAGTTAAACTGTTTCTTCTAGAAGATTAAAGCTTCTATACACAACAAAATGCCTTTCTCCCCTACTGTATGTATTTTCCACTTCTAATAGTAGTCATGTGCAAATACCACGTAATTGGGAGAAGAGGTTTGCAAGGAATAAGTGATTATGTATAACAGGAGATAATACATCCATAGAACACATACCCACACATGTATAAATGTCTTCAGTGTGCAAAAAAAAAAAAAAAATCTTTGAAAGTAAGCTCATAAATATTAAGTCTGACCACTGTTCTTCGCTGACCTCTTTACGATTTCTTTCCATTCCCTACTATGCATTGCACTGTACTTTTTTTAAAAAAAATCCTCCATTCTAAAATATGTATTTCTGATTTACCCCACCCTATAACGTTTTAGTTAACATTTGCTGATTCTGTAAGAAATGCTTCGTGCATGTACCTCCAAAGGTCCCTGATCCCAACAACCTCTAACTTTTATCAAACTGGATACTGTGCCTCAGCTATCATGCACAAAATTAGGCTGTGTACATATCAAAGGTCAAACGAGAGCTTTTACAATACAAAAATGCAAACAGTATTCTGAAAGAGAGCAAGACACACTTAGCCTCTAAAATGCCCTGACAAGAATAACTGTCTAAACGACAGACACTTCTCCAAGACTAATGCCATCTGATCAATCCTGCTATATTTAAAGGGTAATTTAAAAAAGACCTGGACATGCAGAAACTTTGCCCCAGCAGTATAAACTACAAGTTACATTCTAGCACTTATATATTCTGTTTACACTCTCTAAGAAGGAATGCTCAACCAACTACTCACGCTTCTAGTGAAAGACAAGAATAACTCGGCCATTTACTGACTAGCACATGTCCAAGTGCTATCGTTTCATGCTTGCACATTCCCAAAATATATTCTTGTTTAAGGCAAAAAGCACAACCGTAACTTCATGCTTCATAGAACCCTCTCCACAAGATTTCTAGAAAAGTTATTTCTCCAGGGGTATTATAGTGAAGATGGGAGGACAAGACAACTAGATAGCACACCGGGCAGGTAATGTATTTTTAAAAAGCATAGATGTATGGGAGTCATCAGACAGCTAGATATTGCTTGAAAGGTGAATTACAATTTATCACCAATATCCAATGAAGGTTTATATAGTAGCTTATATTTAGCTAAAAAGGTATGGGTAACTCATCTTCCCTACATTCATTCACTATATTTTGCCATAGCTAGGCCCTGTGGCAGCAAATGAAGAGCTACAGCCAACCACTGGAATTCTGAGAAAGCCCTGAATTCATAGGGTTGTTTCTTTAAATTCAGCAGAAGTAATTTGCATACAGTGTAGCCCTTAACAGAAAGCTAGGTATGCAGTTGCCACAAGCCACTTATCCTGCAGTAAGTGGTTTCTGGACTATTGCCAGTATCTCTTTAAATCAGTCTTTTTATGCTCCTGACTGTATACAGATATATTCTTTAGTGTATATGTTTACATATACAGACAACACCAATACACACTTCTCAACTATTGAGGAAAACCAGGGTGTTTGAAGATGATATTTTAACAAGATTATCTGAAAATAGAAAAAATTGCTACTGAACTAGTTAGCTTTCAATGATTCATTCATGAGCCTTAGCTGCCAGATGAGGGGGGCCATGATCCACAACCCACTTACTCCGGTCAAGAAATCAGTCAAAATTTCTAATTTTCATTCAGGCACTGACCTTTGGAAAGTGGGGGGCTTCCCTGACTCCACTGTAGGAATGTGGTGACTCAGGCATACCCACTTTTTAAAAGCACTTTAAGATCTACAGATGAACAAATTAAGGGTGAAGTTGTGTTATTGCTGAATGTTACTCAAACAGCATCAGGATCACAGCAAAGAGAATCCACCTTGATTTTTCTTTACATGAATTAACTTCAGCGTCTAATACTTAAGGAAAGTTGTAAGAGCATGAAAGATTTTTATTTATAGAACAGATTGGCAATTAACAGGGCTTAGTCAGATACACTAAAATTATTAAATTGTACTTTCCATTTTAGTCAAGGAGTGACTAGTGCGTCACATTTTAGAATCTCTTACTCCTTGGCAGAAGGAAAGTAACTTTACAGAGCCATCAGCCAATCATTACCAGAATTGTAACAACAAATTGTGATTCAGCTTTCGTCTTTAAAAGGAGGTGTCTAGCCCTTCCAACTGCAGAACAATCCCTGTAGCGTGTAGTGTGTACCCTGAAGGGACAGAAATTAGAAGAGCGTTCCAAATGCTGAGCTAATGATTTGGGGGACCACTCAGGATACTGCACATTTGAGATTGACAATGCTGGGTTTAAGTGACCTAAGTAAAAGACGATGGGTTTTTTTGTTGGATCCTTTTATAACGTACATAAGGGAACGCAGAACTTCCTTCCCAGCCTTAATAAAAATAAATTCTCTTGTTTTTCCTGGAAGACTGTATGTATTATTTGTAAACCCATGATATCACATATGCCCCAGATGTGAAGCCCCATTAATTGATGAAAATAACTTTTATTCATAAGGTTTGTGATTTAAAATGTGCAACTCAATTGTATCACTTTGACCTCTTCATCTGGGACTAGAGGCAGTTCCAAATCTAAGACTTCATCCCATCTTTCAGGAAAACCATGGAAAGTTCTTATTTTAACTATTTTTATATCTTCATAAAAAATGGGGTGTTAAATTTGTGTTCTGGAACGTTTTGCAGAGTAGATCTCCAGAATTCACGGCAGGCCAGATAATTTTTTTTGGCCTGCTGTGAATCTTGCTGTAACAGCATTCTTGGACATTCCAGTGTCTGCACTCACTGTCTGTATAATCCCCTCTGGCAAGATTGGTTCCTTAACATTAGTTTAGTTTAAGAGCTTTTTAAACAAGTATTGTATCTCTCGTACCCAATTAAGAGAAAGAAACCTTTGTTTTAAGCTTATAGGTTACTGATAAGCTTCTCCCCAGAAGGACCTACTCAACCCATAGATTTTAAAAGGGGGAAATCCACAGACAATCTGTATTATGGAATTCTCCATGTATCTATCAACTCTTTTTAAACTATTGTAAAGACATTCTGTGCCGGGAGCAGGAACCCAAACTGGTTTACTCATCTTAAGAGGAGAATAACCATTAAACAAAACACTGGATTCTAAATTTTAGCAAGAGTAATTACAGCCTGACGTACTGTGCTAAATACATATGGCCAAATTCTTCACTGGTTCACAGTTGGCTGAAGTTTTGGTACAGTATCCCAATCACAGCTTTTATAGTGTGCAGTCTAAGTTTTATCTAAGCAAAGGTTGTGTATGACTATTTTAAATAAAAGGGGTTATTTGTGTGGTGGCCTTATTCAGTCATTGGACTCCTTCATATTTTGGAAAATAGTATGCTTTTAGTGGAGTTAGAAGCCTTGCCCAGCTCACAATAGTCTGTATTGATTAATTTCAAAAGAAAACAACCCTGCAGGGTTTTTTAGTAAGTAATTTGCAAAAACAGAGTATGAAACCAAAAATACTAGAATAAGCTTTCTATTTCAGTGAGTTATAGCAAAAAATAGAAAGTGACCACCACATTTGAAGTAATATATTGCAATCCTTCAAACAGCTGAGTAATGAATGTATCCCAGTATCTGTTCAACTGAAAACAGCTGATTCACTAACTGTGCTATCAAGTCCCTGTAAAGGTGATAAGGTATCTTAAGAGGTAGTTTAAACCACCACTTAGGTCCCCTAGCAAAGGGAGGAAGGAAGAACATTTAGTTTTCATTTCACGTTGTTGTAGAGTCCAGGATGACTTACTGGGAGCTAGGGCATGGTACAATCCCTTGGTTTTATATGCATCTTTTTAATGCTATGCCATCACAAATACAAGAATACTGCTCTATGCCCCTAACTCTTTATGTACCACTAACTTTGACATGTGAAGTTTGGGTCTTTTATAAATATGTACATAAGCAAGCTGCCAAGTGAAGTTTAGAACAGATGCTTACATTGTTATTCGTGAACATATATAACATTTCCACTTGTCAATTAAGTTGTCATCCCTTGCAAAAGATAGTTATCCCATCTTCTCCAAATTGTGCAGCAGGTCATGACCGATCAAATGATACAACTACTCTTGTATTCAGGTCTTCTACTCACGCAAATCAGATTATCAAAGTGTCTATCAAATGCAGGTATCACTAGAATTCTTTTAAAAACCTCATGATCTGGAGAATTTAACTTGTCAAGTTAACTTGACCAGAAATATACAGTAATGAGACCCTTTATCATTTGAGGAAAAAGCTTATTCCAATGTGCCTGTTAGGCAGGGCTTTTGGAAATTCTAGCAGCTATTTGACAGAGCCACTCAAACTAAGACACTGTAGGTGAGGACTAGGCTCAGAAGCCATTTGAGAATGTGAAAATGTTATGAATAATATAGTCCTTGGGGACATCCGAGGCTAATACAGAGGATGGACCCTCAGGTAAGCCAGAACATGTTCACACCAATGAAAATACTCAGGCGTCCACTGATTTGAAGACAAGAGTCAGCAGCTACTGTCATACGTCTCTGGAAAAGAGAATGGAATCGTAACATAGGCCACAATGTTAAAGCACTTCAGAGTAGTCTCATTAAACCAATTAGTACAGGACAACAAGTGCAAGTAACTTCAGGATTGCAGTACAGAGCAGTAACGAACTGGGCAGTCCACTCCATTGTGCTCTGCCAGCACGAGCCCCATTTGTTTCACCAAGGTTTGCACCAGCCAAGTGCAAAGAATCTGACAGACTAATTATTAGGGCCCTAATCCTGCAAACCAGGCTTCATACCCTGATCCTGTAGAGACATGCTTCACCTTCCATGATCAAGTAGCTGCATAGTTCAATGGAGACTACTCCTTGAGTGAAGAACATGCATAAATGCTTGCTGGGTCAGAGCTTAGTCTCAATGCATAAAGAAATCCAAACACACTTAAAACAATTCTCATTTCCCTTGCTCTCAAAAAAAAAAGGGGGGGGGGAGGGGAGAAGGATTTCTTTAAATCCCAGTGATAAGTCAGAAAAGTATTTGGCCCCATTCCCAAGACATCTTATTACCTATAAGAGGGAGCATGTGCTTTACATGTCAGCCAGAAGAAAAATAACTCCATACATATGCATGGTACATTCCAAACACTGGCTTTAAACCTCTCAAATTTTAGTGTGTCAAGAAAGGAACTTCATTCAAGGCACTGTCTTCAAGATAGTGTAAAAAAAAAAAAATCCTCTGAAGATCTTCCTTCCAGCTCCCTGTAACTACTTTAAAGAGAAATCTGTGTGAACTTTGCCAAATTCCTCTAACTTTTAGAGTTCCTTTCCTGTACAAATACAAGTACCAGCCCCAGCTTTTCCTATGGTGCTGATGCCGACAGCCCCCACCCCAACTTTCTGGTCTCTTCGCATCATTTTAAAGTGAAAGTACATGCCAAAGAAAGGATCAGAAACAAGAAGTGTACAGTATTGTACCTTCCCTTATGCTCCCCTCACCCAATTTTTTTTTTTAAAAAAAAAAACGTTCCCACATGTAAGCACAAGGGATTGGATGATGCCTAGGTGCTTCTTGGAGGTGGTGCAAGAATGAAGGAAGGCACTGCTGGCTGCTCAATACTTCCAAGGTTCTAAGGTGGCTTGTCCCCCACCCTAGTCTTGGTACAGGAAGCTGTGGTGGTTGTTGCCCTAGAGGCTGAACAATGCTGGCTGCTGGTGTGCTCCCTGGGCAGGAATGGGTTTGCTGGTTGCAGATGAACTTTAGGGCAAGTCAAGGCTCAAGGCAGATTACCACGGCTGGAAAATGTCAACTGCTGGTGCGCTCCTGGGCTAGGCTGAGAATTCGCCACTGTCTAAGCCTGGGTGCTGGTTTTTGGTATGTATGGTGCTGGATCAGGCTGGGTATTGCTGGTTGCTTAAAGGTTCATTGCTGGACCAGGCTACGTACTGCTTGCCTGAAGCAGGATAGTGCTGGCTGCTGGTGTGCTCCTGGGCCAGGCACTGCGGGGTTGACTTGTCCCCCCAGGCTGCACGGTGTGCTCCTGGGCCAGGCTGGACAATGCTAGCGTGCGGCTGGGCCAGTCTAGCTATTGGTGGCTGCCTAGTGTCCCGGGCTGGGGCTCAGTACAGGGGTCCGGTAGGGCTCCCGGCACGGGGGGTGGGCGCGGCGGCGGCGGGTGCCGAGCCGCACCAGCGCAGGGTGTAGTTCCTGCCCCCGTTGTTATCCCAGTACTCGCCCTGCGGACTGCGGTAGCAGATGGCAAAGTGCACGGCGGAGCCCTCCGGCATCCCGGGCGGGGTGCAGAGGGTGAAGTGGTAGCGCTCGGCCGCGGCGGGCTGCTCCTGGGCCGGCGGCAGGGGCACGGCCGGGGTGTCGAGGAAGGAGAGCCAGTCGTTGAAGGTGTAGCGCACCGTCACCTCCTTGGGGCCGGGGCAGCTCAGCACCTGCACGGTGCCCCGCACATCCGCGTGCGCCGCCGGGCTCAGCAGCCGCTCCAGGCAGACCCGCTCCCGCAGCAGCTGCTCCGCGCTGGGCTCCGCCCCGGCGAACTCCGGTAGCAACTGCTGCAGCGGCGGCGGGGGCTGGGGGGCCGGGCGCTC
This sequence comes from Sphenodon punctatus, assembly GCA_003113815.1. Taxonomy (NCBI): domain Eukaryota; kingdom Metazoa; phylum Chordata; class Lepidosauria; order Sphenodontia; family Sphenodontidae; genus Sphenodon; species Sphenodon punctatus. The sequence continues at coordinate 47,814 of QEPC01001921.1, read as the reverse complement.
CCCGCAGGCCAGGCCGAAGGCGCTGAGCTGCTCCACGTCCCGCTGGCGCAGGGGGAAGCTCTGCAGGCGGGAGAGCACGGCGGGCGGCACCTGCGGCTCCTCGGCGGCGCTGAAGTGCTTGACGCTGGCCAGGCACAGCCCCAGCGAGTCAGCGAACTGCACCCGCTTCTTGCACTTCGTGCAGCAGCCGCTGCTCCCAGCGCCCGGCTCCTCCGGCCCTTCCTGGAAGAGCCGCGCCGCCGCCAGACTGGGGCTAGCGGGGAGCGAGAGCGAGCGCCCGCAGCGGAGGCGCCGGAGTTTCAGCAGCGCCTCATCCTCGGACCCACTCAGCGGGGAGGATGCTCGGTCCCGATCCCTCGTTTCCTCCTGCTCCCCGCAGGGGGCTCCCCAGGCCGCCGCCTCTGGCTGCTCCCCCGCATAGCCGGGAGCTCCCCTTTGCTCCAGGCAGCGCAGCGCCCCGCAGCCCCCGGTCTCCATAGCATGCCGGGCGCTGGGCCCGGGCAGGAGCCTCACTTTATCTCATAGCAGTAGCGGAGCCCAGGACAGGGTGGGGGCGGAACCGCCCAGCGCCTCAAACCAGAAGGAAATACAGACATTTGCCTCGGCCCGGCCCTCACGTATGCGCAGCCTCCGCCCTGTCATGTGAGGGGGCGCGCCGGCCGCGCTGGGGCAGGGACTGGACCGCTCTGCTAGGGTTTTGCACCGAAGCGCTGCAAGCGAAGGGGGTCTCTTCCTGCCCACCCCTGCCAGCAGAGGCAGGGTGGAAGGATGGATTTAGGGGACGCAGGGAGCTCCTGCTCCCCTGGAGTGTGTGACTTTTGCCGCAGGTCTCTGTGTTGCGAGCCTCAGGCACTGGGAACTATTTCAGTGGAGGGGAGAGGTAAGCAGGCGCCTCACAAAAACCCTGCTTCCCCCCACCTGCTGCAAGAAGAATAGCTTCATATACTGGGTGCACTCTTCCATCCATTGAAGTCATTGGTGGAGGATGTGTTTTATGTGTAACTTTTCCCTATCTTTCTGCACTCATTTCCCAGTACATTCTCACCTATGAACTTCATTCCTCCTCTGACACCACTCTTACCCAGCCTCAGAGTCTCTTGCTCCTTAAAGTGTCTTTCGCCTCCTTTCCCATGCTGTCTCCTATGCCAGAACTCCCTCCGTAATACATGCACTCTCTTCCTTCTTTCACATTCTTCCAATCCCTCCTAGACTTGTAAACTCTTCAGGACAGGAATTTATCTCAGATGGCCTAAACACTCTTTGTTCAGTGCCTGGCACAAAGCTGGTACTATAGAAATAAAATAATAAAAATTTCTCCCAACAACTGTCTTTGCCACCTCTTTGCTCCAACAAATTACTTATTCTAGTGTTGCCTGGGAGTCAGGATTGAGGGGTGGATTTTACTGATAGGTGGTGCAGGCAGTTTAGGAACATGTACTCATTGTTGCAACCAAACACAGCTTTTGATCTCCTTATCTGTAACCAGCCAACACCACCACTAGTGTAAAGGTATAGTTGGTTTGCCTGGGCTTTCTGCTGGAGGACCATGCTGCTCAACTGGCACTTTCTCATCACTGAATGTGCGGCTTGTTCACACTAGATGCTGAGGGGTAGAGCATGTGGTAACTCCTAGTGTGCAGAAAAGGGAGTTGTTAGCACACACTTTACCTCCAGTTACCTCCAGTATTTGTGTCTCCTGTAAGCTTTGCAGATACACTGCGGTATCTGGGAATAAGTCATGAGTCTGTCATGACACTCATCCATCATCAGCATCTTGTGTGAAGAAACCCTTTAAAATAATTTTGCTGGTATCATGATAAAGTAATGATTAATCTGACTGTTTAAATTTTACCAAGCTCATCATGATTAAGTAAGTGTAGCAACAGCCCAGTTTACCAGCTCATGTGCAGTACAATCTTCCACGTGTTTCATACTGGCACTGGCTCATTTATGGTGGTCGATTGGAGGACTGCACCCTTGAATATGTTTGGGTTTATAGAATTTTACTTTCAGTTTTATACAGAACATAAAGGATGATCAATCTGACCATCCAGAATTAGCTCAGAACTCACTGAGGATGATAATTAGGAGCTTTCTGAGACCTTAATTGAAGCAGAGATGATGAATTTTTACATGATCTTTCATACAAACATTTATGTGAACTAGAAGCAAAACAGAAACAAATAATTTTTAAGTCACTCTAGCAATAAATAACAAGCAGAAAAATAGAAATAAACATAAATAATAGAATTAATTGGTTTTCAGCTTCCAAGATGCTGTTGGAAAATTTTGGTTGTAGTATATTTTAGGTTTCTAATGTGACGTGAGAGAGAAGCTGTACAAGTGGTTCCCAATCTTTTTTCCTGTGTGACTTCATTTGGACCCTTTTCACACAGACACTGTAACACTGATAAAATGGGTGTTGCATTTTATTATGTATGTTGCAGGGCTGCAGGTGTGCTCTATAGGTGTCCTACAACATGTATAATAAAACGTAACACCCATTTTATCAGTGTTAGAGTGTCTGTGTGAAAAGAGCCTCTGAGACAAATAAAATCCTTGGTAAAGTCATACCAAATATCAGTCATGATATTTGCAGACTGTGGCAGTTTTTACACGGACCCCCTCCCTCCCCTGCGCTCGGTGGTCAGGCGGGGGGGTGAGGGCATCCATGTATACGGCTGGCAGCGGGTGGAAGGATGGCTGTCGACTCGGTGTTTGCCCATGTGGACACCAAGTGGGATGGGTGCGTGTGTGTGCATGCGCCTGCGCAACTCCTGTCTCTTATACACATCTAGATGTGTATAAGAGACAGGGTGTATAGGATGTGCTTAACTTTACTCCCTTGAGGTGCCCCATCAATTTCAGTGACTGGCAGTAGGATCAGGCTGAAAAAAATGAGTTTCAAACTCTTCATTTTGTGCTTATTACACTCCAGCCTACTGCCCCCTCTGAAGTAAGTATTTTGACAGAGGAAGAGGAAAGGAATTGAGCCCAGAGGAAGTGATTTGGCAGAGAAGCAGTGATTAATTTGGTGATTAGACAAAAAACTATTTGAAGTAGGCTGCAGTCCTTGGAGCACATAGTGCTGTTGCTAAGAGGTAATGCTGGCACTAAGTGCCCTGAGGATCATGCTACTCATAAAAATTGATGAGGACCGCGGGGGAATAAAGCCTCTTGGAATTTAATTCAGGGATAGCCCAGCAGCAGATGAAATTTAACTCATTTAAATTTAACAGAGAAATACAGAGCAATACATATTGTTAGGAGTAATCCAACTTTCTCCTGATAAATACCCCCATGGCAGAACTAAATTCGGTTGCAAAGAGCCAAAAATTGTCATTTATAAAAATGTTCTGCTAGCCAATAATGCAGTAGGTATTAGAAGTGGGTGAAAAATTGTGTGAGCAATAAATATTGAGACCCTGGGAATTCCAAAAATCTCAAAGTCAGTTAAACTATTTATTAGTTTTATGCAAAATTGTTGTGATTTGATCTATGTCAAATCTAAGACCTTTAATGTGGTGGTGGTTTTTATTCAAACCAATTCAAAATGCCCTTTTTAAAAAAGAATTGAAAGGTGATTGCAGGTTTACAAACAACTATTATGAGCACGAATTTTAGATTCTTCTTTGAGTTGGAGCTCCATGCCCTCATGCCATTGAGGAGCTAAGCAGTTCTTCTGTTGCGCTCCATAGCCCCTCTCCTTGCACCTTGCACTGTTGGCGGGCTCGTAGTGAGGCCTATAAATAGGAGGTGCAAAGCACAAATTACCTCAGTTCCTTCCAACCACCAAAGCATTAGGCAGTTGATGGAAATACTTCTCTTTCTGTCAGATGACTTGCAGTTCACTTTTAAAGAAGAAAGAAAGAAAGGGATTAAGATCAGGAAGACATAAACCAAGTCTTCCCAGGGAGGGTCCCCCATAGGGCTGTGCTATGGACTGTGCCATGGAAACTGCCATAAAAAGGGGGAATTCAAAAAATATACGAGGTGCTTCATCTGCCTTGGTGAAGCACACAAACCATCCAACTGCTCGGCATGTGCAAGCTTCTGTGGCAGGGCAATTAAAGATCGCTATGGACTGCCAGTGTGACTGATCTGTGGATGGGGGGGGGGTCCTTCCCCCCCTCCTCCCCCCCGGCACTGGGACCTTGTTGGAACTTTGCGCTATGGATTACCAGTGTTAGTGATCCGTGACCTGTGGTGTTAATGGTGGCTGGAAGGGACTGGACTGGACTGGCAGCATGCCAGGGGGACTGATTGTTTGGCTCGTGTGTGTCTGCTTTCATTTCTCCCTTCTGCTTCCCCCTTTTATTCCTCTGCTCGCCGCAAAGTATGCGCTTTGCTCCCTCCACCTGGGTTTTAGTGGGAGGTGACTGCGGCTGGTTGGCACCTCTGTGTGCCAAAGATGCTGGGGCTGCTTCCCCAGTCTCCCCTACTGTAAAGGGTGGGTGGATACAGCTGCTGCGACTTCTTTAGCCTGCAGTTTACCATGACTGTATGTCATGGTGGGGTGCTGGAAGTGGAGTGTTGTGAGGCCAGACAGCCACCCGCATATTCAGTTCCTCTGGCCTACTCATGGCGTGTGGACAGTGGAATGGCTCTCCACCCACCCAGGTTTACCCGCATGTTTGTGCTGTGCTGCATGCCAATGCAGGGAATGGTGGCTGCAGTGGCTCACCCCAGGATGGGCTGGGGAGGCGCCTCTCTGCCATCTCATTTGTTTTCACCCAGTGTAAGTTTTACTCAAGCATTACTTTACCCTCTCGGCTAAAAATATCAGGAACCTTTGAGTAAATTAATTCTCTCTTGGCAGCAGGTGGTTAAAATACTGTTTTATGTGCTCTCTAAGCTTTCGATGTAGTGCAGCAGTACTCTTGTTCCAGATGCTCACCTGAACAGCAAGGGACAGAAGTGCTGCACCTACCTGTGCTGCAAGCGTCATGCTGAGCTCCGTGCTTGCGGTGCAACGCAATGCACAGTGCTCCTGTTCCCTGCTGTTGACATGAGCAGTAGGGCTTGCAATGCAGGCAGGGGGTGAGGGCTGCATTGCATGGAATATACTACAGTATCATAACTACATAGTAACAAGAATAATCAATATACCCAAACCCTTAAAATTCAATTTATTAGCATACAGAATTTGACGTATCTAGTTCAGAAAGCAATATGCCTGTTAGATTTGGGGGTAGGGAAAACATATTTCTTTGACTTAAAGTGTAGTCCTCTGGCATTAACATCAGTGGCAAAATTCCCATTGACAGTAATGGTCGAGGATGTCCTGTTAACCAGAAATTCGAGTTATACAAGTTCAGCTTAAGTTGAACCTACGGTACTTAATGCAATTCATTGGTAATAGTTTATGGCTCTACTTATTGTTTCGGAGACCTGACTGGATGAGGGGGCTGGACCAGTTCTGGTGGACCTCGTGCCGACCGGGTATGCTGTGCAACACTAGCCTCGTACGGGGGACTGGGGGGGAGGTGTAGCTATTATTTTTAGGGAGGACTGGCCAGTTAGGAGATATCCAGTCCAGGAGATTCCAGGTGTGGAGGTCCTCCACATGGTGTTTGATTTGGCTGGGGGCAAGCTTGGGGTGTTGCTGGTATACCAGGCCCCTTCCTGTCTGGCGGCATCCCTTGCTTCTCTAGCAGAGTTGGCCTCGGAGGTAGTGTTGGACTCCCCCAGGACCGTGGTCCTTGGGGACTTCAACACTCATGTCAATGCCAGCCTTGTAGGAGCAGAGCAGGAGTTCATGGCCGCCATGGCAACCATGGACTTGTCCCAAGTGGTCAACTGCCCGACTCATGTGGGGGGACATATCCTTGACCTGGTCTTCTGCTCTGGCTTTGAGGCGGGTGATCCGTTAGTGGGGGATGTGAGATCTGTGCCCTTGTCATAGACAGACCATTATCTCCTGCAGACCAGCCTCCTAGCGCACCCCCTACAGAAGGGGAATGGACCAGTTCTTCGAGGATCTCCGTGATTCTCACTCTAGGGCTTCAAACGATGTAGCTCCTGTCCGGCCACCCTCTCAATCAGTGACCAGCACGACTGCTGCCTAGCCTGCCTGGGAGAGGGTCACAATACGCGGACCTGTGGAGCTTGCTCGGTTCTATCAAACAGAGCAAAATGAGCCAGAGAGTGAGCCCTAGAGTGAGAATACGCGGAGCTCTCTCGAAGAACAGAGTTACTGGTAAGTAACCTCTATTTAGGTTGGTCCGCCCTTGGAGGCTGATGGAACCGCAGCGGTTCCAGGAAGCTCTGAGGGAGTTATCCCTGGACCCTGACGGCCACTCTGTTGATGTGCTGGTACAGCATTGGAACACCTTGCTGGGGGAGACCATCGACAGGGTGGCTCCGAGACCTCCCCTGCCCCTGTCTCATCGCCACAGGGCCCCTTGGTTTACCGAGGGGCTGCGGTGTATGAAGCGGGTAGGCAGGAGACTAGAGCGACGCTGGCATCGG
>QEPC01001921.1:0-11267 GCA_003113815.1 Sphenodon punctatus | reverse complement strand
TTTACTGGGTTTGAGTTACTCAGTTTCCCTTGCTCACAGTCCACTTGAATCAGTTTTTTTCTCTGATTGATTCAAGCCTGCAGCAGGGACAACCCTTTGTCACCCAAGGGCCCGATCATTCCCATTTACAGACTCTTTCTCTCTGGGGTCCCAAGAGCTTGAAAGCCCTTGTTGCTCACTTGTGTACCAATGTTAGACACAGACACTTCTTCATAAAGATAAGAAGTTAGTTTATTGATTTACATAAGCAAGATAATTGATACAGAGTGGTTACTAGAAATCAAAGGTAAATATAACGCATTCCTAATCTATACTGGTTGAGTTCCTAGATAAGCATCTTACCCTACGAAAGTCCATTAGATCTGGTTCCTCCTCAGCCACAGATGTAGGTGACTGGGCACTGGTTCTTAGAGTTGCTAGAAAGCAAAGTCTTTCCTCTCAGTCCATAGCTTGGCTCAGCCTTCCTGGCTGGCCAGATTCAGGATGCAGATGCAGTTGCTCAAGAGGGAGATAGCAGATGGCTTAATAGCGCCCTTAAATAACAATTCTCAGTCCTTTGTTTCGCCTTCCTGCCTTGGAGAAACCTGAGGCCCGTCACATACACGGAAAGTAACCCGGAAGATCCATTTGCATTTCCATAGGGTTCTGTCTGTCTAGGGTTCCCAAATACACATTATTTTATCTCTTCGCATTTCCTGGGGTTTCGTCAGTGTCACAGTCCTGATTCGAGTTTTACAGTTCTCAGTTGTAACATTACATACATGTTGAACCTTTTGCTTTACATATTTACTATGCTTGTAGCCTACATGTAGGCCAGTATCACACATGTGCGACCCTATGTTCCTTCGCGACAGCAATGTTCTCCATATACCTATTAGCTCCTCACTCCTCATAAGTTTAGCTATTCTTTTCTGTGATTTATCCAAAGGGGTACCACTAGATCTGTCTAACTGAGATAAGGGAGAATGAAGTCTACACAAAAAAATACGGCCCCTCTGACTTAGGTCATAATTTGGCGGATCAATTTTTGTAGAAATTGCAGCACGTTGCTGTTAGGGGCATATATACCCACAAGGGTATATTTTTTCCCTTCTATATCACAAATTAATAGGAGGTGTCTGCCCTCTATATCATTTATTTTTCTTATGAGTTTAAAAGAAAGTCTCAAAGCAATGCCAATTGCTACCCCAGCATGTATTTTTCCTGCGTTAGAATAAAAAAATTTATCATATTTTTTGTTTAAATCTGCAGTTGTCCCTAGCAACTAGATGTGTCTCCTGCACTACAAAAACATCTAAGTTCTTCTCTAAAATACACTTCCATGCTCTTTTGTGTTTAATTGGGCAATTTAGCCCATTCATATTAAATGTCCCTATTTCAAACTCTGCCATAATCAGTATTTGTAAAGGTCAATTCACTTAGATGTGTACTCTTCAAGACCATCTTTCTCCTCTTTCAAGGAAGTTTAAGTTGTATAGTCACCTGACTCTTCAGGAGTGCCTGATGTACTGAGTCCTGTATAAACTCATGAAAAGAATAAATAAATAAAAAGTCAAGAATTAACAGTAAATTAAATAACATTGAAGGAAACGCCTTCTATTTGAGGGGCATACCATTGGTGTTGTGAGATACCGGCTAGTTCGCTACTGCTGCTGCTGTTCTATTTGTAACAAACCTTTTACAATTGCCATCCTCAGTATGGATAATCAATATAAAGAAAATGGTCTCACAACCCCTTGGAATATTATCAATATTTCTACTCCAGTAGCCAAGGTGCTTATATGTAGTGTAAACATATCTAATCATAGGGTAATTTCAGATGTGACGGGCCCGGAGGCCCGCCACGCTGAGTCCTGGACCGGGATCACTCTCCGATACCAGTCCGTGATGAAACCGGCCATCCTTCAGACGTGCCGGCTCTATCAATGTGGGGAATTGGGGAGGGGGAGGGGCTGTGCAGTGCGATGTGTGGCTGCTCAGCCCCCCCCGCCCCCCGCACTCCCTTGGCCGCCTGCCCACGGGGAGACAAGTGGGTGCAGTGGCCAGTGAGGCCGCTGCACCCAACCCCGTCCCATGGTTGGGGCCTGATTCTGGGACAGGGCTAGCAAGCAGATGTGCAGCACCGCCATCGCCGTCCCCGTCCTGGATCGTGGTCACTCTAACCACGGTTCTTGGCCTCCGGCCAGACAGAGGTCAAGAACCATGGTCAAACTTGATCCTGGCCAGGAGTTCACCATGGTGAACTTCTGGCCAGGACCAAACAGACGTTTCCGGACATGCCACCACCACAAGGAATCCACTGGGGTTCACTGTGATGAATGGCGTTTTCGTAACGTCTGAAATTACCCATAGAGAGCTATAATGCTCACAGCTATAAGATATCTTAGATGCATTTTTCAAATTATATTCACAACATAGTCTAACAATGTCTATAATATTTCCTATTTTATATCAACAAATCCCATTTACATGGGGAAAAATGTTTCTCTATTATAATCAGTAATAAAAACTTATAAACCAACAAGTGGATAGTCCACCCTTGTGACTTGCATTTTTTAAGACTTGGTCTGTCCTGATATTTAACCAGGGATCTGATGCCCATCCATTTGTCCATATCTTGTTGAAACAAGTATAGATACCAAAGGAAGGCTGTTGGTATTTAATAAAGGAGTAATTATGTATACACTGACATTGCTGTGTTATCTACTCACTGCTGCGTGTGCTCTCTGTTTCTACCAGCATGGTGCAGACTTGTGCTAATGTAGTAAGTTCACTCTCATCATTAAAGATTCTTCTTTTCCCATTGTGGATAAATGTAAGCTTTGCTGGGTGTCTGATCTGGGTCTTAATGCCCATTTTATTGAGGTTATCCGTATGTTTAAACCAAGTCTTTCTTTTGTTTATGGTCTTAATAGAGATTTTTTTTTACCCTCAAACTGCAGATTTCTCTTTATCCTAGAGGCTCTTAAGATGTTCTCCTTGTCCACAAAACTGAGGCATTTAATTATTATCGTGTGAGGGGGATCTTGTTCTTTAGGTTTGGGCCTTAGTGAATGGGCCCTCTCAGTTTCTATTTCTTGAAATTCGGGGTTTTCTGGGAACAGCTCATGAAGCACCATTTTCACCAAGTCCTTTATGTTAACTGCTGCAGCTCCCTCAGGGACCACCATAACGAGAAGATTATTTCTTTGAGACCTGTTTTCTAGGTCTTCTGTTTTTGCAGTGATAGTGCTGACTGCATCTTCTAATTATATTAATCTAATTTTAGAATAAATAAAATAAATAAATAAATATCAGTCTCAATCCCACAATCATCCAGGTCCCCCACTCTTTGTTCTACTTCATCCACCCGCTTGGTGAAAAAGCATCTAATTTATTATTTATAGTTTCCACAGCCAAGTTTAACTTATCCAGGCCAGATATAAGAATGTCCCGATGCTCTTTGGCTTCTTGTAAATGTACCTGGGTGGGGCATCAGCAACCTCTGCTGAGTCCGTTTGTGTGTTGGATTTTGGTGCCGTATTTTTGTCTGCCATTTTGGGCACTGCCGTTTTTTGTTGTGTAGGCCCGGTGCTGCACATTTTATAAAATAATTTAATAGTGATATTGTTGGGGTTTTTTAATGTCCCTGACACTCCGGAGCAGCTTCCAACCCTTTTTTTTTTTTTTTTTTAGTTTTTGTGGGGGCAATTATTTTTTTTAATTGAATCACAATTAAATTTCTATCCACATCTCCTCTAAAGTCATAATGACATTAGCAAAAGCACTGAATTTCATACTTATTTCCATTGTTCCCTGTTTTTGTTTTAGAATCTACTCTTGATTATCCAGGTTTGCAGAAGGAAAGGATAGCCCAGATAAGGGAAGGGGAACTCTAATCCAGTGGTAATGTGGTGAGTAGTAATGCAGTTTCTCAAGCTGAAACAAGAAGTCACCAGTACTATTCAGTATCCTGGACAGATCTTAGGTATCCACCAATATTCAGAAAGGCCTGGATACTGAATAGTATCTGGTTAGTATTTGATGTATTATCCAATGAACCAGATTACTGTTTGACCCCAATATGGTTTAAGACTGTTTGTTGCATTACCGTTTGTCCATAATTCCTTGCCAGACCTGGTTTTAGAGCAGGAATGGTAACATTTGGTTATGTGGTGATCTGGTCATGTGGTAAGTGGTAATGCAGCAAGCCTGTTCACTTTTAGGATATGCTCTGGTAATCCAGTTCGGTGGTTAACCTCTGCGGTAACCAGTTCGTTACTGAATAACTGTTGAACTGTCTGGGGTACCTGATACTAATTGGGGATAATTTTTTTACTCTTCATTTCAGCTCTAGTTGTGACTCACTGGTGCATCCCAGGAAGGTCTTAGGTGGTTTATGGGGACAGGAGCGGAGCCAGGAGAGGCAGCAGTGACTGAGGTTGCAACGGGATGGGAAAGCAGCAGCAGGGATAAGGAGGTGGCATGAAGCACCAAGGTTTGCTCTGCCAGTCTTGCTCTCGGACTCTTTTCAGTGCTTATGGAGCAGCTTGTGTGGGGCCATTCCCATGTCCTACCCTTTCAGCCCATGGGAGAGTCTGAGCTCTGTCTGAGACTCTAGGAGAGGAGCAGATTGCTCTCAGTCTCTTTCTTGGCCCTGCACAGACTGCTGCATCCAGGCTGGGCAGTGCTGCTGCCCCAGCATCAGCCTGGGACCCTGGAGAGCCCTTGATTCCTTCTGTGTCTTGTGTGCCCAGCACAGGTGGGTTTTGAATTTACTCTTTCAAGCAGGTCCTGGATTGTTAAAAAATGTTTTGGTGGTTATTGCCCACAAAAAGGTTGAGAACCACTGCCCTAATGAATGCTGGGAGCTGCTCTGAACCCCGGGGACACGAGATGGCACTGTATCCCATGAGCACGAAACAGCACTAGACAAGGCTTTTGGGGGTCTTGGATGAAGCACCAAATTGGGGCCTGTAACAGGGTGTGCAGCCCTGGGGTAAGTCGTTTCAGGATCTGTGCCCCACTGAGGCCAGGCCCAGTGGGGTCTTCTCAGAGTCTTCTACATACAGGGTGAAAATAGACATGCACATTAACTCCACTTTAACACTGCTTTGCTTTAACATTTCTTAGGCATGTTGCAGGGCTGCATAGGGCACCAATACAGCCCTGCAACATGCATAAGAAATGTTAAAGCGGTGTTAAAGCACAGTTACATGCATGCCTGTTTTCACCCACAGTTCCATGTACAGGGTTCAGGGCTGCCTCTCCTTCAGTCCCTACCCGGCTAGGAACAGTGTCTCTTGACCAGGCATCAAAACCCCATAGTCATATTCAGGTTACTGGCTTTGTTGCTCCTCTGTAGCGCCTTTCCCCAGGCTCGACTGGACAGGCACACTCCCCCTTGCTGCTAGTTTAGAGGCAGAGACCTCCCTGGCTCCTGCCTCTTCTAACAGGTTCCCCATACTCAGGCTCTGCTTTTCTGCATCTGGGCTGGCTCAGAAGCTAGGCTCTGGAGACTAGCCCAGCAGAAGCATCTCAAGGTGCCATCTTGGGCCGCCTCATTGGCCTTGCCCTTGCCCTCCGGGCAGGCGCTACCTCCTCTTAAAGGGCCAGATACCCAGCCTGACCCAGCTACAGGGCCCCCTATTATATAAATTATAGAAAAATTAAGGCTAAATAAATCATAATGAACCATGTCCAATTTTAATAATAAACCCTTTACGTTTTAAGAGGTGGGATGCTTATTTAGTTAGCAATGAAAAAATATTCAGAAATAAAACGTTGGTCATTTAACTTAACATTTAATTGTTACGTGTGATAGTGCAGCATAACATGCTGAAGTTTAAATTTTCTCAATATATACCTTTTATCTCCTAGGGTGCTCCCACTTGTTTTAAGCACTGCATTTATTTAAAAAAAATGTAAAGAAAATATTTTTATTTGAAAATAACTTTCTTGGCTTTTTGAGATGAAGTCATTTATCACATTATCAGAATCTAGGTTCAGTGGCCAAGTGAGTTCAGTTGAAATACCTGCAGTGCCAAGCCAGAAAGTTTTCCTTGGGACACTGTCAGTCAGGTACTTCTTACTTCTTAATTTGAATCAGAATGCAAGCTTGGAAAGGACCTCAAGGCTCATCTAGTCCAACCCTGGGTGCCTCCACATGAGCTGTGGCAGGCCAGATCCCTGGATGCCCCACGGCACGCAGGCGCAGCTGCCACACTTTGGGCCAGTGTGTCCACTCCCCTGCAGCCATCACCAGCTCTCCCACACCCTGGGGCAGGCCGAGGAGCCAGCCACACGGGACTGGATGCTCTGACTCCTGCTGCACTGCAGAATTGGGCCTGCTGCCACTAGGCAGCTGTTGAGGGGAGGGGGCAGAGGAGTGTCCACTCCTCCCAGGCACCCCTCCCCCCGATCTAAATGCCCAAGAGCTGATTGGGGGAGGAAGGACCCAGAGAAGCATGCACATGCTCCTCTCCCCACCATGGCAAACAGCAAGATTGGGGTAGGGGGTGCACAGAGGAGCGTGCACACACTCCTCTCTCAACCCCAATCTCCCTCAATCAGCTGTTTGTCAGGGTGGGAAGAGGGGCGTACACAGGTTCCTCTGGGCCTCTGTCCCCCTCATTTCCCTCAATCAGTTGTTTGCTGGAGTGGAGAGAGGGACATGTGAACACTCCTCTGGGCCCCTCCCCCCCATCAGCTGTTGGGCAGGTGGATCGGGGGGAAGGAGGGCTTGGAGGAGCACACATGCTCTTCCCACACGCCCAACAGCTGATCGTAGGGGAGGGGGTCTGGGAAGAGACACACACACCCCTTTCCAGGACACCCTTCCCCGCAATCAGCTGTTAGGTGGCAGGGAAGAGGATGCATGCTCGTCTCAGGCCCCTCTCCCCCGCCATCAGCTGTTAGGTGGGGGAAAGGAGCGTGCACCTCCGGGCCCAGTCCACAGACTCTGCATCGTGACAGGGCTGCATGGCCCAGCCACATGGGAGGCAGGCCCTTTAACCACTTTAGTAGCCTTATCCCACTTTGGACAACCTTACTGCACGCTGCATCCCTGGCCATTTTCTGAGGGTGCATCACATAGTAGCTGGCTGCCCACCCCACCCTGGGGCAGGGTGAATATCTAGTGGCCGCCAGCCAGATAAGCCATTGCTTCGCATGGTAACGTTACCCAAAGTGGGAAAGGCTGCCCAAAGTGGGATAATGTCTCGTGTGGCTGCACCCCCTGTGTTCCAAGGCAAGATATTTTCTGCTTATTGCATCACACGTTCATCTGGGTTTTGTAAGCATCCAAGGAAGGATTCCACAACCTACACAGGCAACATATTCCATTGCCCAATAATTCCCACACGTAGGAAATTTTCCCTAATATTTAACCCAAATCTACACTGTTGCAATTTAAGCCCATTCCCTCTTGTTTTTCTTTCTGTGACTGTGAAGAACTAATGTTCAACTTTTTTTTTTTTGGTGGCATCCTTTTAGATATTTGCAAACTACAGTCATGTCCCCCCCTTTATCTTTATTTCTGTAAACACATCAAATTCTTTCAGCCTTTCCTCATATGACTTGTCTTCCATTCCCTCCGTCATTCTATAAGGATTGGATGTTTTTTTTACGGAATAAGGCTATTAGTCAGGGTATGAGAGCCCTGACCTGTAGGGGCTGAGAGTGAACAACAGGAAACATCCATTCTGACTATAATGCACGTCTCTGAAGCAACCCCAGCTACCACTGTCAGAATCAAGATGCTGGGCTAGATAGACCAATTAGGCATGGGAATTCAGACTGAATTATGGATTTGGATCCGTTATGGATTTAGTTACGGATTTGGATTTTCCCATTGAAGTCAATGAGAAACCGATCCACAGCCCAAATCCCATTCCTAGCCCTGGGACAGTGGGTCTGACCTCTTCACATCCCTATTTCCTACCTCAGAGGGCTCCAGATTGCGTATGCGAAAAAATGGCCGCTGGGACTATTTTGCAAACGCACAAAATGGATGCTGCCCTTAACCAAAAGGGCAGCGATGTCATTTTGGCTGCCGGCCTTTGGGTTAAAGGTGGTGGCCATTTTGTGCATGCACAAAAACAGCATGTCGCTAGCTCATGACTACTTACTTTCGCCGCTATGTCCCACACTTCAGTACCATAGCGACCCCCTTAACAGACAAATGCAAGAAACAATGCCCAGAGAAAGTACAATGGTCAGAGGAGTGCAACAGCGCATTTGACAAACTTAAGCGGGCTCTGTCTGAGGCACCAGTGTTAATCAGTCCAGATTATGAGAGAGAATTCCACATCTGGACTGATGCCTCTGACACCGGCCTGGGAGCAACCCTCACACAAGACGGGGAAGAGGGAATACACCGTCCCATTGCTTACTTTAGCAAAAAACTGATCCCAAGGGAAAATAATCTATGCCCTTAACCAAAAGGGCAGCGATGTCATTTTGGCTGCCGGCCTTTGGGTTAAAGGTGGTGGCCATTTTGTGCATGCACAAAAACAGCATGTCGCTAGCTCATGACTACTTACTTTCGCCGCTATGTCCCACACTTCAGTACCATAGCGACCCCCTTAACAGACAAATGCAAGAAACAATGCCCAGAGAAAGTACAATGGTCAGAGGAGTGCAACAGCGCATTTGACAAACTTAAGAGGGCTCTGTCTGAGGCACCAGTGTTAATCAGTCCAGATTATGAGAGAGAATTCCACATCTGGACTGATGCCTCTGACACCGGCCTGGGAGCAACCCTCACACAAGACGGGGAAGAGGGAATACACCGTCCCATTGCTTACTTTAGCAAAAAACTGATCCCAAGGGAAAATAATCTATGCCCTTAACCAAAAGGGCAGCGATGTCATTTTGGCTGCCGGCCTTTGGGTTAAAGGTGGTGGCCATTTTGTGCATGCACAAAAACAGCACAGGCAGCCATTTTGCACATGCACATAAGTAGGGAGGTTGCCATGGCGAAGGGAGCCTGTTGGAGCCCCCACAGCAGTGGCGGTGCTTCAAGCCCTCCGAGGCTGGTAAGTATATTCCAGGGCCCTGTGGGATAGGGGCTAAGGGGTGGAATCCGGATCTGAAAGTACGGATCCGAAAGTATGGATCCATCACGTATTGCAGATTATACGGATTAATCCACAACTGCCCATTTTCAGATAGTTGCAGATTAATCCGAATCCAGAATGCCCATCCCTATAGACCATTAGTCTGACCCAATATGGCACTTTTTACGTTCTTAAGCAAGCAAAGAAACTAGCTTGCAGACTCTTTCAACTCAGAGAAAGAGCATAGACTGAAAGTTAGTTACATTTGTTATTAGCACGTTGAATTTCATGTATGTATATTGTGCTGTGGTATTATAATAAGACCTTTGATAATTAAATAAATCTAAGCCAAAGCTATTTGGGGGCCTCCTCAGCACACGGGGCCTTAACAACACTATTGCTCCATTAGCCCAAGCTTCACTATGGCCCTGTCAGGAAGCTCCCAGGGTTCAGAGTTAGCCTGCAATACTGGCTGGGCTCCTTCTGTCTGGATTGCAGAGCCATCTGTGTACCCATGACAGCTGGCTGGTACCAGGACTATACTTTTTAAAAGGCAAGCTACTTACTAGTAACTCATCTACTTATTAGTAACACAAGTATTGCTGGGTTCCATGGATAGATCATCTGCACATCA
This sequence comes from Sphenodon punctatus, assembly GCA_003113815.1. NCBI lineage: Eukaryota > Metazoa > Chordata > Lepidosauria > Sphenodontia > Sphenodontidae > Sphenodon > Sphenodon punctatus. Next base: position 1,595 of record QEPC01001921.1, on the reverse strand, counting down.
CTGCATCTACAAGACATACCTGTCCCTTAGCATCAACTCAGAACCCTCTAGCAATCAGTGGACAAGTTTGCATTTGGGCCCAAACGTATTAAATGAGACTCTGCCCCCAAGCATCTCTCACTTCCTAAAGAAGTCCCTGAAGGAGCAGGGAATTAATATGGAAAATATAGATTTTAGTCAGGCAGAAGATTACTTTTCAGTTTCAAACTCTCAGAAGTAAAAATCGGAGAGATTTTGCCCATTTTATTTCATTCAGTTAAAATTCCTAGGCAGCATGCTGTACGTCTAACTATTTTCTTCAGTATGGCAGAGTTTATACAGCAAAGCAAAACAAGAGTCTTTCTTTAGAAATGCCATTGATGATGGCCAAGGTTAAGAGAGTCAAAGCTGCTTCCTTCCTCTTCTTTTTGCCAGCACGATTTTAGGATAGTGAAAAACACTTACTGAAGCAAGAATGTTTCATGGCAGTTTAGAAACTTTAGCCATCATTCACAAACCAGTCGAGCTACTCAGGACTATAGTGAAATGTGGGTTGCAGCAATAGACCAGATTTGAAGCAAACACGGAACATAAAAGCCAGTGCTTAACTGTATTTCATTTAACTACATTTTAATCATGTAAACCTTTGATCACAACAGACACACCAGAATGCCATGGAAATTAAAAAATGTGTTACCTTCTAATTCCATTTTCATGTATTCACTGCTCTCCAGCCTAGCAAAACCTGGTAAGATCTGTTTTCAGTGTTTGTTTGTTTGTTTGTTTGTTTGTTTGTTTTTTAATAAGAATGAAAAAAGAGGCAATTGAGGAGGCAGCAAGACAAGAGTGTTTCCATAAAATGAACAATAATGTTAAGATTGGCTTTTATTTCCAAATTCAGCCGTCTTTATAGAGACCAGAGCCAATTTCACACCTGTTCTGGGAAACACTGCCTGGATTCCACCTCGTTCCATGCCATGACTGTATGTTGCTTTAAGGCAATTGGATTGGTTTACATTTCTCAAACTAAGACTGGGAAGCCCTAGGAAGACAAAAGTTAATTTTCAGAAACTGAAACATTTAGACTATTTCTATTTTGAAATTAGAAGATTTCTATGGTCACAGAAGCCTACCAATTAAATGTTAACACCCCAAAACACTAATCAGAACAAGACCATATATTTATTAAATGTATTGATTTAAAAAGTATATGCAGCCCTTCTCAAAGGCTCAGGGCGGCTCATAGACAATGGGTGTTTTCAGACAAGATGCTCCCCACACACTACCCACCCACCTCCCACCTGCTATACACAGGGCACCCATAGGGCAACACTGCAGCCCTGCAACATGTATAGTGGGTGGAGAGTGTCTCTTCTGAAAATGTCCAATAATATAGTATTAGCACAGTTGACTTATGACAGAATGAGGGTAACATGGATTCTTCCTGTGCACTAAATGCCTCCATGGAAACTATGCTGATGAAACCTGTCAATCCTTAAGTAAATAAATGACCACTCATAGGCCTTTTTTACACTGACGGCGCAGCAGCGCCGATGGGTGGAGATGGGTGTGGATGGGTGGGTGAGCACACCCAGCAAACACCTGGCAGCACTGAA
>QEPC01001916.1:7167811-7202585 GCA_003113815.1 Sphenodon punctatus | reverse complement strand
GAAAAGGGGGCACAAGCCCAGCTCTGGGCATGAGTAAGGAGGAAAGTGCCTGCAAAGTATGAAGACAGTGCATGTCCTTACTCACCCTGCTAAGGCACCCCTCCCAGGGTCATGACCCCAGTGCATGCTGTGTGTGCCCTGCATTACACTAGGTATCACCACCTCATCTCTTAAGGAGATGACTCTTAATATCCTAATTTCTTCCTATTTATCCTACCATAGCATACTGGACCCCTGCCACAAAGGGGGAGATGGTCCCGACACCCACCGGCTATTCACTCAACAATCCTCTCAAATGCGCAGCCAAGGCCACCAGGTAAACCTCATTTCGTTCAGGTGACAAATGCACCCCATCATCCCTAAACAATCCAGGTGCCTGTGGACTATCTCTGAATGCTGGATAATCATACCTCCTAAACCCAATAACCATTTATTTATTTCCCTATTAATATTCCTTCGGGTTTTATCAACCTTTCCCGGCTTGATTGCATTCACCCACTTTACCCTAGGTATAAAATTTGTCCAAACTATGTGCACTCCTTGAAACAACTGCCTAACCGTTAACAAATCTTCCTTGACCTTTATTATCAAATGCACACCTTTTCAGGCTGGCAAGTCATTTTCCCCTAAGTGAATCACCAAAATCTGTGGTGTGGGTATCCCTCCTAAGCATCGGGAGCAGCTGATTCCAGCGCATCCCACTCTTGTCTAACCATCTGATCCATAACTTGTCTTTCAAACCCAAATGCAAACCCCAGGATGTCCTTGCGGCAGCTCTGCTGGCCTAACGCACCAAGCTGTGGCCCACTGTCCACACCACTCATCTTGCTGTGCCAGTGGGCCTGGATCCTAACAGAAAACACAATCATTCAGTACTGATAAGGTCTAACATATATCTTTTATAAGCCCCAGACCTCCATCTTAATACTGCCTTGATTGCTTCCTCGGGCAAACCCACTGCAGCCACTGTCATAGCCACCCCAATTCTAAAGGAATGTGACCCATATTCCTTTGGGGGCAAACCCACCCTTGCCAGTGTAGCCCGCAGCACTTCGGTGAATTTGTAACTCTTCAATGGGGCTCCCTTCCTGTGTACGAATAACACTCCCCAGGTCCGGGGGCGAATGTCCAAATACCACCGCCTCTGCTCCACCAGGCATATAGCTTTTGGACCACTTTCAAACAGCTCTATTTGTCCCCTTCTCCTCTGATCAGTTTTTGAACATCGAAGCCTTAACTTTATGCTGTCGGAGGTCCATTGAAAGTCTTCTATCCCCAATGCCTGGCCAGCGTTGTCTCTACGAGACCTAGACACCACTTTGCTAACTCTGAAGCCTCCAAAATATGTTATTACATACACTGCAGTAAACAATTGTACCTCATATGCATCATGGCATACCACTGAAAGAGACTCGACAAGCCGAATCACGATGGGTGTAGTTATAGGTGCCCTAATCATATTAGGGGCCTCTGTGGCCCTGGTCCAACTTTCAAACATAGACTTCAAATGAAAACCTTTATTTGGTGCGGGGAAGTCCTTTAATTTGCTAACGAAGGTCAAGGCTGCTATCTTGCCTGCTATAGTTTCCACCGCTAGACCCTTCTTATGCTGTGCCATTGCAAACTGTATGACTTCCGGCTCCCCTATGGAGAAACCAGTCACCCATCCCTTCTCTACCCTGAATAACTGAAACTCCCGGAAAGCCCTACTATATGCTGCCTGGGTTCTGGGGGCCAAGGATCCCTGTACGATGGTCTGCAACGTTAACTCCCAAGACTCCACACCCCAGGTGGTAAGAGGTCTGGCAACTCTCTCTGGCTTCTGGAGCCATTTCCCGGAATCGGTCCATCTGAAACAGACAAAGGGCATCGGCTATGCTGTTGTCAATGCCTGCGATGTGTTGTGCAGTAAACAATATGTTGTCCCTCAAACAAACACGCCCCAACCAGGGACATGACTCGTGGGGACTGGGAAGAAAGTGTATTGATCACATGTACCACTGCAAGGTTATCGCACCAGAATAATACTGTGCAATTAGCGAACTGCCGAACTGCCTAGCCCACACTAACACTGCGATCACTATCGGGAACAATTCTAGGAATGTGAGGTCTCTGGTAACCCCTGACTCCTGCCATTCCTGGGGCTACAATGCAGCACACCAGCATGTTCTAAAATAAACTCCAAAATCTGCACCCCCTGCAGCATCCGAGTGTACTTGTAGTTCCGCCTGAAGCAACAATCACTCCCTCCAAAAACTCACTCCGTTAAAGCCTTCCATGAAACTCAGCCAGGTCCCTAAGTCTTGTTTCATGTCCCAGGTTACTCGGATCTGGTAATGGGGCGGCAAGTCGCCCTTCAATTTACCGTAAAGTCTATAAAAAGGCTCTACCCAGTGCAAATACGCAGCATGCGAAGTTGAGGCTCCCAACTAAGGATTGTAAGGTCCCGACTGCTACTTTTTGGGTGATGTTGCACTCCCTGATCTTTTCTTTGATGCCCCCCAACTTATCCTCCAGCAAACTTGACAACATCAATTCCATGTCTAACTCTATACCTAAGTAATTAAGTCTTGTTGCCGACCCTTCCATTTTTTCAGGGGCAAGAAGGATGTCCAGCTCCCTCGCTACTTCCTGGAACAACCCTAAGGTGGCCGCACAATCACTCACCCGGGGACGGCATATTAATGAAAAGTCGTTGAGATACTTTGTCAAGTCACCGGCCCTAACTCTTTGCCTAAATACCCACTCTATGAGGGAACTAAATTGTTCGAACACAGCGTATGATATAGAGCAACCCATGGGAATGGCCCAATCATAATAGTACTTGCCTTCAAAATGGAAGCCCAACAGATGGAAACTACTTGGGTGCACTGGCAGCAAGCGAAATGCTGAGTTAACATCACACTTTAACAGCACACCCTTTCCCATGGCCTTAGCCTTTTCTACCACTATGTCAAATGATGCGTACTTGATGGTTGCCAATTCCTTTGGAATACCATAATTGACCGAGCATCCCCAGGGATTGGACAAATGGTGGATCATGCTGAATTCTCCTACCATCTTCTTAGGGAAAATCCCCAATGGGGACAGAACCAGATCATCTAGGGAGGGGTGGGGTTCAAAAGGGCCTGCCACCCTACCTTCTGCCACCTCCTTCACTATCTTTCTCCTAACCAAATCCTCCCGCCCCTTGATGAATTTCAAGTTCCAAACTGACTTTTGCTGGCCCACTAAGCCAGCAGGAATAAAAAAGCCATGTTTAAAAACTTGAACAATGTAATTCACTTCTACCCTATCCGGGTTCCCGCTAAGTGCTCTTTCAAGGTGCTCAATTTGAACTGGCGTCAGCCCCCTTTGCAGGGTGGGTGCCCGGGGATGTTCCTTGATCCCCTTTTCCATTTCCTCCCCCTGACAATATTGCCCTCGACTACTTCTCTGTTTGGGCCTATAGCAGGTGCTTGCCAGATGCCCCCCTCCACAATTTGAACATCTGTGGCAAAACCTGCACGCTGCCCAATTACATTGGCCAACCTTATTTTATTCCCAGCACGGACTGGGTCCTCCCTGCCCCCATTTCTGGTTGTCTCCTCAAAATGGTGCATTTGTTGGTGCCACACACACACACACCACGCACCAATGGGTGCCTTCTATCTGCTCTTGGTGCATTCACCGCATCTATCCTACATTCCAGCCATAAATCTGGAGCACGTACATCCCAACGCATCCCTGGTGTATTCGCTGCCCTATGATGAAACGCTTTGTCATAGCGCAGCCACGCACCTGGAGGTCTGGTACCATAAGCCCTATGAACAATATCTGTGTACTTGTGTAGCTCTAATCCACGCCCCAGGTTTGCTTGCATAATAACCCCCCATATATACTGCAAAGGCCACTGTCCAATTTGCCCAGTTCTGATCCGCTTTTGGGCGCCAAAATTTATCCTTCTCTTTCCCATCCTCTTGTTCTGAGTGATCCACTATTGGATCACTGAACAGGAGGGTGTAGATATCAACATACTCCCCTCGCCAGATTTTTTCCTTTGTGACCTGTAGTAGATGGTTCCCAAATGGGGCTGCTACATCCACTATAGCTCCCCCCGAGGGCTGGGGGTGGGTTATAACCGATGATGTTCTGGATCCTGGGACCGGCTGGGCCGGGTTTGCACCCATATTTAGTGGAACAGGGGCTGATGCGGGTATCACAGTCCCCATAGAACCTGCCCCACCCCTAGATCTCCCCCTCCTGGTCCTAGATTTGGGGGCAACCGCTGGCATAACCCATGCCCCATTCACCATCATTAACTGGGGTCCACCTGGCTGTGACCCATGGGTGGGGCCTCCTACCCCTTCAGTAGCATTCCCTAGGGGTCCTTGCTGGGGCGCTACCTCTCATCCCGGCTGTGTTTATATCTACCCTGATCCAGTAACGTGCCCCCCCCCCTGCAGCCATTACTTGGTCCCTCGATTCTGCGCCATATTCAAGGGTGCCCCCCCCCCCTTGAACAACTGACTGTCCCTCTGGCCTGCTCGTCTCCCATCTTCAGCTCCTCAGGCCCTCGGGGCCCGTTGCAGCTCATTCTCCAGGTCTAAAATCCTCCGCCACAGCTCTTCATCTGTGTGCTCGTCCTCCTGGTCTGGCTCCTCTACCCTTCTCCTGCTCGCCAGTGGTGCCTCACCTGCATGGTGAGATAACCCCTCTCCTGCTCACCGGTGGTGCCTCACCTGCATAGTAAGATAACCCCCTGCCCCCCCCTCCACTGCCTGGACACCAGAGCTCTACTCGCAGTCCTCATGATCCCTTGTCTCTGATATTGTCCCAGACATGGAACACCGTAGTGGTCCTCATACGTCACCTCCCCCCTACTGTGGGACCTAATCCACTCGGGTAGAGGGCCTGGATTAGCAGGCTTCCGCCAAGCCCGGACCTCCTGTTCCTTCCATGGGTGCCTGAACCCCTTGCCCCGGGCACATGCCTTGCAGGGGAGCATCCTCACCCCTCCCGCCCCTTGTCTTGTTCCTGGGGCAGGTCTCCTGCTGCCTCCAGACCCGCCTGAGTCATCCTTGACCCTGTACTGAACTGGGGGGTCACAACCCTTCCCCACGCCTAACTCCCCCACTTCCAGATGGGGGGCAAGTCCCTGCTCTCCCCCCCCCCTTTCCCCAGGTCACGTGCACCTCCACTTCCTAAGGGAGCAGGGTCATCGCGGGTGGCTGCTAGGCCCCTAGCCTGTCCTTCCCTGTCCCCTGCAAGGGAGGATACCTCCCCTCTTCCCATCTCAAATCCTGCGGGGGGGCCTTTCTCCACTTCCTCCTCCTGGGGGCATGACACAGGCCCACATTTGGGCCTCTCAGTCCTCCAGACGGGTGAACATTTCAGCCCTAGAGGGGATCATCTCTCACCCCCCCACCCCAACTGCTAGCTCACTGCCTCGGGTTGCTTCCACGGGGGATATCTTCCCCTCACCTCCCCCTTCTGCTGCGGATTTCTTCTTCTGCCCGGCTTATTTTTGCTTCGCTCTTCCCATCGTCGTTCTCTATGGAGCCAAAGGCTCAGCAGCAAAGCCGTTTCTTTTCTGCTGACTCTTTGCTTCAGCTATTGGAATGCCGCTTCGACCCGGCCACCAGTGAACCTGCCACTCCTAAAAGAGGCGGAGTTCACTTAATAATCCCCATGCTGCCCTCTTGCGTATGCACCCTCGGGATAGTTGCCCTAGCAACCCTATACAGCAAGGGGCATTCTAGAATGCCTCCTTGCCGCAGCCCCTTGCTGTGCCTCCATTTTAAATCAGGGCACAACAAATTCCCTGTCACTGCCATGTCGTCGGCGAAGGGGACTTGTGTCTGGTACCAGGGTAATAGGTAGCCAGCGGGGTGCTGATATACTTGTGTTGAGAGGGGTGGAGCAACTGACTGGTACTCTAGGATCTGCTAATGCTAGTGGGGTGGGGGTTGACCCTGAGCACAACCCAGTTGAGCACGGTTTATTGGGGGCAGAAGGAGCTTTGCTGACTGGTCTCTCAGGGAACTGTGGGTCAGGACGCAGGTGGGGAGGATCCCCAGCCTGCCGTCAGGGGTGCACAGGCTGATTGGGCATCTGTCTGGCCTGCTTTTAGTCAGGAAACTGCTTTGGAGCATGACAGGGGTCAAAGGGATGCTTGTGTGGCCCTGCAGATGGTGCCGGTGTGGTTGGGAATTGGGGATTTTGCTTCCCAGCAGAGGACGTTTGATCAATCAAGCAGCTCCCTTGCTGCTCCTTTGCAGCAGGGGGTGCCAATGGTGGCTTTGTAGCCTTGTGGCAGTGGAGGGAATTTTTCCTTTTGCAGGAAGTAATTTGCAGGCTGGTGCGGGCTATGGTGGGGCAGGGTCTGGTGGGGTTAGCTCTCATTGGGGCGGTGTGGGTATGTCAGCAGCATTTCTTTATTTTAATCTGAATTTTGTCTGTCTCTTCACAGAATGCAGGCTCACTGGGTCAAAGTCAATTGCCCCTCATGGGGGGAGTATCTGGGAAGCTCCCTGTGCCCGCAGGGAGCTTAGTTGGTGTGAGTCAGGAAGGTTCCAGCCAAGCAGTGACATCTGGAGATGGGGCAACTCGGCAGTTCCTGAGTGCAGTTGCGGGTCCCAGTGTGATTGAGGTAAGATGGGGGGAGGGGTTGGTGCGTATTGGGAGGCTCAGTTAGTGAATGTGGGGAATCCGTTGCAGGCATGGGGGATGGTTGTGGGGTTTAAGGAAGGGCAATTAGGGGGTTAGAGTGGGGGGAGCTGATTTTAGAATTTCTCCTGGTCAGCAAGGGGTAGTGCAGCAGCAGGTTGGGTCCAGGAAATTAGTTAGACAAGTTCGGTTGCCATATTCAAGCATTTCAAGGCCTTTGGGGTCTCATCTGCTTCAGACTATGGAAGGTGAGGTGGTCCCTGAGGTATGAAGGACCAAAACCGTGTAGGACTTTATAGGCCAAGATCAACACCTTGAATCTGGCGTGGTACGCTATAGGCAGCCAGTGCAGCACAAGGAGCACAGGTGTGCTATGTTCCCGTCGGCTCATCCCCGTCAGGAGATGAGCATCCGCGATCTGCACCAGCTGCAACCTCCAAACCAGCATCAAGGGAAGCCCCACGTAGAACACGTTGCAGTAGTCCAGTCTCGAGGTGATGAAAGCACGGATGAGGGTGAACAGGTCGGGTCTGGAAATATATAGATGCAACCTCTGCTCCAGATACAGCTGGTGGAAGGCAGCCTTAGCCACCATCTCCACCTGCTGATCTTGGTGGAGGTCTGAATCCAATAACACTCCTAGACTCCGAACCTGCTGGGCTATGGGGAGGCGGACCCCCTCTACTAGGGGAGCTGCCACTTCCCTCACCCTACCCGCCGCCATCACCTCCATCTTACCAGGATTGAGCTTCAGTCTACTCTTCCATAACCAATCTGCCACCGCCTCCAAGCATTGGGACAGCACCGAGATGGCAGGACCTGGGTTGGTTGAAAAAGAGAGGTAAATCTGGGTGTCATCAGCATATTATATTTTATTTTATTTTATTTATTTATTTATTATTATATTTCTACCCCGCCCCTCCTGCACACAGCTCGGGGCAGCTTACAGTCATAAAACAACAATATAAAATAGTTTAAAATACATAAAACATTCCAAGAAAATTCAAACATAAAATAAACAGGACCTGGGATATAAAACCATTTGGATGAGATAAAATCACCTAACACCCCACCCCACAAAGGCCTGGGTGAACAGCCAGGTCTTGCATCTTCGCCGAAATACCAGCAAGCTCGGGGCCAGACGGGCCTCCTCCGGTAGCGAGTTCCAGAGGCACGGCACAGCCACCGAGAATGCCCTCTCCATTGTGGCCCCCGTTTAACGCGGGGGAACTCCAAGAAGGCACCCCCGGCAGACCGAAGGAGCCGCTCCGGGGCGCGGAGGGCAAGGCGGTCCCTGAGGTATGAGGGGCCGAGACCGTGCAGGGCTTTATAAACCAATACCAGCACCTTGATGGCAATGAACGCCAAACCCTCTCACAATCTCCCCCAAGGGCTGCATATATACATTAAACAATAACGGAGACAGAATGGAACCTTGCAGAACACCACAATTCAGGGTCTGGAGGCTGGAAGACTCAGCCCCCAGGACAACCCGCTGGCTTCTCCCCAAGAGGAATGATCGGAAGCATTCAAAGACAGTCCCGGCCAGACCCCCCAGAGCTCGCAATCGTCTCAACAGCAGCCCATGGTCCATTGTATCAAAAGTGGCCGAGAGATCTAGCAGGATCAGAAGTGTTGATCGTCCTGCGTCCATCTCTTCGTGGAGATCGTCCACCAAGGCCACCAACGCCGTCTCTGTGCCATAGCCAGGATGGAACCCCGATTGAAATGGGTCCAGGAAACCGATGCTGTCAAGATGGGTGTAAGGGGGGTGTATGTTACTGTGTAAAACTGTTGGGGTAAGGGTCTGTAGTTGGGGTTGTTGGGGGGGGGAGTGGAAGGGGGGAGGTCTCGCTTCGGCTTGGCCCTTGGTGGCAGCAGGGGGGGCTGGAGGGGGAGGACCACCTGGTGGCAGCAGGTGGGGGGCTCTGATCCAACCCTAGTGGTAGGCTGGGTCGGGAAATTGCCACTGTGCTGGTCCTGGTGGCAGCAGGGCCAGTCAGTGGTGGGAATTGGGGGGGACGGGGGAGGTTTTTTGGAAGTGATACTTAATTTTATACAGTGGGACAAGAACAGTTGTGTTGGAATGGGCGTTTTGTAGTTTGTGATGTAGCTATAATAAATTCCCCTGTGTGGGAAATTGTAATTTTGTTGTTTTGATATTGTAATATTGATTATTGTTGCCCCTGTGAGGATTTTTGTGTATTTACATTGTGAGCCGCCTTGAGTCTGCTGTAATGCCGAGAAAGTGCGGGATATAAATTAAATTGTGATGTGATGGTGATGAAGATTAGCCTGTCAAGGTATGCCCAGTTTTAGAGGTGTGGAGGTATTTAGAGCTAGGAAGGGGGTGCAAAGGCCCATTTCTTATCCATGGAGATGGATCGTGGCTCACCCAGTTTCAATTTATTACTGTGATTTATTTTTTTAAAAAAATGCTTGGCAGCATTGGGTTTGAATAGCCCAGAATTTGGTTCACCTTTGTTTCAAATTGGGGCAGCCACTGCTGCCACAGAGGCGGGATTGGGAAAGAAGGCAATACAGGCGATGGGGAGATGGAGATCTGGAGCTTATAAAATCTGTTAAAATGGGGGGACATTTCGGGGTAGTAAATTTTTGTATTTCTTTTACCCAGGGTAGTTAGAGGTGATGTTAAGGCAAACCCCTTTGGTTGAGGGGGTGTGCCCTCCACTGACTTCCCAGGTGTGGAACCTGAGGTGCTCCTCAATGTGCAGCTCCACCTGGATCTCCAGGTGGAGGCTGTGGTGAGGAGTGCCTTCCGCCAGCTACGGTGGCTTCGGCCGCTGGTTTTGGTTCCGGATCTGGCCACGATCATTCATGCTTTTATCACCTCTTGGTTAGACTACTGTAACGCGCTCTACGTGGGGCTACCTATGGTGACTGCTTGGAAGCTGCAACTGATGCAGAATGCAGCAGCCTGGCTCCTGGTGGGGCTGGGCCGCTGAGAGCACATTACACCAGTGCTCCAATCTCTGCACTGGCTCACAATAGTCTTCCTGGCCCAATTCAAAGTGTTGGTTCTGACTTATAAAGCCTTGCATGGTCTGGGCCCTGCCTATTTGCAAGATCGTCTCACTCCCCGGGCTCTGGACCAGCCCCTGTGGTCATTTGGGGATGCCCTGTTGGAGGTCCCGTGGGTTTCCCAGGGGGCCACGCAAGACAGGGCATTCTCGGTGGCCACACTGCGCCTTTGGAACTCCCTCCCGGTGGGGGCCTGTCTGGTCCCAGTCCTCCTGGGGTTCCATAGGAATTGTAAGACCTGGCTGTTCCGTCAGGCGTTTGGCAAGGGAGAGGGGTGACGGTGGGCATGGAGTGGTTGTTCTGGATTTTGTTCTCCCCATTTTAGAGTTGTATTTATTTAATGTTTTTATATATTTTACTGTATTTATTAACGATTTTGTTAGCTGCCCCAAGCTGCCAGGAGGGGTGGGTAAAAAAATAATTAAATAAAAAATGATGGGCATAAGCTGAGAATCTGCATCTTTGGTCATAGCTTTATCTGCTGGGTGCACAAGAGGGCTGCCATTACATTGCAAGGGTCTCGGCTCAGGATTGGATATCTTGTCCAAGTGGATTGGTTTGGCAGATCGGGGATGTGTTTGGCTCAATTTACCCAGTTTTTCTGGCATAAACTAATCTGTTGGAATTGTTTGAGGGTGTAAATAAGCATGTGGACAAGGGAGACCCAGTAGATATAGTGTACCTAGATTTCCAGAAAGCATTTGATAAGGTCCCACATAAGAGACTCTTGAGAAAATTAAAAAGTCATGAGATAAGAGGTAGTGTCTTACTATGGATCGGTAACTGGTTAAAGGTTAGAAATCAAAGAGTAGGACTAAATGGTCAGTTTTCACAATGGAGAGATGTAAAAAATGGTGTTCCCTAGGGATCTGTATTGGGACTGGTGCTCTTTAATTATTTATTAATGACCTGGGAAAGGGTGTTAAGAGTGAGGTGATCAAACCTGCAGATGACACCATTATTCAAGGTAGTTAAAACACGAGCAGACTGCGAAGAACTGCAACAGGATCTTATGAGACTGGGTGCCTGGGCATCTAAATGGCAGATGTGGACAAGTGCAAAGTGATGCACATAGGGAAAAATAATCCAAACTATGAATACACATTGCTGGATACTAAGCTAGGAGTTACCACTCAGGAAAAGGATCTGGGAGTGATTGTGGACAATACACTGAAATCCTCAGCCCAGTGTGCAGAAGCAGTCAAAAAAGCAAACAGAATGTTAGGAGTTATCTGCAAAGGGATAGAGAATAAAACTGAGGATGTCATAATGCGTCTATACAAATCAATGGTATGACCGCACCTGAAATATCGTGTGCAGTTCTTGTCGCTCCATCTCAAAAACGACATCGCTGAACTAGAAAAGGTACAGAGAAGGGCATTGGGAATGATAAAGGGTATGGAACGGCTTCTGTACAAAGAGAGGCTTGACAAGCTGGGGCTCTTCAGCTTAGAGAAGAAAAGACTGAGAAGGGGACATGATAGAGGTTTATAAAATCTTGAGTGGTGTGGAATGAGTAGATAGGGAATGGTTTATTTACCCTCTAAAATAGTACTAGAACTAGCTGCCGGCAGATTTAAAACAAATAAAAGTAAGTACTTTTTCTCTCAACACATAACTTACGGAATTTGTTGCCAGAGAATGTTGTCAAGGCCTGTAGTATAGCTGGGTTTAAAAAAGGACTGAATAAGTTCTTAGAGAATAGGTCCATTAATGACTATTAACCAAGTAGCTTACAGGTTGAACTAGGGATGGGCGAACAGAAAGCGGTTCGGATGTTCGGTCATTCAGTTCGAAACCCGAGTTCGGGTTCGATGGTTCGGTTCAGCCGAGTTCGGTTTGGCCGAACTTGGCCGAACATTCAAAAATAGCAAAACCGAAACCTAATTTCCGGTCCTGGAAAGACATTTTTCCTGCCTCCGAACACGACCAAACTGTTTGGTTGTTCGAGAGTTCAGTTAGGACGTTCGGTTCGGATGTCCAAACATCTGAACCGTGTTCGCCCATCCCTAGGATGAACTTCTTACTGTCGGGAGCTGGGAGTGAACAATGGGGAATGGATTGCCCAGTGTGACTGTTGGTTCTTCTCCCATGCGATTGAGACTGGACACTTTTGGAGGACAGGATGCTGGACCATTGGTCTGACTTGGTATGGCACTACTTATGTTTTTATGTTCTAAGGGCCCTGAAGAGGGGTGAGCCTCCAGATATAGTTGTACTCCATTTGAGGAAGAATGATTTGGTCTATAGGACACAGATAGGGTTGGTCATTGATATCAAAGGAGATGTTTCAAAGATTTTGGAGTTATGTCCTGGGGTAATTATTGTGTGGTCTGATATAGTAGAAAGAGAGGTGTGGAGGGACGCTATGCATTAGGGATGGGCGAATGCGGTTCGGAGTTTGGACCAAACTCGGCCTGTTCGGACGTCCGAACCGAACTCTCGAACGACTGAACAGTTCGGTTGTGTTCAGATGAGTTCGGGAGGCAGGAAAAAGTCTTTCCAGGGCCAAAAATGAGGTTTTGGTTTTGCTATATTTTAATGTTCGGCCAAACCGAACTCGACTGAACCCAAACTCAGGTTTCGAACCGAACATCCGAACCGTGTTCTGTTCGCCCATCCCTACTATGCATCCTTCTAATGTGGATAGGAACAGGCGGAAAGTAAATAAGGAAATCTGGGGATGGGTTAGGCAAATTGGGGGAGTGGCTGTGGAACATGACAGGATTCCTTGTTGATATCCTGAGTTATATTGGGATGACCGAGTTCATCTGTCAGATGTGGGGAAAGATTTGTTCTTGGAGGACATTCAGATGGGGCTGTGCGCATTGATGGGCATTCCATAGGGGTTTTGAGTGGATTTATCCAAGCAAGGCTGGTTACTCTTGTGGAGGTATCCTGCTCAGCTATCCAGTGAATACGGCTTGGGTAAGCTCTGGGGGAAGGAAAGGTGTCCATTTGGTGGTGAGCGGGACTGCTATCCCCAACCGGGGCTGAGAACGCTGCTTGGGACCTGTATGTGCGGAGCGAGGGGCAGAGTCACCAGGTGGAGCCAGGGACTTAAAGAGTTTTGCAGTCGGGGCTGGAGTGTGGTAAGTGGGACTGCTATCGCCAACCTGGGCTGAGAACGCTGCTTGGGCTTAGACGACGGCAGGGCCGGGGCCGCTCCCTTCTTTTATTTGCTTCTTGTTGCTCTGCATTTGCTTACTTTGCGAGTGGGGCTGTTCGGGGGCTGATTCCACTTGGGGATGCAGCCGCAGAAACGTACTCGGACTGAAGCTGCCAGCGCCTCTCCCCCTGCGCTCAAGTCCTTCAAGCAGAGGAAAATAGAGTGTTTTTTCCCCCCATAATAATATTAATCTTCACACTAAAGGTATGGGAGTTTCTGCTAATGTTTCTACATCTAACCATTTTGCGTTACTGGCAGACATGTAGGACGCGGATACAGCTTCTCCAAGTCTGGCCACGCACTCCTCGCCCAAGCAATTGCCATTCGATCTAGGGCCATTATCCCCTTAGCCTGTGCCTTCAAGAGGCAATAATAACAGTTATACCTCTTTATTGGCAGAACATGTCTCTCTCACAGCCCAAACGATTTGCTTGGTATTCTCTCAGCTTCACAGCTTTAGTGCCAAATTTGATGATCTAGCTCACCGGATAACTCCGCAGCAGCTAGTCACTCCGGCAGTCCAGAATGACCAACTTCTGGCTCTTTTTTTAATCCTGGGGGTGCTAACTCTAGGCGTAGCACTAATCTACAATTAGTAATTACTAATCTACAATCTCCCTGTGGTGACCCCCTCTTGGAACTCTGGTTTGCTGGGGTTTTCCCGTACCCTGTCAGTGAATTCAAAAGTTCCTGTCTGTCTTGCCCGAAGCAAGAGTGCCCAGGAGCTGCTGTCTAAGAATGGGAAATATACCAAATTGAATAATAACGTGATATTCACTGTCTTTCCTATTCCTATGGGCAAGCTGCCCTTCTGGAATTCGGCCCTAGATGTGGCAGAGCACCTTAGCGTGCTGCTGAAAATCCCCATTACTAGCAAAAACATCAGCTCAATTGACCACCTTGCTGTGACCAAAGGACGCTGGACATTGAGCATTGCTTTTGATTCTGAAAATTGGGGGTCTCAAATTTTTGATAAGGAAGGGATCCTTGGGGAAAATTTCATTTTTGTATCCAAGGTTTATAGTAGGGCCTCTGGGCCAGATTCTATTGCTCATCCAACTCTTGAGATACTGCAATCTATCTCTCTCATACAGAGTCATCAAAGTAAATCTGGCCACCTTGTTGTGGGGCCAGCGGTGCAATCCCCTAATCAGGTCCCTACTGGCAAATTGAATGAGACCTCCACATGTGATCCTATGGAGATTGCTCCATGCTCTCATATTACGCTGCCGATTGCCCCCCCCAATTGTGCCACCAAACTCCATACTGACCTCGGCCAACCATTTGGAGGTGCTGGGGCATATGGACTCATTTTTTGCTCGGTTGGAAAGACTGGATGTGGAGGGGAATACGAACTCCCGGCTGCAAGCTGTTCCAAGGAGAACCCAAGCAATACCATCATCTGACCAGCCTTCTGGGTTGTGCCCACAGGGAAGGCCTTTTGGGTTAACCCCCTAAAATGGGATTTCTGATATTTCAATCCTGCCTCTAGAGACTTTTTCCCAGGATGGAGATAGCTTGTCGGATGCTCTAAGTTGGGCGCGGAGTTTACTATCACCCATACTTGTATTAATGTGAGTCCAAGGCTAGTCGAGCCTGTGCTACTTTTGGTTGGCAATTCCCAGAATACAACATCTTCTAGGCCCCTTTTACAAGTCCCTGGGCTGCTGGGACCTGTCTTGATCCATGATGGGTTTTCTAACCCACAGGATTGTTGTATGGATGGTGGTCCTCTTTGTTCCTTGGGGGCCACCTGTGATCAGGGTAACCTGGCCTTAGGGGCATCTATGGGCCCTAAATGACTGGGCTCGCATGACTCAAACTTTCTGACTTTATTAACTTGGAATGTATCAGGCTGGATGACTCATTACATTGATCCTTCTTTCCAGGCATTCTTGAAAGTATTCGATGTCCTCTTAATCCAGAAGACCTGGGTAAACAAGGAGGTCATTTCCCCAGGATTCCAGGTTCTAAGTGTTCCAGCTTTTTCTTTTACGATCAAGGGCAGGCTTAGTGAAGGCCTGGCCTTTTTGGTGTCTAAAACTGCTAATAATAAGTACATATAAATCTTATTTTGCAGTTTGTTATTGCTCGCTTTCTTCTGGCCTTGAATTACTACTGGCGAATGTGTATATCCCCCCAACTTCTTCATTTTACTATCAGGATGAGATATGGCATGTAATTAGGCTACAGCTTTGGGACACACAGGGGAAATTCCCTAACGCCTGCCTTATCATAGGCGGTGACTTTAACACTCGATTGAGAGCCTCTAAGTTAAACCTGTTAGATACCTCGCAGGAGGGGGGGGCGTGGTTACCCCGTTTAATAGCCCTCGCAGTTCGTGGGATAAAGTAGTCAGTAGCAGGGCTCCGTTACTAAACAAACTGTTGGACAATCTTAACTTAGTGGTCCTTAATGGCTTGCTATGTGGCGATGAGAGAGGTAATTTTATCTATCACTCTCCCCTGGGCTTAACTACTATCAATTATTTTGCCATGCAGGTGGATCATTTATTCATTACTAGAGAACTTCATATACTGCCTATGTATTTGGCGGATCATTTCCTCCTTTGTTTATTTATACAAGATCCATGCAGGGGGGAAGCATTTTGGCAGCCAACTTCTATCCTAGAGGCGAGGGAAGGTGCCCCATTCAGCAAGGCCCGTTTAAGATCTTGGTAGGAGCTGGTTGATTTGTCCCCCCCCCCCTCCGCCCTCCTTTATGCAACAGGAGCAGGTAGTTAAATTAGTATCGGGTATAAGTCAAATGCACTCTGATTCCCTTGTTCATTACAATGCCTTAATTGAGCTAACTATTGTTTCCTTAAGCACACCAAATACTCTGCAATCATGTCCTTATAAATCTAGAGGGTGGTTTGATAAAGAATGCCGTGCATTAAGGAAAACCCTCTGATGTCTTGCTAGAAGAGTGAATAGAATTCCTACTCAAACTAATCGCGTGCAATTATCTTCTATGCGGAGGGAGTATAGGAGTCTGCTTCAGAGGGAAAAAACTGAATTCACTGAAGTGAGATGGCTAGCATTTATTGAGAGAGAGAAAATTCTTTATTTGCCGTAACTAAAAAGTTATTGGCAGTGTATAACAAAACACTTTAACCAACAATTCCATACAAACAGACCTACTTATATAAAATTATAAACTTTTTTACATTCATCAAACAATTTTAGTCTATCACTATAAATCAAACCAACCAAAACCTAAGTAATAAATACTACACAATACATACATAAAACATCTATAGTTCCCACCTCAGTCCTTAGTCCTCCCCCAATTCTTCAGACATCTCTCGTACATGACTAAATTGCCCAAAACAGTCAACGACAAGGTCAGTTCAGAAGCCCTATGGTCCAAACATAATTTATAAGGTTCTACAAACGGAGACCTTGCCTGGATTTGCCCAAGCACCAAAAGAAGTTTATCCCTAAATCGAGCAAATTTAGGGCAAACAAAAAGTATATGGTCCACCATATCCAACTCTTGCATAGAACAGGACATACATCTCCTTTCCTGAAAAGGCACTTCTGTATATCGGTCCTCCAATATTGCAGGGGTGAAAACTTCACAATGAAGGCGTGTGAAAGCGCGTCTCAAAGAAAATTTGGCCCAGGATATCAAGTAATTTGTATCCTGTAAAGGTCTGACAGGGCTTATATAGGGGATTTACCCACTGAAGATGGAGCTTATTGGTATAAATTTGGAGCTGCTGATCTGCAAGCCTCTGCTTCACCAACACCATAGCAAGTTTAGAACCCAAGGACAATAAATGTCCTGGGAAAAAACCAAGCCTCCCAATAACCCCCTCCATATGACCCAACCAAGGGAGCAGCAATCCCTCATCTCTGGCTCTCCCCAAAAGAGAGTCATCCCCCTGGGATAGAAGTGCAATCTTCAGCCAAAAGTGAACAAGGACTTGGAGAGCGAAAACCCTAACAGGAAGGCAACCCGACTCTGCTTGCAGAAAAACCTGCGGCGTTCCTTGGGGCACCCCCAGGATAGCCCTCAAGAACCCATTTTGGACCGTTTCCAACTGGTCCAAAAAATCCAGGCCCCAGACGGGGAACACATAAAGTAACTGAGTTATTACCTTGGCCTGGAAAAGCTGAAGCACCGGCAAAATCAACTGGCCCCCTTTCCCAAAATAGAACCCGCAGATTACCCTCACCGTCTGCAAGGCCTGATTTCTGGTCGCGAGCCAGTGGTCCCGCCAGCGGGGAGAGTTGGAAAAAGTCACTCCCAGGTATTGAAACTTATCATCCTGGGCGATCTGCTGACCCCCAATCTGCCACCTATGAATCTCCCTATGCTTCCTTTGTCTTTGCACAATTGATGGTAAAGCCCTCGTTGAGACAATAATCCTTCATCCGCTGCACTGCCCAGCGGAGGCCCACTAATGACCAAGAGATCAGGGCAGTATCATCGGCGTAAAGTAGAGCTACCACCTTCCTGTTCCTGATCTGCGGAGGGTGGGTATCGATCTCAGATAGAAAGGGGGGGGAGATCATTTAAAAAGATATTGAACAAAGTGGGTGCCAGTAGGCAGCCCTGTCTCACCCCCCTACCAACCCTCACCTCCCACATCAAGGTACCTCCCCTATTAAATTTAACCTGCAGTGTATTGTTCTCATGAAGGCGGACTAACAGGAAGAGAAGTCTTGGCTCCATCTGCAGTGATCACAACTTTGCCCACAACCGGCTCCTGCAGATGGAGTCAAACGCCATCTTCAGATCAATGAAGCACAAGTAGGCCCTCAACCCCTGACCAAGAATCTTTCCCACCAGGTGAGCCAGGACCAAGGCATGGTCCACCGTTGAGCGGGCCTTCTGAAAGCCGGCTTGCTCAGGCATAATGACTTCGTTTTCGTCCAGCCAGCCCTGGAGCCTGGACAAAAGGAGCCTTGAAAAAGGTTTACCTATAATACTAAGGAGGCTAATGGGATGGTAATTCCCAGGGTCCCTAGGATCTCCTTTCTTAAACAATGGGACCACAATGCTATTGATCCATAATCTAGGGATCAATCCCGTTGCTATAATATAGGTAAAAATCTGAGCTAGCAGCCCAGCCCACCAATCCGGGGCCTCCTTCAGTTGTGCCACGGTTATTAAATCAGCTCCCGGGGCCTTCCTACTTTTGCACTGGGAAATCAAGTCCTTGATCTCTTCCTCAGAAACTGGCGGCCGGTGCGGGAAGGAGTCAGATACCTTGACGAGGGGGGGTTGGGAGAGGATAGAGGAGATACCCAAAAAATAGCTTCATAAAACCTCTCCCATACATCTGGTGGTAATACCACTGAAACCATAACATCTCCCCCCAATCTCATCTGACGAATACAACCCCAGAATTGGGATAAGTTCCCGCTCCTTGCCGTCTTTTCCAGCAATGCCCACTGCTGTTTCTGAAAAGCTAGGCGTTTTGAAAAAATCAAACGCCAATAATGTGCACGAGTTGCCAAAAAACCTGCTTTATTGGCCTGTGAGGGAAATTGTTTCAGTTGGCGTGCGGTCTGTCCAAAGGATGAACGTAAGACATAACATTTTCTATCATACCAGAGCCCAAAATTCCCAACATGGGAAGGAATTCCCAAGGCCCAAAGATGACTTCAATAAAACAACCACCTGGTCTAGACCCTCCTGGGCATTCATGGCTCCAGATTTAATCAGATGACATAACTGCTCCATTTTAGGATCCCTCAGGAGTGTCAAAAATAGCGGCACCCTTCTAGCTGTCCAACAGGCTCTCTTGTATTCTACCGTTTGGCCCGCATGGAGACACTCCCCCTCCACCAGGGGAGGAGTCAACTGGCCCTGAGGGTCCCTCCATGTTATTTGCAAGGGGAAATGGGCTGTTTCAGCACTAGGAACAATGGCAAAATTTAAATCCTCGGAAAAAAGGAAATTGAAACCTGGAAGAAATCAATGTTACTCGAGCCCCAGTGTGAGTGAAAAGTAGAACATCCATCCCTATCACCCTCCAACCTGCCATTCAATATTACCAAACCCAGCTCTTCCACTAGTGATTTCATATACCTGACATTTGAATTAGAAACCTTAGCCTGAGTCCTACGGGTCGGGACCAAGAAGGGGCTAGGGCAATTCCCATCATCTCTGGGCCCCTGCCACTCGCCCAATCTTGAATTAAAATCCCCGCCCATGACTAAATAGGCCATCAGATACAACTGCCATGCATTTTTAACTCTACCAATAATTTCTTCCCAAATATCGACACAAAAAAAGGTAGAGGCAGAAGGGGGAATGTAAACATTCCCTATCAATAGTTCGGTAGCTGAGGGGAATGTGCAATGAAAGAGGGCAAAATAGGATTGATATTTATTTATTTATTTAACTTTGTAACCACATTCAGTGCGTTTGAAATCACAAGAGCCAGCCCACCGCTCAGATGGCCGGACACCCTGGAAGGGGTAACCCCCACAGATATAACAATAAAACCCGACCGCTTAATGTCGTCCAAGGCCCAGGTTTCTTGCAAGAGACAAAGGTCCCAGGATCTCAACATTTGAATGAATTCCAAATCCAGACAACGGGCCCTCCAACCTGCAATATTCCAGGAGACTAGTTGAAAAACGGTGAGCTGTGATTGTCATGGAACAGCACCTGGGCCAGGAACCCCTGAAACCCGACTCCCTGGGTTATCTAAATCCTGAGCCCCAACCCCCGGATATACCCCTAGCAAGGGGGCACCCTATGGATTTGGGAGGTCCTTCTCTGGGGGCACCAGACACCCAGAGATTGATAGGGGCAGACCTAAACAAACAAGTTCTTCCGGCCTTTCTGGTGCCCACGAGCTAACTTCCAATAGAGTCCTAGAGGGAGAGTCAGTAGCACTTACTGAGGCGGCCCAAGGAAATTATTCAAGAAAGTTCTGGTCCCTTGACAGGTTGAACCATGAGGGCCCTATGGGAAACTCGTCAAATTCCATATCGCCTGCTATCTGGCAGACTTACTTTTCGGAGCTATTCGCCAAATTGCACATGAGTATTACAATCTTTAATTTGAGTGGTATTTCCCTATAGGATCTCCCACCTTGGCAACCGGTCCAACCAGGGGAGATCGAGGACCTAATAGCCAAGCTAAAATCAGGGAAAGCTCCAGGCTGTGACCAGGTTACTCCAGACCTTCTTAAGCTAGACCCTTCTTGGTGGGCTCAAGTTTTGGCACCTCTGTTTACCTTGATGCGTCAGGCAGATTCCCCAGAAATTGGCTTAACAGTTTGGTTGTCCCTATTTTTAAAAAAGGGGATGCAACTCTTCCTACCAATTATAGGCCTATAAGCCTCCTAAGTGTGATCAGGAAACTTAATGCCAAACATCTTTTAGTGAAACTCCAATTGTGGGCCAACAAGAACGAGATAATTGCTCCTGAGCAGGCCGGCTTTCGGGAGGGCCGGTCTACTCTCGACCATGTTCTCACTCTATACCAACTGATTACTAAATATGCTAGCCTAGCCCAAAGTTCTCGACTTAAAGTCTTCTTTTGACACCATAGATAGGGATCGTCTGTGGCACAAGCTAAGTAGGTCATCTATCGATAGGCGCCTCTTATTGCTTATGGCCAAGTCATATAGCAATACTACTATGCAGGTCTGCTATTCTTATGACAACCCACCCACCCCAGAAATCAAGGTTTCCTGAGGGGTGAGGCAGGGTTGCATTTTGGCCCCAACTTTGTTTAATTTTTTTCTAAACAACATAGTCTCGTATATAGCTAAAGTAGACACTCACTCCCCCCTCTCCCCCCCAAGCTGGTGGACCGTAGGATACATATCCTCCTCTATGCGGATGATACAGTCCTGATTTCTCAGACACCTATCGGTCTGAAGAGAAGCATGGCGAGATTTATTGACTTTTGCCAGGAGGAGAATCTGGTGATTAATTTCTCCAGAACTAAAGTTATGGTGATTGGTAGTAGGAAACCGGCTCGTATATGGCGCATGGGTAACCACCAAATTGAGTAGGTTTTTTCTTATAGATATCTGGGTGTACTATTCTCTGCATCCAGGAGCTGGCGATTTACATTTTAAGTCAGCCCTAGGTCAGGCCAAAAAACCTCTCGTACTATTCAGTTATTTTTTCTCACATGGAGGCCGTCTTGTCAAACCAGCCACCCGCCTATTTAGAACGAAGGCAGTAAGTCAACTCCTGTACGCATTCCCTGTCTGGGGCTTGACTTTCTTGAATGCCATTGACTCTCTACAGAATGATTTTCTTCGGGCAATACTGAAGGTTCCAAGAGGTACCCCTCAAGTGCTGCTGAGGGCCGAGACAGCTTCCTCTCCCCTGAAGTCGCAGGCGCTTTTTGCATGCATCAAATATTGGATGAGGATTTATTTTTTTCCCTCTAAATCTAATTCTCATTAATTTGACAACTAAATTATCTGGAACTAACCACTGGAGTGAGTCCATTGAGAAGGAAGTTGGAACTGTAGGGTTTTCCAGATTTTTTCTTCTCTCTCATGATTTCAAGAGTACAGTAACACTGGTGAAGCAGAGGATCAATGACCAGGAAAGGCAATATGAGTCAACAGCTCTGGCAAATCAGAGAGTGGCTCCTATTTATGCTAAGATAATTCCTAACATGAGAGAGCCTACTTACCTTTTGCATTGGCTTGACTGGCGCAAAAAGCATGCATTCTTGCTTTTTCGATTTAATTAATTTCCGTCAGACAATCTTAGCGGCAGGTACCTAGGACTACCAAAAGAAGCTAGGCTATGCCCGAATTGTTTACTCGGGCAGGTGGAAGATTTAAAACACGTGATATTTATCTGCTCGACCTATGGCGCCCTGAGGAGGAAGCTTCTTGACCAGTCACTATACAACCAACCTTCGGCAAACTATGATATAATATTGGCCCGAGTGCTAGTTGCTAAGGACACTTATACGGCCAGGGCTATGGCCTCCTTTTGTGCTGGCATCCTGGACTTTAAATAGAGCCAGCTTCTGGGTGGGAGGTAAATGTGGAAGGGCAAATTTAAGGTATATTGAAGTCGATTGTAGTATATATTGTTTACTCATTTACAGTTTTTATTTTGTTTTGCCTAAGATTACTTAGCATATTGTCTCTGGCTATTCTGTTGTTTTTAATTATGTTGGATGTTTATCTTTATGAGAATTTTTAATTGAAAATTTGAAATGGCCCTTGGGGGGTCTCAATAAATTATTATTATTAGGTGTCCATTTGACGCCAGCGAAGGGGTTAATAATGACCTTATGCTTGCTTGGCTGAGGTCCTTGCTGCCGTGATGCTGGGGCAGGTGGGGGTGATTCATGTGATTGCCCTCCTGATGGGTGAGAACACCTACCTTGTTTTTATGCCACTTCCAGGCACCGGTCCTGTGGGGTGGGTGTAAGGCTCCCTTTGGAGTAAGGCTAGCTGGCAGCCCTGGCAGCATGACAGCATGAGTGATGTGGGAGCTGATTGACCAGGGCAGCCATGCTGCAGCAGGTACTGTTCCTGGGGTCAGACTTGCTTAACACATCAGACCCCCTGAGGGGGCGGGGGGGGAGGGGGGGAGTGCCCTTAATTAGAATGCCCTTTGCATGGTTTGTTAATTAAACTGCAGCCCCGTTTTACCAATAATGAGCATCTGTGTTTTATTTCACCTACCTTATTCAAAGGGTATGTCCCCAATTCAAAGTAGGCATACAGCTACTTCAGAAGCTTGGTGGCATGTGTACCTTCCAAATGGATGAATTATGTTGGTGTAAATTACTGTGTAGGTACTGCGTAGACATGCTCTGATGTCTGCTTTGTATGAATGAGCCTTGTGTGTGTATAAAGGGCTAAATTCACAAGAGATATTTCACAAGCGATATTTCAATCAACTGTACTGCTGAATCCCCATCAATGCTGAATTTAGTTTAATCCTTGGCATGTCTGACAACTTGATCTAACCTGCCTGAAACTGCTTTAACTGAGTTTTATTGAAAGGCAGTTTGGTTAAACATGGGATAGTCTGTTTATTATGGAAACAGAAGAAGTTTTTCTACCACACCCTCTTCTTGAGAGTGTAAAGGCCTATTTATGTATTTATTTCTACTAGTAGCAAACATCAAAGTTGGTTAATTTTTATCCGCTTTCCCAAGAGAACAGCTCCCTATAAAAATACAGCTGAAACTGTAATGCTAGAACTCAGATGAGTATGGTTGATCGTTAAGCAGCACAGCTGTAAACAGTATTAGCTGGCTACACAGCATGCTGCAAACAGACCACACCCTACTTTTCCAAAGTCCACACTGACTGATATCATGATTCAAAGCTCACTGAAATCAGCGGGAGGCTTTCTGCTGGTTTCAGTAGGGTTTGGATCAGGCCCTAAAAGCCAAATTCTGTGCTTGACTCTTTGACAATATGTTTGTTTACACCATACTTCCTAAACTACAAAGAAAAGAATGTTAGAATCAAAAGCAAGTTGCACTCTGCAGACTTGGCTATCTACTAAACACAAAAAATCAGAGTAAAGCAAAGTAGTTGAGTTCTAGTTACTCCGGCCTATGTAATACAGAGTGGAGAGTTAAGGTGTACCATAACAAAGCAGAAGCTATTAAGTGAACAAGCAACTTTAGTGAAATTTTAAAAGAAATTAACAGAAGAGAGAAATGAGACAGTTATCCAAGAAAAATAGAAGCATTGGGAAGTCAATAGGAGCTGAACCACTGACTTCAATTAGGACAGGATTGCACCTAGGGTGGCCATACCTCCCCTTTAAAAGAGGATGTGTATGAAAAATACATGGTGCAGGGTTGCACTGGAACCAATGCAGCCCTGAAACATGTATTTTTCATAAGTGTACTCCTTTTTTTTTTTTAAAGGGGAGGTATGGCCACCCTAATTGTACCCCTTTTTGTGTGTGTGTGTCAGCTACAATCTACGATCTGCGAGGGGACTGTAAGCGGAACACCTTTCCTTGTCCTCATAAATGAGGATAGGTAGAAAATGTACTGTTCATACGCATGGACAATGATCTGACAAAGCATTAAGCAAAGGCATAAAGTTTGTAATGTCTTTACCTTCCCCTTGGCCCTCTTGGAATCACCGTGTTCTTGTTGTTTGCAGTGTTATTGGTTATAATAGAGCTGCTGGAGCAGCTCTATTAAGGTGAGTCACACTTTCTGTTAAAATCACAAAACTTCTATCTGTTAGAAAATCGAGATGATTTATCCTCTCCATTTGAAATTTTGCAGGGAGGATCACTTGGATAAGAGGCAGAATCTATCCAAATTGCATGTCAATCAGATGAAAAACAAAAAAAAGTTAGATGTATGAAAATCAGAGATGTGTTTTTGTCTGCCATTTGCAATGGTTCCTCTTGATGGGGGAAAAGTGTGTTTAAAGTTGTCGGTGTCAACATGTACAGATGTTAAAAATTACACAACTCATTTTCAAACTGTAAACTAAAGCAAGAATTAGAATACACACTTGAATTTTCTAAGTCCTGAAGTTTTGCAGTTCCCATGTTATCCAATGGAGGGAGTCAGGTTTTTAAAGTTATGTCAGGATTTCTGGAGTTTGACAGAAAGAACTGAATGCTGGGACTTGGCCAGCAGGCAGCAGAGAAGATGGTGGCCCAATCCCAGACTCCAGCAGTCTGAAAGCCACCTACTCTCTCTCCCATCTCCTAACCTCATAGTCTCACTTTTTGATCTTGCTGCTCCTTTCCTGTCTTAGGGTAAGGCCACATAATGTGTTAGCCCACACTGGACCACCTTAATCCACATTAGCTCACACTGCAACTGACTGTCAAATGGTCACCGCCACCAAATGTTCATCTACTTCCGTCCCAAGACAGGAACCTGGCTGCTATGTGGCATGTCCACCGGAGAAAGCTGGTGAAGCATCATGGGCTACTGTTGCCCCACCTGGGCCAATGTGCGGTAATGGGTCACCTCCTGTCAGTCTAGTCCCATGCAGCCCCACCCCTGGGTGAGAACCGCCAGCATCATACTACTTCAGGCATAGTTCACCATTCCTGTGTGTCTACTTCATAGCAGGGGCAGGACAGTGGGCGGGCCAGGGGGTAGTGGATGGGACGGGGCCAGCTGCGCATCTGCCTGGGTGGCCGACTCCTCAGCCTGCCCCAGGATGTAGTGGGACTTATGATGGTGGCCCGCCTGCCCAGTTTCTACGTGGGGGAGGGGAGATCATTTGGACTGCTCTCCCCACTGGCCGCAAGTGTGGCAGCTGCATTCATCCTCCCCAGGGCAGGTGGGGCATCTGGCTGGCCCTGACTTGAGTGGCTTTGCCCTTAGTCCACTTCAGCTGAAATGGTATAGGAGGGAGTTGTGATTTGGGGGGGGGCAAGGAGTACATAAAGCAGTGTGATCAGGCAGTTTGTTTACACACCGCAGGCTTCTACTACTTGATGATAATGCAGTTCTCACCCACTGAAGTCAATGGCAAAACTTCCATTGAATTCAGTGGTGGAAAGCGTTCATACCTGCACTGACTCCTCCTTGGCCAGGACACAGCCAGACATTCACAGCAATAGGAGGCAGAACTCATGGGTTCAATGGAAGGGGAGTAGGGGTTAGTGGTTTAGCGCAGTGGTTTAGACCAAAACCCACCCAATACCACCACCTCATTTCCCAAATCTAACCCTACTGCAACCAACACACACACACACCGCCATCCTCTACCCCTGCCTGCCAAATGTCTTTACAAAGAGGAAGGTCTTACTCTGCCTCTGGAAGATGCCCAGGCTTGTTGTTTTTTTTTTCATTTTTGCTTGGCCCTGCTGACAGCCATTTTGGAGGGGGAAACTTGTAAACCACTTCTGGGAGGGGAGGAGGGAGCAGACACCATGGAACCAATCATGGACCTGATTGATGTCTCCGCTGGCAAAAGGGCATTGCAAGCACATCCCAGACTCTAGGTGCTTTCAGATGAGCGGGACACTGTGGTGCGCCCCGCTCGTGTGATTTTTCTAAATCCCGCGATGCAGGATTGCATGAGACAGAAGTACGGGATCACGCGCATTGAAGGCAGTTGTGCATTGTTTGTTGAGCTTAAATTAAATACCTCGATTGTGAGGTATTTAATTCTTGGTCAGCAAACAATGCGCAACCACCTTCAATGTGTGTGATCCTGTACTTCCATCTCGTGTAATCTCGCCTCACAGGATTTTGAAAAACCCCGCTAGTCTAAAAGTGCCCTCTGTCACTCTGTGATTGCTCGGTGCTTCCAACCTCCCAGAACTAATCACAGGGTTCTGGGAGGGCCCTGGGGAAGCTTTATATTGCCACAGCCATCTTGCTTGCTGCAGAACACTGTGCTCTCTAGCAAACTCTTCCCCAGCCCTCATTGTTTCCTCTTCCCTTCCTCAAACCAATCAAACACCCATCCTCGTACTACCCTTGTGTTCCAAACCCGATCCCAGTACCCTTAATCCTTCCCTTCCATAATCCTTATTCCTCATTATTCCTTTAACCCTCCCCTGTCTGTGTTAGTGTCTGTCTGTCTCCCCAGTGTACATATTATACATACAGTGGGTGAAAATAGACATAACGCTAACTCCACTTTAACACTGCTTTAACATTTCTTGTGTTCCAGGGCTGTAATGGTGTGCTAGGCAGCACTGCAACATGCATAAGAAATGATAAAGCGGTCTTAAAATGGAGTTTGCATTATGCCTGTTCTCACCCAGTGTTAGCTGGTTAGTTATAGGTAATATATAGTTAGTTTATAGGCTATATTAAGGTATAGGATTATAGAATATATTGGGATAGGATTATAAGGATATAAAAGATAGATGTATAGAACAAATGTATTTCATATATATTTTGTTTACATTTTTATCCCACCCTTCCATAAAAAGGTTGAGTGGTTTACAACTGATATAAAAAGCAGCTCCCTACCCTGCAGGTGTCAGCTATTTGTGAGCAAGGTTGGAGGATTTGCTTGGTTGTTTTTTTGTTTGTTTTTTTTAAGTTTTAAAATTGTTGAGATGTGCAGGGGTGACACATTGGCTGGATTCTCACAGGTGGATGGAGTGTTCGGACACACACACACCCCTGGTGAGAGGGGGGAGGTACAGGCACAGGGGAAGTGGATGGTAGGGAATGCCTTGACTCCCCAGTGAGAGGAGGGTACAGGCACAAGGAAAGTGGGTGGAGCCTGGTGAGAGGGGGGTACAGGCACTGGGGAAGTGGGTGGGAGGGATTGCCTTGCCCCTCCCCAGTGAGGGGGGTACAGACACAGGGGTAATGGGTGGGTGGGAGCGAGGGAGTACCTTGGCCCACCTGTGAGGGGAAAAGATGGGAGGGATTTCAGGGGTATGAATTGGGTAGGGAGCGGTAATGGTGGTGGTGGGGGTTCTCCACCTGCCTTTCCTGTTGAGCCACCTCTGGGGATGCTGGACTCAGGATATGATCTCTGGCCACCCCACCCCCTAGAGAGCTGTTTGCCCTGTGAGGGTTATTATGCTAGGGGGTTGGGAAATACTTAGTCATCAGGAGTCAGGGAGGGGGACCTCTTTGGAGGAGGTGGGGAGTGGGGTGGCTTTTGAACCAGTTGGGGCTGTGCTGGGCATGGGGAGGCATGGCAGGGAGGGGAAGAAACACTATCTGGGATGATGAGGGAGGCACCTTATGTCCATCCCCCTGTACTGCTCCCCTCCTGTTTTGAGATATTTGGGGGTTGAGGCCAGTGGGGCCCCTGATCTGAAGCTGTTGTTGCTTAATGCGAACTCAGTGGCAAATAAAACATCAGCTATCTTTGACCTTATACAGGATGAGGCCACTGACCTCGTATACATTATAGAGACTTGGCTGGACGAGGCATCTGGGCCTATCTTATCCCAGATGGTTCAAGCTGGGTACTCGGTGCAGCATCAGGACTGGGGGAAGGGGGGGCGAGTGGCTGTCATCTGTAAAGACAACCTGGCCTTTTGTAGGTATCTCGTGCCTGACTCGTCCAATATAGTGTGTGTCTACCTGGTGTTGGATTTGGCCAGGGATAGTTTGGGGATTCTCTTGGTATACTGACCATCCTGCTGCACAGTTGATGCCATGACTGCTCTAGCCAAGCTGGTCTCAGAGGTGGTGTTGAGGTCACCTAGACTTGTTGTTTTGGGTGATTTCAACATGCATGCTGAGGTTGGCCTTTTAGGGGTGGAGCAGGAGTTTATGGCCGCCATGATAACCATGATATCTGGCCCCACACATGAGGTGGACACATGTTGGATTTTATATTTTGTACCAGCCTGGAAACAGGGGTTCCAATTATCGGGGGTGCTGCTGCAACACCATTGTCATGGTCAGACCATTACCTGCTGAAGGCCCAGATTCCTGTTCTCCTATGTCCTTTTCAGGGTGGTGGACCAGTTAGGTTGGCCTGCCCCCAGAGACTGATTAATCCAATTGGTTTCCAGAACTATCTAGGGGATTTACCTACTGACCTTGACAGCTGCTCTGTTGACCTGGTCGCTTTGAGGAATGACATCTTGACCATGGCCACTGACATGATGGCACCCAGGCATCTGCTGTCACCGTTTTGTCAGCACAGGTCCTCTTGGTCCTTGGTTTATCAAGGACCTGAGGTGAAGTGGGAGGGTAGAGGGTTGGAGCACAGGTGGTGCTTGGCTTGCACTTAAACTGACTGCACCACAGAAAGTTTTTAAAGGACTGTGTCGTGTCCACGATGATGGCGAAGAAAGATTTCTTCTCTGCTATCCTAGCATCTGCAAAGTCTGTCCATCAGAGCTTTTCTGAGTTGTGAGTGGCCTGGATAATCCAGCCTGTCTCCACCAGGAAATGGAGTCATCTGTTGCCTGCTGTGACTTTGCAGACAAAATTGCTCTTATTCACCATGACTTGGGTGCTACCATTTTAACTGCTGAGTCAGAGTTTGGGGTTATGAAAGCTTAGTCTAGTCCTGTTTATTTGGATCAGTTTCAATTGCTAGCCTCCATTGATGCAAGGGAGGTGCTTGGGGTGATGAGGGCAACCAGTTGTGGACTAGATTATTGCCCATCCTGGATGGTGAAAGCCAGCTGGGAGACACTGGTGGCTGCTGTTGGCTGGGGTTGTCAATGCCTCCCTTTGGGAGGGGAGGGTGTCGGACATGCATAAAATTGCAGTGGTCCACCCCCTACTTAAGAAACACTTTGGATGCTGATGCCCCAGCCAGCTATTGGCCTGTCTCTAACATTCCCTTTTTAGGGAAGGTTATTGAACGGGTTGTTGGCCAACAGCTCCAGGCACATCTCAATGTTGTCAGATTCTTGGACCCATTTCAGTCAGGTTTTCATCCTGGAAATGGCACAGAGGCTTGTTACAACCAGTGCTCCCTGAGTTTTTTTGTGTGTGTGTGTGTGTGTGTGTAATATATATATATATACACACACACACGTTCAATAACCTTCCCTAAAAAAGGGAAGGTTAGAGACAGGCTGATAGCTGGCTTTGGCATCAGTATAAGCACATATATATTGTGTTTTGATCTCCGTGTGAACCCGGCAGGCTCTGGCCATAAGAGTCCTGGGCTGATTGAGTAGGGATCGCTATACAATGCAGGCCCACTTCATCAGAATGGTAACTAGCATCATCTTGGCTTGTGGAACTAACCCTGTATTGTTGAGTGGGGCAGCATCAGGAAAGACGTGTCCCAATGCACCTGGAGAAGTGTGGTCTAGTCAGGCTGTGATCTGAATCCAGGACAAAGGATGACTGCACAACCTGAGCCTAAATTAATCAGGGATGGGAGCGAGCAGGGATGCTTCTCAGGAACTTTATCTTGGCAGGTCTGGCCTGAGTGAGTCATGCAGGAGGCACCTCTTAATAATGCATTTTCTTTGATTGCTGCTTTTTGTGAAACAAAAGCAACTGAATGTCCTTTTGTGAGACACTGGAGTTCCTTTTCAGAAAACTTCTTAAATTTAATCAAACTTTGTTCTTGGTCCTCACACGCCCACCATGCCCAAGGGGCAACATTTTGACTTAAATACAGTCCCTTCAGAGCCACAGCTAATTCAGTCAGTCTGACCCTCTCAGACTGGCTGTTCCCACTCGTGCTGAAATCACCACCATGCTGTCTTGCTTGCCCAGATAGAATACAGAAGGACACCTGGTTATGAGTCCTTCTGTCCATTTTGTTGCCCAGATAGACCAAGGGGTCTTGCCTGACAAGCACTCTGGTTGCCTGTCTCCCTGCTGGTGCATTCAGTGAGCCAAGCACTACCTGACCCAGTGTTCAACCATCCCAACTGAGTGGTGAGGGTCTGAGCTGCAAGGTCCTGTCGCCTGACCACTGAGTGTGCTTTAGGGAGGAAAAGCCACAGGAGGTGTTGAGCTGCCTGGGAGTGCCTGTTCTTTTGCAGGGGTATTAATGAGTCTCGTACTAATGGGCCTGCTGTTTTTCTAAGCCCTGGCTGAGTGACCGCACGCCAGATCCCCGAATCCACTTGTCCAGCCACCGAGCGAGGTTCCTGGGGAAGAACATAAGAGAACTCCTGGCTGTCACTCGTTTCCGACTGTCTGCCTCACGGCAACACAGTTAAGCTCCCTCACAACCCTGGCCAAGTCATCCCTGAGTGTGTGTGTTGGGCTTAAGTGCTTGAGTGGCTGAGCCCACAGACTTCTTCCCTCCTCGGATCACTACTTCTCCAGCCCCCACCCCCAAGGCTCGTTGCCAGGGAGGCTGCCCTGGTGCTACCATACTGTCGGACTTGCAAAGGGGGCTATAAAGGACCCATTCCTCTGCCCTCCCTCAGAGCAGTACATTTTTGGTAAAATGAAGTGCCGTGTCTTTCTTCTCTTCCCCCTTCCTTCGAATCACCTGCTGTTTGGTGCTCTCTGGCACAGACACATGCCTCACACACTCTTGCTCTCTGGCTCTAAGTTAGGAACTTCTTCTTGAAGTCACCCCATACTGCATCCCTGTGTAGCTATCTAATTGATTTGAGCGTCTCATTGCTTG
Source organism: Sphenodon punctatus (assembly GCA_003113815.1). Classification (NCBI taxonomy): domain Eukaryota; kingdom Metazoa; phylum Chordata; class Lepidosauria; order Sphenodontia; family Sphenodontidae; genus Sphenodon; species Sphenodon punctatus. The sequence goes on along the minus strand of QEPC01001916.1, from coordinate 7,171,779 downwards.
ATTATTGCCAGCTAATGACTTTTTGCTTTTATGTACCCCCTTTTCATCCCCACAATAAATTGAAAACTCTGTTGCCCACTAAGATGTCTCTTCCCTCTTTTTAATTCCTTGGGTGACGCCACCAACTTACACTCAAAAGATCCTGACTTCCTGAGCATATGACTAGGATACTGCAAACATGCATTCTAGAGCCCGCCTTGGGTAAGAGACTGCGCTTGTGGCTTTGGTCAATGACCTGTGCCTGGAGATGGATGAGGGGGATTCTACCTTGTTGAGCTTGTTAGATCTCTCTGCAGTCTTTGATACAGTTGATCATGAAGTGGTGTTGGCGCAACTGCAGTACCTGGCGGGGGGGTGTGGGACAGCTCTTGAGTGGCTCCTCTCTTTCCTGTCAGGGATGTCCCATTGGGTGGTGGTGTGCAATTGCTCATCATCTCCTCTGGACCTTCCCTGTGGTGTCCCGCAGGGTTCTATTATCTCTCCCTTCTTGTTCAATGTGTATCTGAGGCTGCTGGGCAAGGTCATTCAGAGATTTGGGGTGAGGCATCATCAATATGCTGATGACACTCGCTCCATCTCTTTTTTCATCTGACCCAGGTCCCGCAGCCTCTGTGCTTACCCAATGCCTGGCTGCTTTCGGGGACTGGATGAGTGTGAGCCAATTGAAGATGAATTCCTGACAAGACTGAAGTGATGATGGTTGGCTGGACTTGTGACTTGGAGGAGATTGGGACACCTCTTATTGATGGAATTTAAGAATGCCCAACACCCTATCCTCCCAAAGGAAGGCATTGGAAGGCTTCACCAAACTAAAAACCCACCAGCCGCCCCTGTTCAATACATAAGGAGTAAGGAGCAGTGTTTGAATGGGGAGGGGGTATCCTGGTGCTAGTGATATATGGGGGGAGATGGTTGACAGATGGGTGATCTGTATTCAAGTACAAGGTTTGGGGGACAGCCACAGCTGGGGACAAAGTGTATGTATGGTTTTTGTATGTTTTCTTAGTTGGGTTGGGGGCAATGGGGCATCCAAGAACTGGGTGGGTACATATTAGGGAAAGAAGGTTGATGTGTACTGGCAGACAAGACTTGGGACAGCGAGGGTTGGGGAGCAGTGTGTGTACAAGCAATGTGCAGTCAGATGCTGGGAGGGTGTATATGATGGGGGGGGCAGGGGGATAAGCCTCTGAGGGGAGGGAAACTGTGTTTGTGGGAAGGGGGCACCTAGGTGTTGGGGGGAATATATGTGGGGAGGATTGAGAGATGCATAGTGTGTATTCAGGGACAAGGCTTGGGCGATAGCTGCTGCCTGAGAGGAGAGCTATAAATGAAGGAGAAATTGTGACCACAGTGGAGACAGGGATCAAGTTCATAATATTGGGGCAGGTAGGAGTTTTCTGTCCCCAGTTTCAGTGTTGGTCGAACCTGTAGAGGAAGAGGATTTGGGCTAAAAGACCTAGGAAAAGTGTGGGTGCATGGAGCCTAAGTTGTAAACAAGCACAATATGTGAAACTGTAGAACTCTTTTACTGCTTACATGACATGCAAGTTAAGGCAGAAGCCTTAACTTACATTTTCCATGTTTTTTGGAGCACACTTGAATTTGTAAGAGCCTTAACTTCAAAATCCAAATAGGTTTTTGGATCCTATTATATCTTTTAGATAACTTAATTTATAATGTAAAATATTCAATACTTAGAAGTCTGAACCCCACTTTTGAAATATTTATTTATTTTATATGCTGCCTCCTCCTGCCTCAGGTATCTCAGGGTGGCTCACAACATTTAAAAAAAAAACATTTTAAACATTAAAAACAAACAATATTTACAATTAAAAATATAAAAACCCATTTCCCCCCCCTCCCCCCACCATACCCTATTCCAACCTACCCACCCCATCTCCCTCAGGAAAGGCCTGGCGGAACAGCCAGGTCTTACATTGTCTGCAAAAAGAGGGGACATAGGCAGCCAAGCGGACCTCCAATGGAAGGGAGTTCCACAGCCACAGCGCAGCCACGGAGAACGCCCTCCTCATAGTAGATACCCGGCGAACGCCAAGGAGGGCGCCCCAGCTGACCGCAGGGGTCACTCCAGGATTTGGAGGGTGAGGTGGTTCAGCAGATAAGCAGGGCCCAAGCCGTTTAGAGCCTTAAAGGTCAACACCAACACCTTGAATTGGGCCCGGCAACCTATCCGCAGCCAGTGCAGAGAGCAAAGCACCGGTGTAATATGCTCGCGTCGGCCCGTCTCCGCATTCTGCATTAGCTGCAGCTTCCGAACCAGCACCAAGGGTAGCCCCACGTAGAGCATGTTGCAGTAATCCAGACTCGAGGTAATAAAAGCATGGATGACTGTGGCCAGGTCCGAGGCCGAGAAATACAGCCTAAGCCGATGCACCAGATGTAACTGGCGAAATGCTCCCTTTGCCACAGCTGCCACCTGGGCATCCAGGCGGAGCTGTGGGTCCAGGAGCATCCCCAGATTCTGGACCTGAGAAACCACAGGACGGACCCCATTAGTGATGAGGGTCCACCACTCCCTCGGCCTTCCCCACAACCATCACCTCCGTCTTGTCAGGATTTAGTCTCAGGTGGCTCGCCCTCATCCAATCCCCCACAGCGGACAAACACCAGGTAGGTACCAAGACTGCCGGGCCTGAGTCGGAGGAAAATGAGAGAGATAGCTGGGTGCCATCAGCATATTGATGACATCTCACTCCATACTCCCTAACAACCTCCCCCAAAGGCTGCATGTACACATTGAACAAGAGAGGGGATAAGATGGAACCCTGTGGTACTCCACACATGAGGCCCTGGGGGGAAGATGAAAACTCCCCCAGCACCACACGCTAGGTTCTCCTGGCCAGGAAAGAGCGGAACCATTCAAGAACAGTTCTGCCCGGTCCTGCAGCCGAGTCACCAACAGCTCATGATCCAATGGTATCAAATGCAGCCAAGAGATCTAACAGGATCAATAGGGTTTAACAACCCCAGTCCAACTCATGGGAGAGGTTGTTTGCCAAGGCCACAAGTGCAGTCTCTGTGCCATAACCTGGACGAAAGCCCGACTTCAAGGGATCGAGAAAGTTAACCCGGCCTAAATGCCCCTGAAGCTGCTGAGCCACCACTCGTTCAATAACCTTCCCTAAAAACGGAAGGTTAGAGACTGTCCGATAAAACTGGCAGGGGCGTCAACGTCCAAAGATGGTTTCTTGAGCAGGGGCTGCACCACCGTCTCCTTGAGACAGTCTGGCACCCTGCCCTCCCCAAGGGAGGTGTTGACTATCCACACCATTAGCATGCCTACTCTGCATATTTAGGAATGCCTACCATGTCATTAGGCAATAGGTAACTCTTCTTCTCCCAGGACATTTAAGTACAATGAGTAGGAGCATTCCTAAAAATTAATTTACATCAAATCAGTGGGAACTGCATATGTAACTCTGAGACATTTGGGCACTGCCCTTTAATTGCAAATTCCTGGGAAAATCAATGACAATGTGTTCATTGTTTGTGTGGTAACAATTTTAAACCAATTGAGGGTGTGAAAAAACTTTGAACACAATGAGAAACAGAATGAGCTCGCAACATTTAATCATATTAGATACATGATGTAGCAACACTTAACACCATACCTCTTCAATTTAATTCACTAGATTTTTTTAAAAATAGGATTGTAAAATCTGGCTTCAATTTTTAAAGGAAATTCTAACCGATTTGTCAGTGATTTCAGTAAAAGCAGAATCCGTTCCTGGATGTGGCAACTTTATACACCCATCTACCCCACCTCTGAAAAAGAATTAATCATATAACAGGCTTTAACAAGCATTGGTCTTGTGCTTAACTCAACTGAAATGGGAGTGGCACTTGCACATTACATGAGAAGTTTCACTGAGAGTATGCAGGTCTGATGAATTAAGAATATTCACTCCCAAAAATGTTTGAATGTGTTCATAATAACAAATAATAAT
>QEPC01001916.1:7096925-7146604 GCA_003113815.1 Sphenodon punctatus | reverse complement strand
CCCCCCCCGGCGGGCGGCCGGGCATGCCCCTTGCCCCCCCTTGTCGCTCCTTTGCCCCCTGTTCCCCAGCCCTTGCTCCCCCTTACCCGTTTCCGGGGTGCCTCCTCCTCCGCTGGCCCAGCAGATGTCCCGGGGCGTCCTGTGCCAGCTGCTGCGGGTGTTCTCTCCCTACCACCTCTGTGGTCAGCACGACCCCCGGCTCCCCCACCTCCGCCTGTGCTTCCTCCTTCACCACCACCACTGCCCCTGCCTCCTTCACCTCCTCCTCCTCGCCCCTCGCTCTCTCCTCCGCCACCGCTCTCTTCCTCCTCCCTCCTCGCTCCATCCCGCCACATTTGCCTGCTGCGGTTCGCCCTTTAAATCTCCCTCTGGCGGCTGTGTTGATGCTGGTTGCCTGGCTGCACCGTTGCATGCATTGCCCACGGCTGGGGATCATTTCCTTTGATCCCAGGCAGTGTTTGCCGTTCAGACGTTACGTTTAGTTGATCCCCGATGGGGATCTCATTGACCACGCGTCCACGGGAATTGGTGCGGGGAGCCCGGGAAGCGTGGTTGAAATTGACCCCGTGTGGGTATTGAACGTGGCGAACATCTGGTGGGCGCCGAACAGACGTTCAGGGCGCTTTGGCCCCGCCGCGGGATTGAGCATGGTTCACTGTGGTTGAGCGTGATCTCGTAACGTCTGAAAATACCCTATGATAGTGATCCTTCCTGGCCTTACAATCCACAGAGCTGTAACTATTAAAAGTACATTATAGTGTGCATAATGTGTGCAAACTAAAACTCTGAAGTATAAGTGGGGTCTACACTAAATGTTACCTTTATTAGGTGGGAGTTTAACTGTAGCTTCTAGGTACAGGTGGGCTGGACTGGGCTGTGGCTCAGGTGGTAGAGCACATGTTTTGCATGTATAAAGTCCCAAGTTCACTTGGTGGCATCTCCAATTCAGAATCTCTGGTTGCACGCCTGGATGAGGTCTCTGCCGGGGATCCTCGAGGATCTTGGGTAGCATGCCTGGGTGAGGCCTGTGCTGGAGAGCCGGATTTGAAACCCTGTTGCCATGTTGGGTTGTGACAATACTGGGCTAAGATGGACCATTGGCCTGACTCAGGCAGCTCCTTATATCCTACTGCATTAATTATCTTATTTGCAGAGTACATGCTAAGTGCCTGTACTTGTATTTAGACTGTTTCTTTAACAATTTGTCCATTTATATTATTACTTATTAAAAACACTGGGTAATGGTGATTAAGCTTTTCATTTGATCTCTCCGTTTCTTCACAATCTCAGGACAGAAAACAAACACCATAGAGACCAAACTCTATACATTTTATTTATAGGGGGAATTTTGATTTTGTCTGAGAGTGATATCCTGAGAGTGATTTTGTCTCGTAATATTCCCCAATACTTAAAGGGAGTGCTAAAGTTAATGATAGGGCAGTGAGTTTAGCCCAGTCTGTTTAGCTGGTCTTCCTTCGTGCCTCATTTGGGGTGGGTTGTGATGTCAAGGTTGTTGAGAGGGAGCAGTAGCTGAGTTGCATTTCTACATGAGGCATGCAACAGTGGGGAGGCTCCACGTATATACATAAGAACATAAGTGTCATACTGGGTCAGACCAGTGGTCCATCCAGCCCAGCATCCTGTCTCCGACAGTGGCCAATCAAGATGGATTGGGAGAAGCACACAACAGGTCACAATGGGGGATCCATTCCCAGTTGTTTTCCCCCAGCTCCCGTCCTGTTCCCTGATCCTGCCTGGCTAATAGCTGCTAATGGACCTATCTTCCAGAAACTTGTCCAAACCTCTTTTAAACTCAGCTATAGTACTGGCCCTTACCACAGCCTCTGGCAGTAGATTCCACAACCCAATTATACGCTGAGTGAAAAAATATTTTCTTTTATTTGTTTTAAACTTGCCACCCATGAGTTTCATGGAGTGTCCCCTAGTTCTAGTACTAGCTGAGAGGGTAAATAACTGCTCCTTGTTTATTAGTTCCACACCACTCATGATTTTATAGACCTCTATCATATCTCCTCTCAGTCGTCTCTTCTCCAAACTGAAGAGCCCCAACCTACCAAGCCTCTCCTCATACGGGAGCCCTTCCATGCCCTTGATCATTTTTGTTGCCCTTCTCTGTACCTTTTCTAGTTCAGCTATGTCTTTTTTGAGATGGGGCGACCAGAACTGCACACAATATTCAAGGTGCGGTCGCACCATTGATTTGTATAGAGGCATTATGACATCCTCAGTTTTATTCTCTATCCCCTTCCGAATAATTCCTAACATTCTGTTTGCTTTTTTGACTGCTGCTGCGCACTGCGCTGTGGATTTCATTGTATTGTCCACAACCACCCCCAGATCCTTTTCCTGAGTGGTAACTCCTAGCTTAGTACCCAGCATTGTGTAAGCATAGTTTGGATTATTTTTCCCTATATTAAATCTCATTTGCCATTTAGATGCCCAGGCACCCAGTGTCATAAGATCCTGTTGCAGTTCCTCACAGTCTGCTTGTGTTTTAACTACCTTGGATAACTTGGTGTCATTTGGAAATTTGATCACCTCACTCTTAATACCCTTCTCCAAATCATTAATGAATACATTAAACAGCACCGGTCCCAATGCAGATCCCTGAGGCACACCACTTTTTACACCTCTCCATTGTGAAAACTGACCATTTAGTCCTACCCTTTGCTTTCTATCTTTTAACCAGTTTCTGATCCATAGTAAGACACTAGCTCCTATCCCATGACTTTTTAATTTTCTCAAGAATCTCTCATGAGGGACCTTATCAAATGCTTTCTGGAAATCCAGGTACACTATATCTACTCGGTCTTCCTTGTCCACATGTTTATTTACACCCTCAAAGATGTGTATCCATGTATATTCTAGACATATGCATAGCATCAAAGGAACAACACAGCTGCCAAAGGAAAGCTGCACACACATATATCTTGCTTATTGTCTGTAAATGACAGATTTATTATTTTTAATTAGCTTTTATTTATCCAGTGATTTTAAACTTCTCATTCTGGCTAGATAAGATCTGATCATGAAGATGATCCTGGAGTATTTATTACCTATACAATTTCTGGCCAAGGAGTTACAGAACCACCATATGGAATCTTTGTTGTTAATGGAAAAACTGGACAACTGAATGTAACCGGAATCGTCGACCGGGAACAAACTCCAATGCTCTATGTAAGTTAAATTACCAGACAATATTGTTCACTTTTTTGGAAAGCACTCCTTGAGGCTTTAGCACTCAAATCATTCCCTCCAATGGAACTACTCCAGAGTAAGTGGGTTGAGTACTGTGGCTTAGGTTTTTAAATTGCTTGCCATCTATTGTTAGTATTTCTAGACTTTACATTCCAATGCAAAGTAATTCTTATCAATGCAATTAAGCATTCGTGTGTCTATTTACTTGTTGCTAATTTTTGTGTTGACATTATTTCAGCTGAGAGGTTATGCACTGGATCAGAATGGAAAGAACCTTGAAAAGCCATTAGATCTGAGAATTAAAGTTATGGATATAAATGATAATTATCCAGTGTTTTCAGAGGAAGTTTTTGTTGGCTCTGTTGAAGAGTTATGTGAAGGAGGTAAGGTGCTTTTCTTCCAGTTGAATAAACTTATAAACTGATTTCCCCACATGGTCATTTAGAAATAACACTACTTTCCCTAACTATCTGTCCTGTATACTATTCAAAAATTCCTAAGTGGAATAGCAGTGTTGCCTATATTTGACTGTATTTGATGTCTCAGTAGAAAAGCTGCACTGTAAGGATATGTACTAGATAACCTAAAAGTCTTCTCTCATTTTCAGTTATTTATTGTGGGTATTATTTTCCCATGCCTCCCCCCCCACCTGCAACAGGGAAGTAATTTAAGTTACAGAATAAAATGTCTACTGTCAATAATATAATAATCTGGTGGTGGTGGGTGTTTTTTTTTTAAAGAGGTACAATACTTGCATCACCAGTGTTTTGGATCAGGAAACAACTATAACAATACTTCTAGAGGACCACTGAGTGTTCAGGGTTGCTACTTCATTAATAGTAATATTAAATAACATATATTTAAATCTGGGCTATTTTGGGAAACTCCAGTGAACCGTTCTGTTTAGTTTGAGAGTTTGCACATTCCGACCAAAAGTTAGTCTAATAAAATCATCTTTCTAAATACTGTACTTTCTCCAGTCCTACCCAAGCCATACTCTCTCTAGGCCAAATCCATCAAATTCTGTGAAGTGGAAAATCAAATAACATTTAAAGAACATGGAAAACTGCCATTTCATTTTTTCAATGAAATTGCAGCAATTGGTTCCTCTAAGGAACAGGCCTGATTTTTCCTGACTAAAATTCACACACACACAAATATTATTAAATTATTGACTGCATCCTCCTGGGATCCAGAGCTTCACTGAGGGTTGTGCTGTTCAGCTGCTTTCCAAGTATCCATCCATCCATCTATCCCATCTATTCATCCACACACACAGAGACTTCATAACAAAACTCTTGCCAGCCAGGATTTCACTTTTCACTATGACAACATGGTCTTTTGAAACTGTGTAGTAAGAGCAAGATTATAACTTAGATTGATCTTCTTCACACAGACTTGTTCCATTTGAGGTTTAAGAGAATTTCTTATTGCCAGTTAATACTGTACATTTATCTTTGTGACCCCATTTTGAGACTTAAATATAATCCTGTGACCCCAGATGGCAACAAAAACATGCAAAGTATCTTACCTATCAGTTGGTATCATGGCCAGCTGGTACCATCAGTTGGCATAATAAATGGTGTGACAACTTGGGAACCTCTGGCACATAACTGAGCACGTTTCGTTGTAGGCATCAGAAGGCAGTGCTGCCCGTAAAGGATTATTTCCATTACAGTACATGCACAGGAATCTGCTCAAATACTGTTTCCACCGTTTCAAGATGACAAGAAGTGAAAATAGACCGGATGATCTAAAATAGGGATGAGGAATCTCCAACCCTGGGGGCAAGATATGGCTTCATTCCTCTTTAGATTGGGTTCAACTTGACTCCTCCTTGGTTGTTGTTGATGTAACCCACTGCCAGGGGTATGGTGGCCTAGGGGGCTGGAGTGGTGGGTGGGGATTATTCTACTGCTTCCTACCAGAATGCAAGCTCCAGCCTCAGCGGGTGAAGTCACACAAGCTGGGAGGGCCCAATCCCCCCCCACATGCCCCAGGATGGGCAACCTCAGCTGCCACGCTTTGGGGCCACAGTCTGCCAGGGTGGGCCAATGTGCCAGTCACATGCAGGCACCCAGCCCTGCCCCAACCACCATCCCACCCCCGGCCATGACATGACAATGTGGGAATGGCAACAGAGCCCACTGCTCAAAGCCCCACGGCAGACCATGCTGTGGGATGGGGCAGACGGAGACCAGGCCCACAAGCAGCAGTGTGCTACCACAAGTTGGGCAGCCTTATCCCACTTCGGGTAAGGCGGCTATGCCCTGTGACCCCGACCTTTTTCTGAGGATACAGGACATAGCAGCCACCTATCCATCTCATAGCGGGGTGAACATCAGTCAGCCTCCAGGCACGCGAGCCACTACATTGTGTGGAAACTGTGTCCAAATTGGGGTAATGCTGCCCATCTCGCGGTAACATCTCATGTGGCTGTACTCAGCATCTCTACAGCTGGGAGATACTGCTGCTTCCTAATGAACAGCTGGTTGGTAGAAAGCAGCAGAACCTCCCCCTACATTTTTTTATTTTTTGGTGTGGCCTCCTAGCCAATTTTATATTGCCAACGTAACCGCCAAACAGAGGCCTTTTTAAAACAAAACGCAACCACGCAGGTCCACCCACCTCGCATGCATACAAACACCCATCTGAAAGCATCGTGGGGAGCGTGTGTGCTCCCATGACCCACGCACTACCTACCTATGTTCACTCCCAGAGCATCAGAGAAAAATCCAGACTACTCTGTGTGGCAGAAGACTAACATGCATGCGTAGGCACGCGCACACATCCCAGGCCTATTTGAATCCCTCCCCACTCACCCCACAAGGGTGGGCTGCCCGTGGCCATCCCACTCAGCACTTGCAGACCTCCCTCCGCCAACCGTGCTTGTTAAAAATGGCCATAAATGCTCTCACCGCTGAGCTAGAAAGTTTTCTGGTCTCCATTTTCTGTTGTGTTGTTGTGAAAACATACTCATGCATATACCGATTTAACCTTGGGTAAATAATCGCCCTGTTAGGCAACTCTCTTTTTCCTGGACCACTAAATATAAGTAGTGTGTGTGTGCCCACAATGCATTTGTTTGCCTGTGCACACAATCTTTAGATATTTTAGTTGGAATTGCAGAAACAAAACCAACAATTCCTCCAACTTTTTAATGAAGTAATCTGAAATTTAGAGGCTCAGTAGAACACAAGCAATATGTTTGAAAACACTCCAAAATTATACTTGGCAATATATTGCAAAGACCGAAGTAAACAAGCTTTATTTTAATTTGCAGGTACCCTTGTGATGAGGATAAATGCAACTGATGCAGACGAGCCAAATAACCTAAATTCCAAAATTGCCTTCAGGATTGTTTCTCAAGAACCTAGTCAGCATTCTGCTAGTGCATTCCAAATTAAAAAAGAGACGGGTGAGGTTCGAACTGCGACATTACAACTTGATAGAGAGGTAAGTCTTACACAGACTTTTAGCAACACACTCCTTCAGCACTGCTTCCTTCACTATCGTAAATTGCTGCATCCGTAAAGGAAGGTCATATGTATTTATCTGTCTTCTTCCCCCTGCCTTCCACTCCCCCACCCCCTCCAATATTCCACATGAGGCTGAGGGCATAACCTTCCATAAGACAGGGAGCTTAGGATCTAAATTCTGATGCTCTTTATATGGCAGCCTCTTGTGCTACTCTTTGGCTGCTGGACCTGGCCAATGATCCATGTTTAAATACAGGGAAAATGTTGTGTCAACTGGAATCCATTGCCCTGAATGCAGCAGAGAGAGCAGTTGTACTGTCACAGGAGCACAGCAGTGTGTGACCAAACAGTACACAGTCTGGCTCTTTGAGACCATAAATGCACAGAGCCAACCTTAGGTTTTGTAGCTCCATGAGTGGATCAGGATGTTAACAGCCACAGGCAGATCATTGTGTGATGGGGATGGAGCTTTAATAGGGTGGCCATACCTCCCCTTTAAAAGTGGATGCTTATGAAAAATGCATATTGCAGGGCTGCATTGGTGCACCATGTATTTTTCATAAGTGTCCTTATGAAATCCCTCCCCACTTGGGTGGAGTGAGTGGGGAGGGATTCTCCCAGCGTGGCTACCTCAGCAGCTGGGCCACCCCCACCCCCTGCCACAGACCATGGGGGAGGGGGAAGTGCATTGGGCTGACCTTTGAAATTGACATGTCCGGGGCATGAGCACTGAGGAAATGGGCACTGCAACACTCCCAGCCAATTCTTGTGACTTGCAAAGGCCATGTCCCCTGTCCACAGTGCCTATGAGTGGGGAACCTATCTGCTGACCTGGATAGCTGCCCCAGTTCATACGGGTATGAGATGTGTGGGCGCCCATTCCCACACTTCACAGCGCACTCCAGATTTTTCGGCAGTGCAGTGTAAGCGGCCATGAGGGGATGTTGCATCGCTCACGGGAGTGTGAATCTGTCTCCTCCACTTTGAGACAGACAGTCAGATGAGTGGGTACTAGGTGGCCATGCGTGATAGCATCTCGTTTAAAAACACCCTCAGAATCACAGACGTTTTTCTACCCTGCATTTATCAGTGTGAGTTCACTGAAGAGAAGTTTAAAAGCCCCAAACTCTATATACTTAAGTCCTACAATTATGAGCCTATTCCTTCAGCATGGTAACTTAGCTAGTAGACTGGTTACATTTACTGCAATTTAAAATTAAGTTAATATACTTAAGTTAACATCACTTAGCTATTCCATAAAAACAATTACTGAAGAAGTAATAGGAAAAGTATGTGAACAAAAGCAGTTTTTGTTTAGATTTAAACATAGTTTTGAATTTGGCACAGGAATACAGTAGCTACAGTTTGGTTGTAGAAGCAAAAGACCGTGGTGGAGATAGCACTGGGAACGGTAAACAGACTGCTGTACAGATCAAGATTTTGGATGTCAATGACAATATCCCTGTTCTTGAAAAACAAAGTGTAAGTAAATTTGCTAAAAAGCTTGCATGTGTTCCCTTTTTTGTTTTTGTTTTTTTATAACGGCAAGTAATTTAACAAGATTTCTTTGCCATAACAAAATGGAGTAGACGTAAAGACCTATTGTTTGTGATTGTAGTATGAAGGAAGTGTCAAGGAAAACACAGCAAATGTGGAAGTTATGCGAATGAAAGTATTTGACAGAGATGAGCAATTCACTGATAACTGGCTGGCAAACTTTGTGATTGTTTCTGGAAATGAAGGAGGTTACTTCCGTATAGAAACAGACTCTCAAACTAATGAAGGAATTTTGACACTTGTTAAGGTAGGTGTATGCTGCAGAAAGGTATTTATTTTATTTCAGATACTGATTGCATTAAAACTATTTCCATTATATGAATATGTGAACAGTAAATATTTCACATAGGCACCACCCATTCCTTTCCATAATCTACCCAACTTTGTTGAATAGCTTTCTATATATAAACATTAAAACCACCGGAATAGTGTTCGATTTCAGTACAGAAGACCTGGGTTTGATTCCTGACTCAGCTACTGACTTTGGAAAGTCATTTAGGGGACTGATGGGATCATCTTATAAGCATATCCAGCAGTCACTGAAATCCAGTGTGAGTTGATCGTGCCCACCTGTCCTTTGACAACAGGCACTGTGTCACTCTGTGCTTCAGTTTCCTCATCTCTAAATTAATAGGCTATGGGGTGAAATGGAAAAAAGTGCTTAGAAAATTAGTTTTGCTTGTAACCTAGGTCTGAGGTAAATCACCTAAATAAGCAGGATCAACTAGCTATTCTGGGAGACCCAATGATTTAAATAAAAATTCTTCTATGTCAAAATACACTCAAACTCTTGGCTTAAAGTTACTTAACTTTTACCAAAACATCAAAAGAAAGTACTTAAACAGTTACAAAGAAGTAACACAGACACATAAGACTAAGTTAAAGAAAAAACATTACTTTGCAAAGTGGGATTCTGACAGTGTCTGCAAAGACAGGCACCAAGATCAGAATACAAAGCACTTAAATCTGAAAGGACCGGTTTATACTCTCTTCCCATATCAGTCAGATGGTGAGTTGGTGACCCCATTTCCAATAACAGTGATGTTTGGGATCACCAAATGATGATTGGGAATCAAGCCAACTTGCTTGAGTATTTGAGTTTCATTGAGTTGCTATCAAGATAACAACTCCTCTCAACTGTACCCTGGATGACTGTACACCTTTCATCCAGTTACCATAAGAGGAATACTATTCCTAGCAGTTAGACGCTCCCAGTTGACACACTACCCAAATAGATTCTTCCACTGGCTAGACGCTCTTAATATGAAGAATCCAAATTAGACAAAGAATATACTTTTAGAAATTATATGCAAAAGTCTACACGTTCCACCAATTTGGGCACTACTTAATTTCTGCATATTTTTGTAGGCAAGAACCACTACCACCTTGGACTAAAAGTTCTCCACAAAAATTCCTGTAGTTTTTTGATAAGACACATTTTAAAGGTAGTCACCTAACCAATTTTTGCACCCTGACAGTTGAAGAATTGGGGGCTTTAACTTCTACAGTGTTCACATAATCTGGGACCAAGATGGCTCAAAATGATTGAAAAAGGTCCAAAGTGTATTAAACCAAATATTGAAAACATCATGCAGATTATGCAGGGAACACAGTGTAAAATGTCTATAATATGCACAAAACAATCTGATTTTCATTTTGCACTTATGGATGAAATTGTCTATAAAGCCCAGAGGGTTGGTCCATTTACTGCATATTATACACCAATTTTTTCCCCATATATTCTGCTATCAGAAACTATGCAACAATCAGATAAAACACTATTAAGGTAAAATTGCTAGAGCAAAACATTACCTCAACCCCCACTTTTCTCCTCATACCTCTGCATCCTCCTCCTCTCGGGTAGTTCTACCATTGACCGATAGGAGGCAGATGATTAATTTTCTTTCTCCTGCGCCTGCGTCACTGGAACTACCCAGCTGCCTCTTCAGTCCGTCGTCTGCCTCGAGACCGGTAGGGCGCACCTTCGTAGACTCAGATCTCTAGGAGAAAGAAAAAAGAGGACAAAGGTTTATTGGCAGGGCTTAAAGGGGCAGCAATCCCGGACGCAATCTCAGGTTTCGCATTTTAGGTCGTTTGGGGAAAAAAAACCAGCCAGCTCCCTTGCACTGCGCCGGGGAGCAGGGGACGCCACGCAGCTCCGACCTAGCGAGAGGCTACCAGTTCAGCGATCTCTCCGTCACTGGTTGAGATCAGCATTGCTTGATCCGACCAAGAGAGCATACAGGGCCGAAGTAAAATTTAAATTTAAATAAAATTAAAAGAGAAATGAGTTCGGCCGGTAAACAGCCGGCGGGGCCCCCCTCCGCTCCGGCAGTCGGGGCGGAAGCGGCTATAGAGCAAGGAGACTCCTCGTCCTTGCAGGCCCCCTCCTTAAATTCTATAGCCCAGACCATGGGTGAGATCTTGGTCTCCCTTAGGGAGCTCTCTTGACCAAAAAGGGGGAAAAGAAAGAGACCCCCCTCCCCCCGCCGTGAGCACGGCCACCGCCATGCTTCCCAGGGCGGGAAAGCCCAGAGCGGGAAAAAAGAGCAAGCGGCCACCAGGGGCAGCCAAGGCCCAGCTTCTGCTCTCTCCTCAGGGCTCTGAGGAGGAGGAGCAGCCAGAAGCCTCCAGCCAGGCCTATGCAGAGAGACTGGCTGATTCAGACTCTGACTCTCTGAGCTCGGGGACAGCTTCTGAGTTAGAGGAAGGGGAATACGTGGATGTCCCCACAGACCCCAGAGATAAAGACAGACAATTCCCTAACCAATGCAGAGAGGAACTTATGGGACAGGTCATTAAAACTCTCCAACTTAGGGAGAAGCCTTCAAAAGAAGCCTCCTCTGACTCTCAAGAGGAGGAAACTAGGGAGTTGATCCCCACCCTGCATGGCAGGGACCGGGGGCTACCCCTAGATAAGGCTTTTGAAAGACTGGTACTGGAGGAATGGAAATACCCAGACAGGGCCTGCAAAATGAATAAGGCGCAGGATGCCCTTTACGTTTTTTCCAGAAGGAAGGAGCTGCTGTTTAAGACCCCAAAAATTGATGCTGCAGCTGCCTCCCTGGCGCGTCAGACCGTGTTTACGACAGAAGGAGACTGCCACCCTAGGGACCCCACAGATCGGGGGGTGGACTCTGCTCTTAGAAGAGCGGTGGACGGAAATGCTACGTCCCTTAAGATCAACATTGTGGCTTCTTATGTCTCCAGGGCACTAATGTCATGGATGCAGGAGGCCCAGGACCCGGGTTTGTCTGAAAGAAAATCCCAGAGACTGTCTTCCCTTATGTGCCTGGCCTCTGCCTTCCTAGTGGATGCCACCACTGATGCCTTAGTCTGGTCAGCTAGAGCCATGGCCAATGAGATATCAGCCAGACGTAGAGTCTGGTTACGTTCCTGGCAGGGAGACTCTATGGCCAAAAATCTCTTAGCTTCTGCCCCCTACAGGGGCGCCAAGCTCTTCGGGGTTTGCCTAGATAAGGTGCTGGAGGAGACTAACCATCCAGATTCCAGTCAAGTAACTTCTCCTTTTGAGGGAGAGGGTTCAGAGCGGGGAGATATGACAGGCGGAGATCCAGGGGAGCTACTGGCGCTCAGAACAAACAGGAAGCCTGACTATGCCACCGTAAATATAGGGCGCAGGCTCCAGCTCTTCCAGAACACATGGCACGACTCCGTAACAGACTCTTGGGTCCTATCCTGTGTCTCAGAAGGGTACAGGATAGAACTAGAGCGCACACCAAGACAAAGATACATGGCCTCCCCGGTGCCAAAAGACTTGGCAAAACACAGAGCGCTGACAGCAGAGATCCAGAGACTGTCAGACATACAGGCTGTAGAGAGAGTCCCCACGCAAGACCAATTCGCAGGCATCTACTCCATCCTGTTTCTGGTGGCCAAAAAGCAGGGGCGATGGAGGGCGGTTCTAGATCTGAAGGCCCTCAACAAACATGTAAAGAAACGCCGTTTCAAGATGGAAACAGCGGCATCGATTTGTCAAAGCCTTCAGAGGAACGATTGGATGGCCTCTCTGGATCTCAGAGAGGCCTATCTACATGTACCAATCTGGAACCCACACAAGAAATGGCTATGATTTGCCTACGACGGGAACCACTGGCAAGTCAGAGCTCTCCCCTTCGGTCTATCGTCAGCACCCAGGGTCTTCACGAAGATCTTAGTACCCCTCATTGCCAACCTCCGCAGCGAGGGGATACGCATATACGCATACGACCTACTGATCAGAGTCAACTCCGCGACCAAAGGCCAGACGCATCTGAACATTACGATACAGTACTTAGAGAGACATGGATTTGTAATAAACAGGGAGAAGAGTCACCTATCGCCATGTCGCAGGTTGGAGCACCTGGGGATTTTGGTGGATACCAACTCAGACCGCACGTTCGTCCCACCAGCACGAAGAAGCAAGATCAGGGCGCTAGTTCAAATGCTAAGGCTCAGGAACCGCATGAGACTCAAGCAACTAGAGAGACTACTAGGTCTCATGATATCATGCATAGGACAAATGACGTGGGGATGTTTTCACCTTCGCCTCTTGCAGAGGCAGCTGCGGGGTTTTCAAAGAGAGCTCACTCTAGGTCTCAACCGTTGGGTTCCCATTCCGCGACTCCTAAAGTCTTCAATGTCCTGGTGGTTAAGCCTGGACACACTCCAAGAGGGCGTACTGCTCACAGAACCAGTGAGGACAGTCCTAACAACGGACGCCAGCCTCCGAGGATGGGGAGGCCACGCGGGATCCCACTCAGCCCAGGGCACCTGGACACAGAGGGATGCAGGCAAGAGGATCAGCGTACTCGAACTAAAAGCCGTCTGTCTCTCCCTTCGCCAGCTGACCCTGACCTTCCCCTCCCGACACGTCTTGGTTTATACGGACAACGTGATGGCGAAGGCCTACCTCAATCATCAAGGGGGATGCTTGGAGCTTGAACGCTTGGCGTTGAGGGCACGAGGTTATTCCGAAGCTGTCTTGTCGACGATCCAACTTTCTAGACGGACTGCCACCCGGAGAAGTTATAGTGCCACGTGGAAAACCTTCGCTAGTTGGTGTCTTCAACAGGGGCAGGATCTGGTGTAGGCAAGGGTTTCACAAGTGCTAGATTTTCTTCAGCAAGGCCTGGATAAGGGTCTCCGGGCCAACACTCTAGCTAGACAAGCAGCTGCCATAGACTCAGTTCTCAGGGCAGTCGCTAATAGAGTGGTCTCCTCTCACAGGAATGTGAGGAGATTTTTACAAGCTGCAAGGATGATCTCTCTCCCAGTAGTACATAGGGTTCCCTCGTGGGACCTGAACTTAGTGCTGGAGGCATTAACCAAGCCTCCTTTCGAACCTCTTCGACATGTCTCACTATATTTTTTACTTTGAAGGTTCCCTTTTTGATAGCAATAACATCAGCGAGATGAGTTTCTGAACTCGGAGCGCTTTCAATGGACAATTTTTGCATTTTTCAAAAAGACTCAGTCACTTTAAGATTGGATCAGGCATTTTTACCAAAAATTAACTCTTTGTTTCATAGGTCCCAGGAGGTGATATTACCTTCCTTTTGTCCCAACCCGGTTCACTCCAGGGAAAAGATCTGGCACACTCTGGACGTGAGACGGGCACTAAAGATCTATCTGGCCAGGACCAGAGTTTTCAGACAGTCTACAGCCCTCTTGGTGAACATCAGGCCGGGGGGGCAGGGTACCAAAGCCTCTAAAACCGTGATTTCCAAATGGGTAAAGCAGGATATTGTGGAGGCTTACAAGGCAAGGGGTAGAATTCCCCCCCTTCAGATTTGGGCCCATTCCGTGCACTCAGCAGCCACGTCTTATACTTTTAAAGCACGGGCCTCGTATGAGGAAATATGCAGGGCTGCCACATGGGCTTCGATACACACTTTCGTTAAACATTATAAAGTAAATGTTTTTCAGTCAGTGGAGGCAGCCTTTGGCAGAAGGGTGCTGCAGGCGGTACTGGATCCTTCCAGTGCTGCTGGCTCCCACCCTTGAAGTTAGATTCTGGAGGCTTGGGTACATCCCGAGAGGAGGAGGATGCAGGGTATGAGGAGAAAGGAGAATTGGTAACCTACCTTCGGTGAATTCCTTTCTCTCATACACTCTGCATGCTCCTCCGACCCTCCCAGCCAGACAGCTCTCCATTCAGAGGGGAGGTTCCGGGGATCAGTACCGCAGTTAATGTTAATAGTTGATGCAGTGTTCCTGTTAAGATTGAGGAGTTATCCTTTTGGGGGGAGTTTTTTCCTAACAATTATTGCTTTTAGTTTATCAAATGGGGAGCGTAGTCTTCTCAGCTTTGGAACGAACTGAAGAGGCGGCTGGGTAGTTCCAGTGACGCAGGCGCAGAAGAAAGAAAATTAATCATCTGCCTCCTATCGGTCAATGGTAGAACTACCCGAGAGGAGGAGTATGCAGAGTGTATGAGAGAAAGGAATTCACCGAAGGTAGGTTACCAATTCTCCTTTCTATCAGCAGCAATAGTCACAGTTCCTTACTGCTATATGTATGCTCCATTTTAACGTCATGTAAAGTAATTGGAGAGTCAGTGCATGAATATTTCAGAATCATTTCTTTAAAAATAATGACAATTGCATGTGTTTTCATGGGAATATCTGCATATTTTCCTTAATTTTCAGCATAGATTGTAAGCTCTTGGGCAGGGACCATATCTATCTTATTCTCTGTAAAGCGCCAGGTACATTGCTGGCACTATATAAATGCTTATAATAATAATAATTATAGAAAATCTGCATACACAAAGCTCATGTGTACAAAATTAGCATGCTCAGTTGTCTTGCAGGGTAGGTTTCAATATTTCCAGTTGTGATAAATTTAATTTAAAATACAGAAGACCAAATAGAAGCATGGAAAGCAAGGTGATTGTCCAAGGAAATCACTATACTATCCTTGCAATTTATATAACTTTTGGTATTTTAGTAATTCTTTTCAAAAGGAAAATCTATTTTAATATCTCGGTTTGAAAATCACAGCATCCTATTCAAAGGCCCTTTTCACATGAGACACCCCCACACATTTCCACGCAGTTTCGCTGTGTGGAGATGGGTGGAGGCACCTGTGTGAATGCTGCAGAGATCAGTGGGGGTGCATGCGCACTCCCATGCTACACCCATCACCAACAAACGGAGCAATGGGCTCCAATGCTCCATGGGTGGAGATGGTGTGCACCTGTGGAAACAGGCACACACCCACCGCGGCCATGCACCCCTCCTTCCCACCCTCCAAGGTCCGTTTCAAGACAGCCAAAGTAATTCTCATCAGATACATCCTTATTCTCAATTGCAGGATTAGAGGCCATTTGTCACTGTTTTTACACTTCTGACATGTACGCTAATAGGTGCAGGGTAGCCCAGAAGCATGAGAGGAGCACCTCCCTGCTTAACATTTTTCATGCTTGCAACTATAGTGCACTGCCTTCAGTATACTATATGGTTCAGGGCTTCTTGTTATCCAGGTGATGGCAAGCACCTTTTCTTCTAAATGCCAACCATGGCCAACAGGGAAAGGAGTGTTTTATCTTGTTAACTAGTGAGCACCCCTTAGCAGCTTGGTAATTTGCCCTTTTGGTGTGTTGGTAGCATGTTCTGCTCAAAAAATGAAGATGATGCTAAAGCAGAACATCCTGTATTGGGCATAATTGACATTTGGTGATGAAGTTAAGCCATATAGATGACGCACAAATTTCTCCAGCACAAGGTTTATTGAGTCTTGTAGTGTGAAGTCTTTCCCAAGATCAGTGAAAGCATCAAGAAGCTCTTCATTCTCCGATGCCACAGCAAATGCCTTTCCCTTTTCTTTCCCATAGAAGGCACTTGTTGAACCACACCCTGTAAATGTGTGGAGTCCAATAAGAGAGGTGCGTTCCTTGTGACCTAGAGCTATAGTGACATTTTGCAAATCATCAACACGGCTTCGATGATCAACAGCAGTGAAAAATAAATTGACTGGCAGTTGTGACTTGAGACTAATGCTTATGGTATCTGGGCTCCTTATTATCACATTTCTGAGGGTCCTTGCAGCATGTTACACATGAAGAAATATCCGTGTCACATTCTTCATGGTCACAACTTAATTCATCAATAGTTCTGATATGCTGATTTTTCTATAATGCTGCCAATTAAAGAAAATATGCAGATTTTTCCATTCATATTTGTAAGTAGAAGGAAAGCACATGCGGTTATTTTATTTTTTTAAAGCATTTGGAAATGTTCATACATTGATTCTCCGACTACTTTACATGGAGTGAAAATGGAGCATACATAATAACATTATGGAACTGTATTACTGCTGATAGAAAAGGAGTGGATGGGTAATGTTCTACCCCAGCAATTTTACCCTAATAGTGCTATGTCTGATTGTTGCATAGTTTGATAGGAGAATAAATGGGAAAACATTCATCCATAAGTGCAAAATGAAAAAACAGGATTATCGGGGGCCATTTTATACAAATTTCACACTGCATACTCGGCATAATTTTGCATGATGATTTCAATATTTGCTTTAATACTTTTTGAATCTGTTTCAATCATTTTGAGCTCTCTTGGCCTCCAATTATGTGAACACTGTGGAAGTTACAGTCCCAAATTCTTCAACCGTTCGTTACAAGGAACTAGATTGTGAGCGAGGGGGAAGAGGACACAATTTCACTCATGATGAGCTAGGGAAGGCCTGATAGAAGAGGTACTTATTCAGGAGGGATCTGAAGGTTGGGAGACGGAGCAGAGTGAACATATCCAGGGAGGGAGTTCCAAGCATGAGAGGCAGCAAGAGAGAAGGGGTGAAGATGTTTAGAGGAGCAAGGGAGTCGCAAGCAGGTGAGGGTAAAGGAGTTAAGCTCCCAGGCAGGAGT
Organism: Sphenodon punctatus; assembly: GCA_003113815.1. Taxonomy (NCBI): domain Eukaryota; kingdom Metazoa; phylum Chordata; class Lepidosauria; order Sphenodontia; family Sphenodontidae; genus Sphenodon; species Sphenodon punctatus. The sequence goes on along the minus strand of QEPC01001916.1, from coordinate 7,129,468 downwards.
GTGGCAGGATACAAGAGCAAAGAGATATGGGGGAGCAAGGCCATGAAGAGCCTTGAAGGTGAAAACCAGGAGCTTTTGCTTGAATGCATTCACGTAAAGGCAGCCAGCGTAGGGTAGAGAGGAGAGGCTGAATGGGGTCAAAGCGATGGGCAAGATGGATGACTTTGGCAGCAGGCAAGATCAGAGCGGGGAAGACCAGTAAGAAGGAAATTGTAGTAGTCAAGGTGAGAGATGATTAGAGCATGGACTAGGGTTTTTGCAGTGGCAACAGTAAGGCAGGGCAGTATTTTAACAGTATTATACAGAGTGAAGTAACAGGATTTAGCAACAGCCTGGATCTGAGGTGTAAAGGAGAGGGAGGAGTCAAAGATAAAATAAGTGTCTACATTAAACCATGTTTTGTGGGGAATTAAAACTGGACTTTCCATATGGAACTGGTGCATTCTACTCCTGATTATTCACTTACGTTGCAATAAGAACTTAAGTGCCATAATGAGTTAGACCAGTGGTCCATCTAGCCCAGCATCCTCTCTCCAGCAGTAGCCAGGGTTCTGTGGCTTCAAAGAAACAACAAGTCATAATGGATGCATAGATTCCCTGCTATTTGTTCCCGGCCCTCAGCTAAGAAAGTTCTCATCCCCTGATCAACTTGACTAATAGATATTTATGGAGCAAACCTTTAAGAATTTATCCACTCCTTTTTAAAACCCAATTATGCTACTGTCCTTCATAATATCCCCTGGCAATGAATTCTGAAGGTTAATTCTGCATTGAGTGGGAAAGTACTTCCTTTTTTTAAAAGTTTTAAATCTGCTACAATTTAATTTCATTGCGGGTCTGCTAGTGCTAGTATTTTGAGAAAAGGTAAATAACAGCTCCCTATTAACAGGCTCCATTCCCCTCATTAGTTTGTAAACTTCTACCAAATCCTTTTCGGTTGAAGAGCCTCTCCTTTTGAAGAACCTGTTCCGTATCTTTGATCATCTTTGTTACCCTTCTTTGCACCTTTTCCATTTCTACTATGCCCTTTTTTTAAATTTATTTATTTATTTATTTATTTATTTAATTCCACTTATATGCCGCCTCCGATGCCTACGGCATCTCGGGGCGGCTTCCAACATAAAATAAACAATATAAAACTCCACACATATTTAAAATAATATTAAAATACCCCCATACAAAAATTTAGCCCACCCTCCCCTCCCCACCTCCGAAGGCTTGGGAGAACAGCCATGTCTTGCAGGCCTGACGGAAGGCCAGCAGACTCGGGGCCAGTCATGCTTCCTCTGGGAGGGAGTTCCACAGCCGGGGCCCAGCCACCAAGAACTCCCTCTCCATTGTAGCCCCCCGCTTTACGCGGGGGACCTCCAAGGCGGCACTCCCGGTGGACCGTAGAGTCCGTCCTGAGTCACGGAGGGTGAGGCAGTCCCTCAGGTATTAAGGTCCAAGACCATACAGAGAGAAACCTATGAACTGCGCACAATATTCAAGGTGCGCACGCAGCATGGATTTATATAGTGGCATTATGCTATTCTTTTTTATTTTTTTAACACTTTCCCAGTAACTCTTAGCATTCTCTTTACCTTTTTGACTGCTGCTGTGCATTGAGCTGATGCTTTCAGGGAACTATCCACGGTGAAGCAAAGGTCATTTTATCCTGACCTATTCTTTAATTTAAAACCCAAAAATGAGTAGGTATAGTTTATTAGGACTATTCCCCCGCCCCGCCCTTATCAGCAGGGACCTGTATTCGCTGTGTTTTCCCCATTGCAGGGCATAACCAAGGGGAAACCTGCCCCCCCTCCAATCAACTCCAGTGCCCTCCATTTGTTTTTCTCCTCTGTCTATTTTTGCCCTCCTGGTTGTACCCCCAGCAAAGTGTCCCTCCCTCCCCTCCCCAGTTTGAGAGACTTTGGGTATTTTCAGACATTACGAGATCACAGTGAACCACGGTGAATACCCACCTGTGGTCACTGTGTCTCGAACGTCTGTTTGGCATGTCTGATATGGTGTGACGGGGTGACCCCGGCCGGGAATGAAAGGGTTGTTTTCGGTATGGAGCCAAGCGGCCCCGTAACGTCTGAAAACACCCTTTGGTTATGCCACTGTCCCATTGTTGGGAGTGGGGAAAATGCAGTGAACACAGGTTCATGCTTATCAGCATTCATCTGTCATTGTATTGCCCATTCACTCAGTTGTGGAGATAGACCTTGTTTTTCAGACATGAATGTGTTGTATACTCCAATCAATTTTTAATGAAGTGGGTTGAATATTCTAAAGATTTTTTTGTTTATAGTTTCAAGAGTCAACAGCTTGAAGCTATAACTTTGGTTTTACTGGTATAAATAAAAACTTGTTGTATTCTTATCCTCTATACAGCTTGTAAAACACAGTACTGAATGTTGAAGTTTGACAAACGGAAAGAGAAAAAAAAACTTTGGCCAACTTCACACCTGCGCAATGGACCATTAGAAAGTCAGGAGAGGAGACACGCATGCAAATTGGGTATGTCTTTGATCAGGTGTGAATGCCCCAAGGCAGGTGATTGAAACTTTTATACATGTTTACAAAGGTGATTGACCAAGCTACGAAATCTAGATCTATCAATTGCCCTTGTAAACGCACATAAAAGCTTTAATCACCTACCTTGGGGCATTCACACCAGATCAAAGATCTGTCTGTTTTGCATGCACGTCCCCTCTCCTGACTTTCTAACAACCTGTTTGCGCGGGTGTGAAAACGGCCTTTGTTGTTCTGGTGCTCTCAATCCGGTACCTTTCCAAAAGAGGAATTAAGCCAGTTTTGACAAAGGAAATGGGTGCAGTCAAACAAGCTGCAGGGGCCCAATCCCTGCTGCCACACTGCAGGGCAAGCGTGGGGAGCCAAGCGCACAGTCGCAGGAAGCTAGGCGGGCTGGCTGCTTTCAGAGCCGCCACCACAACTGGGGCAGGCCATGACACCGACTACACGAGTGGGCGCTCAGCCCTGCCCCCTTTCCCTCCCCTGGCCTGACCAAGATTCCACCACTGGCCAGGACATGGCCACAGGCAACAGAACCAACCGCTGAAGGCCCCACAGCAGTTCTCCTTATGTGGCAGGGCAAGCAAGGCCGGGCACACAAGTTTCCTCACCTTGAGCAGCCTTACCCCATGTTGGGTATATCTGACAGGCGCTGGGCACATGAGCTACTGCATCACATTTACAGTCCAACCATCACAGTTCTACACTGGTGGAAGCCCTGAGGAAGTGATTAGGACTTGTCCTGGCAGAGCACTTTGATGGGCCTGTCAGAGCCCATATTATTATTATTATTATTTTATTATTATTTTGTAAGTAATTTCTTTTGCTTGTTGTAGGAAATCAATTATGAGGAGCTGCAGAATCTAAATTTGAACATCATTGTTTCAAATAAAGCAGCATATCACAAATCAATTGGCAGTAGCTATCAAGCAAAACCAATCCCAGTCAAAATTAAGGTGGAAAATGTGAAAGAAGGGCCTATATTTAAACCCCAAACACTGGTTATTAATGGAAGTGAGAGTATGAAAATAAACCATATTCTTGGAAGATTTCAAGCCTTTGATGAAGACACTGGAAAGATCGCGGAACGTATCACGTATGTATCTTATTTTCATATACAATATCTTTGTTCATACAGCCAGCAGTACAACTGGGGAACAGGGTCAGGCCCCCATTAGCTACTCCTACCAGGCAAGTAAGTGCCAGCTGGATGCCCCCATGACCGAATCTCCACATTCAGTCGGCAAGGCTTGGGTACTGGGGTGTGCCTGGCTGGACACCTTCTTGTTTGTGTTGGTGTTCATGGGTACTCACTTGTAAGTGCACACGAACACCCCTTCATCACCTTGAAGCCCTTCTGTACCAGCTGTTGGGGCTTTGAGGGGTGGGGCTGCCTTGGCATCTGAGCATGCCTGGTGCTGAAGCAACCAGCCAAATACCCCAGTAGACTGTGAAGAAGGACTGCATGTGGGGGCATAACTTAGGTGAACTTCTGTAAGCACCTATGTGGATGAGTGGCTGCCCCAGTCAGCCTTGCCAGATGGCTGCTAGAAAAGGGGCAGAGCTGTTTGGCACCTACAATTGGAGGGGCTGTGTTGGGGGGTGTTCTGGAGAGGTGAGGCCTGGGGGGCGGGCAGGACTTCTCAGATCCTTCCCATCTCCAGATTTCCATCACCACCACATTTCTGCACGATATTGTTCTATAAGGATTTAGACAGAACTTATTGACTTCGCAAGACGTTGCTCAGTTGAAATTTAAAGCTTGTACTACGACTGTTTAGTAAGGTCTTACTTAGAAATGTGGACAAATCTAGTGAAAATGAAAATACGGTGGTGCTATTCAGACACTCAGCCCTGTGTGCTCCTGTGTAATACTGCCTCTTCTACAAAGAAACTAACGAGAGGATGCAGCTAACTTATAAAAAAATGTTTTAAACAGGTATGCCGTAGAAGATGCTGGCAACTGGATTACAATAAATTCCAAAACGGCTGAAATCAAACTTAATAAAGTACTTGATTATGAGTCGCGTTTTGTAATTAATGGTACCTACACTGCAAAGATTCTAGCAATAACTGATGGTAAGTCCAATGGCTTTTACATTCATATATTCATAAACGTTATTTTACAAACATCCAGAAGGCAATCTTGGCTGCTTATAGCTGATGAGGTAAATAGGACTTGCTAAAAATTGACACCACTGCTAACCACCAGAGGATTGTGCTGCTAGTCATTGCGTAGGCCTCAGCCTATTCTTGTAGAGTAATAATGGTACTACCTTTTCCCTGGTATTTTATTAAAGCCTAGCTAATGCAGCCTTTGCATTGTTGAACCCATGCGCACCTGAGACGTCCCACCGAAGTCAAAACAGGGTGAAAACAGATGCGACGGTGGTGAGGTGGCTCCACGGCCCGCTCCAGGGCAAACAACTGCAGCCACCACTCCCTGGGTCAGCCTGAAGTACAGAATGTGCAGGTGAACCCTGACAGCGGGAGAGCTGTCCCCCTCTCCTCACTTCGGCCTGCTCCCAGTACTCCATCCCTGCCATGATGTACAGCCATGGCAAGTTACAGGCAAATTAAGCAGCAGCTGCCTCTGCCCACCCTGTACAGTACTCCAACATGGTGCGGGCAGAGGCCAGAGAAGCAGCCCCCTGCCATCCCTGCGTCATACGGAGGTACCGCCTAGCCATCCACAGGAGGAACCAGTCACCACCCACGGAAACCTAGCTGCAGGGAGCAAAGCACATACTGCATGGCCAGCAGAGAAATTAAAAAGGAAAGCAGAAGAGAGACCTAAGAAAGCAGCTGAACTCCGGCCAAACAACCAGTCCCCCAGCAGACTGCCAGTCCAGTTCCTTTCAGATATCATTAACACCAAGTGTCAAGGATCACTCACAGTGGCAATCCATAGGGCAAATTTCTAAGGGAATCATGGCACCCAGGGGTTGTAAGGGTGGGGGACTCCACTCCTTCCACAGATCAATCACACTGGCAGTCCATAGGGCAAAGTTCAAAGGGGGGTGGGATCATGGCAGCCAGGGAGTGGGGAACTCCACTCTTTCCACAGATCACTCTCGGTGCCAGAACATAGTAGAAAGGTCTAACGGGGTCCTGGCAGCTCGGGGGTAGAGAACCCTGCTCCCTCCATATACAACCACCATTGATACATACTCCTACAGTAGCCCCTCAGCAGCATATTCTGTGCCATCATGTAGTGGGGGTTGAAAGCATCCCCACCGGCCAGAGCGAGCTGCACCTCTGGTTGTCCATCCAGACCTCACGCAGGGTACTAAGGTCAGCTGCAGTCAGCTCCCCATCCAGGTAGGCAGCCCTCCCTGATTCCATCAAGAGGTTGAGCTCCAGCATTCAATCAAGGCACTTGTGTCAGCCCCAGACATACCACCTCACTCTCAGCAGGGCACTGATGAAAGAAACCAGTAGAGAGGCTCAACCCACTGCAAGGCACAGGCAAAACTGGAAGCTCAAATCTCCTGCAAATCCGTACTCTCGGTCACATCCTAGAGTCCAGTGGACTTTACCACCCTGAAGCACAGCTCAGTCACCCACTCCTTGCACTCCAGCCCGGACACACAGTGCCAAAGGAGCTGCATATACTGGTCCACAAGCCCATAGGCAGTTACTCTGGAGGACTGGTCACCCAGCAGCCCCTGCACATTCCCCCTCAGCCAAACATCAGCCAGAGCCAAGGTGTCAGACACCCCTCAACTCCTCCATGCCCCATATGGCGAGCAGCAACAGAAGAAATGCCCCAGACACCGTCCATGGCAGAAGGAGTATGGAATAGCAGAATAGGGGACAGGAGCGGCGAGGGACCACTTACAGACAAGGAAAACACTGTGTGTTACATTCACTACAGTGTTACATTCACTACTTCATACAGATAATGAAATACCCGAGTCCATGCCTGCCAACCATGGGGGAGCATAGCTCCTGCAGAGCAACACCCAAACGAAAATGTTGAGCATCCTGGGTTACATGGGGATCCTCTCTGAACCCCACCGCCCCAATCCTCCCAGGTGAGACAGTGTGACCCATTTCTGTATGTTCTGCCGCCTGGTCTTCAGGATTACTGACATCGTCCATCCATAGCTGGAGAGGGAGCAGACACCCACAAGGATCCCTGTGGAGCAGCTCATGCCTATCGCCATGCAGATACTCACCACCCGGACTCCTGCTGCTCCATTGCCCAACAGTTTGGCATGGGAACATCCACCATGGGTGCCATCCTGCTCGCATTTTGCAAGACCATCAAGGGCCTGATGCTCGACAGAGTGGTGCAACTCATTAACCCAGAGCAGGTGGATGGAAGGCCTCCAGGTGGGCGTATTCCCCAATTGCATCAGGGCAATCAATGGCACCCACAGCCCTGTTATCTGCCCACCCCACAGCCAGGATGAGTATGTCAGCCAATGGAGTACCACTCTGTGGTCTTGCAGGCAGTTGTGGATGACCATGGCCGGTTCACAGATGTGGTGGTTGGCTGCTCTGGCAGGAGCTATGACACCTGCATCATGTGGCAGTCCCCCTTCTTCACCCACATCTATAGGGGAAACTTTGGGCCCAACATCATCTCCACCATGAAGGGGGTGACCATGAAGCCTGTCATCCTGGGGGACTTGACCTATCCCCGGATGCTGTGGCTCATGAAGGCCTACCCCATGGCCACACCTTAGAACAAACCTGCTTCAACAGACAGCTGAGTGCATCCAGGTGCGTGGTAGAACAGGATTTCAGGGTGCTAATGTAATCCTGGCGATCCATCACAGGAAGGATCAACTTCAAGGTGGAGACAGCTCCCGGATGGTTGCAGCCACCTGTGTCATTATTATTATTATTATTATTATTAACAAACATTTATATAGCGCCAGCAGTGTACCTGGCACTTTACAAAGTAATAAAATAGACACGGTCCCTGCCCCTAGGGCTTACAATCTGAGAGACAGGAGCTGGGGGAGAGACTTAGGAAGGGGAACAGAGGGAGAGACAAGGGGTCTAACATTCATGAAGATGCGAGGTCTCAAGTGCACGTACTTGGCTTGGTTACGATGAGAATGACAGCAGGCAGGTCCATGTTGCAAGGATAAGGGTAAACCGATCGTAGGTATAGGAATAGTGGCTCAGCAGGATAAAGAGTCAGACAGAGCAGAGCGAAAGAGGTGAGTTTTAAGGAGAGATTTGAAGGTATGAAGGGAGGGGGCAAGGCGGATGTGGACAGGGAGGGAGTTCCAGGCATGGGGGGCAGCAAGTGAGAAGGGACGAAGGCGCTTAGGGGAGCAGGGAAGGCGTGGAAGGGTGAGAGAAGGGACAGAGGAGGAGCGAAGTGCACGGGCTGGAGTATGGAGGGCGATAAGTGCAGAGAGGTAGGGGGGAGCAAGGTTGTGAAGAGCTTTATAGGTGAAGACTAGGAGCTTGTGCAGGATTCGTTCAGGAAGGGGAAGCCAGTGAAGCGAAGAGAGGAGGGGCTGCACATGGTCGAAGCGACTGGCGAGGTAGATGACCCTGGCAGCAGAGTTTTGGACAGAGATGAGGGGAGAAAGGTGAGACCGGGGAAGGCCAGTGAGAAGGAGGTTACAGTAATCGAGGCGAGAGATGACCAGAGCATGAACAAGAGTTTTGGCAGACGAGACAGAGAGAAAAGGGCGAATCTTAGCAATGTTATGGAGGGAGAAGCGACAGGATTTAGCAACAGAGTCAATGTAGGGTTTAAAAGAAAGGGGTGAGTCAAAGATGAAGCCTAGGCTACGGGCTTGGGGGACAGGCAGGATGGTGACTCCATCAATAGTTATTGACAGTGAGGAAGGAGAGGAAGGATGAGGGGGGAAGATAAGGAGTTCAGTTTTAGCCATGTTGAGTTTGAGTTGACGTTGAGACATCCAGGTAGAGATGTCAGAGAGACAGTTGATGAGACGAGCTTGAACAGAGGGAGAGAGAGAGGGAGTAGAGAGATAGAGTTGAGTGTCATCAGCATAGAGGTGGTATTGGAAGCCATGGGAGGCAATGAGTTTGCCTAAGGATGAGGTATAGATCGAGAAGAGGAGAGAGCCAAGAACAGAGCCTTGAGGAACACCAACTGAGAGGGGGAAGGAGGAGGAGGCGGCAGAGTTGGAGAGAGACACATTAAAGGAGCGGTCAGAGAGGTAGGAGGAGAACCAGTTATGGACAGAACCACAAAAGCCAAGGGAGTGAAGGGAATCCAGCAGGAGTGAGTGGTCAACAGTATCAAAGGCAGCAGAGAGATCAAGGAGGACAAGAATGGAATAGAGACGTTTAGATTTAGCCACCAGAAGATCGTCCTGCACAGCATCATCGAAATGGACAGTGCTGCCTTGGAGTACCCCCTCCCCATTGCCCGCAGTAAAGCAGTGACCCTGCACAGGCAGCAGACTGACACATGGACATAGGTCACATGGACTGCCAAATCTGTAAATATATTGAGGAGGGAGGGTTGTACATCTGTAAATAACATGTTCATGTAAAATAAACAGGTAGATGATAGCATTGTTAATGAGGCATGGTGTTGTGATGTAGCTACTGTAAATACTTGCTTACTGGGTGCAATAACACCAAGAAGGGATTGACTATTGGATGTACATACACATGAGGACCTAAAGTGAAGGAGGAGTGGGTGGAATAATGGAGAAGGGGCCTGTGAGAGTGACTGGACTGGGGGTGTAGAGGCTTGGAACGAAAGGGAGAAAGGTACAGGGAGCACCAGGAGTCAAGGAGTGGTTGTGCTGACACAGAGAAGAGGATCATGGGGAGTGACATACATCATTAGCTTTATCACAGTCTAAGGCTGCTTGTCCATGTTACATAATCTCACATTAATTTCTATCCAACATGAGATGTTTGTAATGTGTGCAAGCACCCTTTTGCATCCTTGCATTGAAATTAACGTGCTTTTCATCACGGATGTCAGGGCTGGAAAATCTAGCTCTGACACCAATATGAGTTTTCCTTACCGTTAATTTGGAACATGTGCAAGCAATTTTATAAACATTAAAGAAACTCACAGTAAAGTTTAAATGTTTGATGCTTTGCAGAAATGCCATCTATCTTCCCCCACCGTGGCAGCCATTCATTCGCCTTGCCTCCCACCTGCACAATGAAATCCTGAGGAGGGTAGGCCTCCTAGGCCTTGGGCAGCATTTGGGGGGGGGGGGCAGAGGGAGGAGGCAACCTGCTCCATTTGTTGGGGGTGGTGGTGTCTTTTCTCCCTGCACGGCTGGAGGCTCCTGCCCACAGCCAAAGCCTGCTGCCTTGGTCCCCATCTCTCACCTGCCATCTGCCTGCTAGTAGTGTTGCAGCAGCAGCAACACCATGGGAGATAAAGCTGTTTGTTTACAAACCACAACTCCCCATGCAAGAGATCAGAAGGTTGTTGCCTTGTAAAGAAGGTTTTTCGATATGGCTCCAAACATTCTCACAACTGGGTTGTGCATGGCGTGCTCACTAACCATATTCAAATAATAGACCAAGTAAGGGTCTCGAGCTCCTCTAGTATTAAAAGCTCTGTGTCCCTCAGAGTAACAGTTCCTTCCAACCCTTTCTAGGAATATAAGAAAAAAATTCCATGCAGGGCTGGAAGGGTGGGTGTTGTGAGAATGTTCGCTATCTCGAAGACCCTTGTTAACAAGGCAGCAACCTTCTGTTCTTCTTTGAGTGGCTCCTCACAGGCCCTTTTTACATGACTCTGCTGGGTGGGGGGGGGTCTGTGGGCGGGGTGTGCAGATGGCCGCGCACACATCCCCTCTCACCCCCCACTCATCTGCACCCACAGAGCAACCGCTGTTTTCCCCGGTTTCTCCATGCATGGGCACGAGTGGGGATGCGTGTTAGGCACGCAGGCGCGTGCACGCACGCACCCTCACTCACCACAGGCGGGTGCACACCGCATCATTTACACTGGGTTCCCCCACCCATGAACATGCAGCCTGGGGGCAGGGCTGGGCTTGGCTTGGGGGTAGCAGCCTGAGAAGGTCCTTGGGGCACAATATTCCTATGTCCAGCCCTGGAGGAGGGGATGGCTTTCCCCTGCAATCCGTGCCTGGGGGCGGGGTGGAGGGAGATTGGGTTACGGGGATGGGGAGAATGGGGCTGGACGGGGGGGGGGAGTGGGGCTTGTCAGTGGGGGTGGGAAGCATTGTTTCAGAGCGTGCAGCTGCCCCCTCTTTCTCCCCACCGAGGCAGCAGCAACAGACACAGCAGCAGTGAGAGAGGAATGAGGGTAATAAGATTACCCTCACATGGCCGGGAAGGCAAAACCCCCCTCCCCGCCCCCCAAAGAAACGGATACAACCCAACAGGAATCTCCTGTTATTGCTGATTTCACGTTTGTTTTAATCTAACATGAAAATCAGCATGTGGGCAACCAGCCTAAGACTTTTAGGACAGTGTAGAATATGGTTGTTAATTCCTTTCTTGATCCTAAATATTTATTACTAGAGAAATGTGTCACAAATTTATTATTGCAAATAAATTATGTGAAAGTATTTTTTTTAACCTCGGAACTAGTTTAATAAGCAGCCCTTGTCAAAATGCAAAGTGTTGAAATCTTGTGGTCTTGTGATAAGCAAACTTGACAAATTTGTGATTTAAATGCCCCCAAAAGAGGACTCTTAAATACATGATCTGGGTAATTTAGTGTTGTTTTTTTGTCTGGAATATATAGCATTGTAGATTATATAAAATATTAGGAACCCTTCTTCTATTGATGTCAATGACAAATCTCTCTGGATCAAACCCTGAATTTATTCTAATGCGTTTATTTTATGGAAAAACAATTAGAACTTTTAAAGAGTGGAATTGTGTGCAAGGTGAAAATTTTCACTTTTTTTGGCAGACTTTCCTAGGAAAACGGCAACAGGTACCATTGCTATTCAGATAAAAGATATTAACAATCACTGTCCAACTCTTGAAACACCAGTAAGAACTGAATGTTTAGATGCAACGTTCATTAATGTTACTGCTGTGGATCGAGACGCTTATCCAAATGGTGCTCCTTTCACCTTTACCATCATTGATGAGCCTGAAGGGATGGCCAAAGAATGGAAAATTGGACAAGTAGAAGGTAAGAGAGTCTAGCTGACTTGCTTTCACATTGCAAGAACCAAGGAGCCTTTTTGGGTCCCAATTCCTTCTTTCTGATCCTTCACTTGATGGGCAACTGCAACTGGCCACTGCCGAGCTTTGTAAGAGAACTGCCACAGCTAGCTAAAATGTCTAACTGAATAGATCCGCTTGCTTTGCAGCCTTTCAACATTTGTATAGCCAGAGTAGCTAGGATTATGCTGTAAAACCTCTATAATTCACATACTTCCCTATTCTGGGCATGCTAGAAAGTACCAGAGCACATAAAACATGTCTAGGAAAGAGAAACATTGTATAAGGATGGTCATCCCACCTCGCCCTCCTATACCTGGATGTTGGCATATCCCCCAAACTGTCTGCATACAGGAGGCTGTATTGTTAAGTCAAAATCTATTCCCAAACCTGGCGACTAATTATCTCACTATGGTTGTGACACACCAATTTCTGTGACCTATAATACCCTAGAAAGTAGTGTGGCAGTATAAAGTCCTATACTTCATAACACTGGATAGCATTTTAAACTTGACTCTTTTCCCGTGTATAATCCCTGCAATGCCCAAATAATTGGAGAGCCATGAAAGCAAGGCAGAGAGGAATCCCCAGCCTATAGTCTCGACCCCACTCAACAGGAGTTAGGCGAGAATCCAGTGAACCCCAAAGAACAATGGCATGCAGCTATGTCGGAACACCCTGCAAAGCTGTGCTTTGTCTTAGATATTACTGGCGTCTTCCACCTCCCTTCTCAGCAAAACTGCAGAAGTTCCATAACATTGGGGGCTGTTCCTTGCATATTGAGAGAGGGGAAGAACTTGGAGATTTACACGTATTTGTTAATCGTCCTCTATTATACCCAACATTGGAATCCTCATGTAGATAGTACAGGTTTTTAAAAGATGCTTCCAACATTCCTAAAACTAGAAATAAGCACAGTTCTATTTTGCTTCAGTGTGAAAATGTCATGAAATTCATGAAAATGTCTGTCTGAGCATTTCAACAGAAGCAAATTAAAGTCACGGACGATGATTACATTGGTTGAGTTTTGTATCTCTTTTGTGAAGAGTGATTTCTGGATTTCCCTTTTTCCTTTTATGTATTTAATGGATTCCTTTTCTCCCACAAAGGAAATAGCATGCAGCTGATATCTCAAGATATGAAGCCTGGCTACTATCAAGTTCCAATCTTAGTGAAAGATAATCAAGGTTTCAGTTGCCCTGAGAAGCAGATCCTTCAGCTGACACTTTGTATATGCAGTCCTGATGGTGCCTGTCAGGAAAGAATAGTCAAGTCATCGGTTAAGCTGGGACCTGGAGCAATTTTTCTAATCATCCTGGCATTTTTGTTACTGCTGCGTAAGTAATCATCACGTCTTATTTGTCAAGTACTGACAACATGCTTTGCACTGCACAAGCCATTAGAAATGAACCACACAGATTCATTGGCTCTTGACCAAGGGATTTACAATCTAAATACCTATTTCAAAAATATTACTAAGTAATATTCAATAATGAAAAGCTGCATTCCATCCTTTCGTGTGTGTGTGTTAAACATCAGCTGCTGTTTTGTTCGATAGTGAGCAAAGCATAAAGAAACTCTCTTGGTTTTTCTTTAAAGCTCCACTTAAGATCTGCTGATTCACCACCAGGTTCCTCTCACTCATTTCAGATAATGACTTGCACGCCCCAGTCCTCTGACTTTCCTCCAGGTCTCAACTGTTTCTTTAATGGTGCCAGACACTGCAGTCTACCAGCCTGACAGAGAACACATGAAGGATGAGGTGGTATCCTCCATACTGGGAGTGCCTAGATAACTGTACATATTGTGTCAGCTGTTTAGAGCAAAAGAACTGAAGGAAATGGATATTTTGAGGGTTTTTATGTTAGATCCTTGCAGGACTAAGCTGTATATAACATCCCTTCTTATGCATATCTTCCACTCTATTTAAGTATTTTCAGGATCTCGGTGTAAGTTATCTGTTTTCAACAGGTAAATAATCCCTGTATTACTGCATTTCTAGAAAAACTGAAGATACCCCTTTTGTATCTGTTGTGCAGATTTTTCTCTAAATGGTTAAATACTGAATTTCGTTTTTAGTCAGTTACAGACAGCTGTTTTTAAGTTTTTTAGCGGCAAATGAACTCTTAAACTCCTGTTCCAAGGAGAAAATAATATGCCCCTCTCCCCTGCATTGTCCTTCTGTCTGTATGGTTTCTGCAACAGCAGGTGGTTCCCTTCTGCTCCAGCAACTTGTTTTCCGGGGAGGTGGGGGGAATGAGGGTGTTCCTGGTGCCCAGATCTTTCCATTGTCTCCTTCATGACTGGTAGAGGAAAGCAGTCCCCTAATCACCTACCAGCCTATGCCTGGGACTCCGTGGTACCAGCAATGGCAAGTGATGTGGGGCCTGGAGTTAGACCCTCCCAACCCTCATCTTGACAGAGGCAGCTGAGGCATCCAGTCACCATGATATAGGCTTCCTAGATATTAAAAGGCCTGGGACAACTGCCAGAGGACTGCAACCTGGTCCAACAGGACCCAGTTGGTCTGGCTGACCCTTACCCAGGTTTAGTACTGTCTGTCCAAGCCCTCGAACTCAGGCTGGACTCCCTAGCTATGGAATGCCCTGCCCCCTACAAAGTGCTGTGATGTCACAATGCTCCATAACAGACAGGGCATTGTTGAGGGAGGGGTGGGGAAACACGTTAGCCTCTCCCCTTTTCTACCATAGCTTGGTCTCTAATGGTGTGAAGCATAATTGCAACTCTTGCGTGTGATAGGGATACCCAGTCGCATCAAACATGGGCTTGGAAGAGCTTGGCTGCATTGGCCTCACACCAGTGTAGTTGCCTCCCTCAAAACCGCTCCAATTACAGATTATTTTATAGTTACTTTTTATAAGATTTGAACCTTTTTTTTCCCTTTAGCTAATGTTGCTTTGTGTTCCTTCACAGTTTTACCACTCTTGCTGCTATTGTGCTACTGTGGTCGCAGAGGTGCCAAAGGCTTTACAGCAATACCTGATAGCAGTGAAGAGATGCTGCGTAAATGGAACAACGAAGGGGCAGCACCTGAAGACAAGGTATGTTCATCTTAGCTTAAAATACTTGTTCATACCCTTCCAGCTTAGCTTGTTGCTTGAAGTCAGTTTTGAGCAACGGATTAAGATTTTCAAAGCAGAGAGGAGATTTTTGCCACGCTCTTGTTGTTAATTTTAATTAAAGATGTGTAATTAATTCTCATGTGTGACTCTGGAAATGAAAACTATGTTGTTGTGAAGTGCAAAGGACAGGACAGATGGCATACTTGGATAACTATTGATGCTATCATTGGGTATGAGGAAACTTCTTATTGCTTCCAGTGGCACTAAAATTTGGATTTTTAAAACTGCCTTGATGCCTTGGGAAGATAAATCCTGTTTGAAAGTCAGTGGGATTTTGTTCATATACCATTTAGATTCTTTTAAAAATCCTACCCCAGAGGATGAAATATTACTTTTGTATAGGCCAAAGAGTCAATTCAGTCAGTGGATATGTTAATAGAGCAGAGGGGGAAGCTTCATAACCAGGGCCCTGAGAAATCAGTGCCACTACAATTCACAGATTTTGGCTATGAGCTAAACTGCCATAAGAAATGGACTCCACTAGCACAGAATTCCCCATTTAGAAATTTGAATAGTGGACTAGCCAATGGGAAGCCAGTAGTGCTCTGAACTGGCAAGTCAGAATCCAGCATTTTGAAGCTGAAAGGGCAAAGAAACAAGCAGGGGCCTTGCCCAGAGGTGGGTTTTTTTCTCGCAAGTGGCGATTGTGACAGGAAAGGAGGTGCTGGGGGGCTGGGGCACTCTCCATCCTCCAGTTTAAATGGGAGTGAGGGGACTGAAAGAACCTGTGTGGCTTCTCCCCTCTCCAAGCACGGACAGGGGGCTGTTCCTCTCTTCTAGCTTGGGAAGGTGGGAGAGGGGGGTCTCTGCATGGCTGCAAGAGGCTGCTTCCATGATGTTCCAAGGCAGCTATTGTCGCCTCTCCCCAACAGATATCTGGAGGAAGAAAAAGGCACCTGGATTATTTCAGTCCCCTCTCGACCAGTTTTAAACCAGAGGACAGAGAGAGCCCAGCACCCCCTGCTTCATTACTTCCCAACTCTCCCCTGCACATCAGAGTGCCACCCTGCGTTTGAAAACCAACACCCCCATACTTAAGAACCCTCCTTTCACTAGAGAGAGAAAGCTCATTTGCATCTATAAATTTGAATTTATAGATTTGAATTACATTTGCATAATTATGCCTGCAGAAATTAGATTTTTTGCTTGCAGAATTCAAGTTTCCTAGTCGAGGAACCTGGAAAATATTTCTGCAAAATACATATCCCACCCCACCCCGCCTTTAGCCCCATACGAAGAGGTTACTATACCATGTGGTTGCATTATCTGTGGGTTGAGGCTACAATCCTGATTGATATTTGATTTGTTTCATGACTCTTTTGCAGTCTGGAGTCATGGGATTGTATTCAAGTCTCAAAATGGAGCACACAGGCAAAAGGCTTGCGTACCACTGACCTAAGATCTATCTTTAAACAAAGTGTACAGTGCTGCCTTCCGCTGTGAGACCTAGAGAGAGACAAATAAGCCTTAATGGGAGGGCAATGTTAGGTAAGAAGCAGAGAGCAAAGGGAATGGTATGTACTGGACATACCGCCTCCTTTCTTCTGTGTCACTTTGACATGGCTGTGGCGCTGGGTGGGGACTGTGAAGGGCCAGGCACAAATGCCATACAGTGGCAAACACTCTTTTTAATGCTGGAAAAATACAGACAGAAGCATCCTTCTTGGAAGGGGGTGGAGGGGATGCTAGTGACAAGTGTCCATATGATTTCTTGTGAGCCAGCTAGCTGTAAAGGCAACCAGGCAACATCACAAAAGACTAAACAGACCCTGCAATAAGCCTAGCATGTATGGGCATGGGGAGCTGCCAGACAACACACCTAGCCCGCTTAGTAACTTCAGCAAGTGTCACAAAGCACGTTTAATGAAAATTTTAATTGTTCTTGACTTTAGGTACCCCTACACATCACTGAATCCTCTGCAGTGGACTCAGCCTCCAAGATGACTAGTGGAGCAGGAGCAGCTGCCAGAGTAGGAGGAGCTGCCGGAACAGAAGCAGGAATTTCAGGAGGTGGCGGCTCCACCTCTTGGGCCAAAGAACACTACAGTAAGACGACCAGGACAGATGGAAGGTGGGAAGACCAACGAGCTCTTCTTTCTGGAGGAGGTTACGGAGCTCTGGGAGCTGGGCAAACTATGATTGCAGGATCAGGTGGAGCCATGACCATGGAAGCTGGAGGAACAACCATGAATGAAGAATTCTTGAGAAACTACTTTAGTGATGTAAGAGTTTTTCTTCTTTTACGTTATCAATCTCTTCAGCCGCATTTTTTTCCCATTTACTTATGTCTCATTAGAACTAGTTGGTAATATGCCTTTATGCCTTTTCAATTCAAAACAGCTTACTGGAATGGTATGAGGTTGTGTGTGTATGTATGTATTTCTTTAAAGAAAGTTTTTCTTCATAATTCACCAATATTTTCTCTTGGGCCATAATCCTGCAAAGTCATTAATGTGTTACACATATCCAATTGCAGTTTATAAACTATTACGAAAGGGCATTTGGAATGCCATACTCAGATCTGTGGTGGAACTCCATGTGTCATTCTGAAATAGCGGAGAAACTCTTGGAAGATGAAAGGGCTAATTCAGTTCAGCCCTAATACAAAGTGGTGGTGTGCACATACTGAAAGAGAGAGCTGTTTTTTTCCTCCTCCGTTTTCATTGTGGTACTCAAAGATGCTGTTTGTAACAGCAGTCAGTAAAAAAAAAATTTCAAAAAAAATATTTCAATAAAACTATGGGTTGGTGCTTTGCTTGGTTTGGTTGGGTTGGCTTCTGGTTTTATTTAAATGACTTGGTGCTCATTCATACAACCCAATCACAGAAGGAATGGTAATATAGCAGGGGCAGGAAAAGTTCCTAAGATCAAGAGCCACATTTTCATATTGCCAAGAGCCATAAGATGCATTACATCAAGTGTGGCTTCCCCTGATCCTGGGGACAGGACAGAATGGCTTCCAACGAATTCCCTATCAAAGCAGTGGCTTCTGGGCAGTCTGATGGGTTTGAGCAGCAGCAATAGTAGCACAGGACACCAGGAGGCTCCAGTGGCTGAAATTGTAGCTCAGCTTCTCTTGCTCCTAAAGGAGACACTTCTGGTGAGAGCCACAGTACAAAGTGCTGCATGCAGCTCCTGAACCACCGTATGCCCACCTTTGCAATATATACTGCACTCCTTGTTCCCTTCCCCACTGTGTTGGAGTTGTGTGAATGAGCCCTCAATCATTTAAAGTTTGAATTACCTTCTCATGTACCTGTTTTTCCCCTATCATTTTAGAAAGCTGTGGCTTTTGCTGAAGAAGATGAAGCTCAACTAGGGAAAGACTGTCTCCTGGTTTACTCTCAGGAAGAAGAAGGCTCTCCTCATGGCTCTGTTGGCTGCTGCAGCTTTATTGAGGGTGACTTTGATGACAATTTTCTAGACGACTTGGTGGATAAATTTAAGACACTTGCAGATATCTGCATGGGCAAACATGTAGAAACTTATGTTGGCCAGCATAGTTTTCAGGCCTTGAAAGATAAAACTCCCAGTGCAGGAGTGACTCAGTTGAATTTACATCCTAATGATGCACTGCCACAGTTCCCACGTCAACAAAATGCTTTCAGAGCATACCTATCCTTCAGACTCTCGCTACCACATACCTGAGCCTGTGAGAAACATTGATTCAGGAACTGTGGGTCAGGAGACAGTTGCTGAAACATCATTTGCCTCTAGGTCTGGCATAAAACCAGCTCGGCCTATACCTGATCCACTGGTAAATAGCAATGTTAGAGTGACTGAAACCTCCTATGGTGCAGGATCCAACACGGTCTTTCTTGACCCTCAGTTTAAGGAAAGTGTTGTAGTAACAGAAAGAGTACTTGCACCTGCTTCTGGTTTGCAGGACATGTTTGAAATTCCTGCTGTACCTGGGTCCTTAAAAGTTCAAGACTTCCCAGACAATCAGTATGTTGTTGTGAGAGAGAGGGAAAGGCTACTTGTACCTAGCTCAGATCTAAAAGCGCCTTTAAGCATTCCCAATTTAGCCGAAGGACAGAATGTGATAGTAACGGAAAGAGTGGTTACACCCACTCCTGGTCTGCAGGCTAATAACAGAATTCCAGCCGAGGGAATAAGTTTGCAAAGCATGATGGACCAGCCTGCCTTCTCTGGGGGCGGTGGCAGGCAGGAGTTTATCCAAATCACAGACCCTCTCTTTAACCAGGGCAGCCTGGTGTTAGAGGATTCTGTCCCCTCCAATTCTACCCTGAGCAAGTCTTCCAGGGTCTCAAAATACAGCACTGTACAATATACTCGCTCGTAAAGAGTGCCTCTTCGGGAGAGCTTTTTAGACATTTGTAGCTCTACAAAAAGCATTCTATAGGTCTCACATTTTATTTTTCTCAAGGTCTGAACTTCCTTGTGCTTTTAAAAACTGCTTCAGTTTGTTTACAATAATTTCTGTAAGTAAGACTTCCAGAAAGACCAGAGAGGGGAAAAAATAAAACATTGTGACCTTTGCAATAATTCTTTTTAAAATGACAATTAGAGGGAATAGTGATTTTTCTTTGGTTGCTTCAGTACTACTACTATAATCATTCAGGGTGCAAGCCACCACCCATTCAAGTCAGTGATATGGCTCTAATTGCAGAGGGTTTGAGCCCTCGATGTGTAATTCACCATTGGTGGGATAACACCAATAAAAACACACCTTATTATTCAAACACCAGAAATGTGACTGGAAATCAGAAAAGTCTAACCACTCTAGTAAAATGGCAAAAAGACAGGAATTTATATTCTGGATTGTCCTTCATGATGCTGGGATTAGATATAAATTTCAGAAACATGGAAAGGATAAAATGGATTATAAGTAATTTCTCTTTCTAGAGCTGAGTGTTGAGATGTAATAGCCCAAGCATCAGGAAATTTACACATAAAAATTTAAATTCTGAATAACTTTGTGTCACAGGCCCTTTTTACACGCTGGGTATGCAGGAGGGTGTTCCGCCAGTGTGGGCGTCCATGTAAACGGCTGGCGGGGGTGGGGTTTTGTGGTTGGTGTTGCCCGTGTGAACACCGTGGGCAATGGGTGGGGATGTGTGTGCGCACTCCCACGCAACACCCATCTCCACCCACGGAGCCCTCCGGAAAACCGGAGGAGGCCCCGTGGGTGGTGATGGGTGGAGGTAAAGGGACACACACACACCTCCACCTGCCGCACCAGAACACCCATCCCCCCACCCACCCCCGTCCGTGTAAACTCAGACATATACTGATCTCCAGTGGTGAGATGCATACTAGAAAAATGTGTTGCTGATATACATTCAAGAGAGCCACAAGAGATTTTCCTCCTCCCCCATTATAGGTTTATGTAAAATAAAGATCTCTTGTTTTGAATTGTACTATCTTTCATCTCTTCCCTCTAATTTTTTTAACACTATATGCCTGAATGTAAATTTATTGATTTGAAATAACCTTATTACCGTGAAATAACATTAAGTTCCACCCCTTTTCTAATCTTTTTGTAGAAAAGGTGTCAACTTATACAATTAAAAGGGAATACTTTTCCTCTAGTGATTCCAGTCACAGATAAAGTGTGCCTTTATTACATCGCTACCTTTTCTGAAGTGGGATAACTGCTTAAATGGGACAGAACTCTAGGAACAGCTCTCCCCAATGCTTTCACTGCAACCAGGGTCACCTCTGTTAACTGGGACAGCTACCTATTAGGGGTATTTTTACACATCCTAAGGCATCCCAATAAAGAGAATTCCACTCCATAAGGATTTGTAAAGCAATTTTCATCAAAGTTAAAGGATCTACATCTGATTGATCTAGGTGTGTATATGAACCAGGATTTGTGCAGGCCCCCAAAAGATCTAGCAGTTTTCTTCTCCTATGATACTTCACCTTAGATTCCATTAAAGAAAAAAATAAATGTACAGCAGTTACAAGCTACACTGAAAATTTTAAAAAAGAGTTGGATGAAGTAGTATTGTGCCACACATTGCTTAGGTAGACATTAGTTGAGATAGATAAGAAGTGCTGCAACCCTGTGTGGATTGCCATGGCGGTGATGTCTGTTCTGGCGCTGCAGATCGCCACCACCACTGGCCTCTTTGTGTACTTCACCATGTGTGTCTCCAAGGTGAGCGTGGGGAAATTTTGCAGGGTTTTCAGGAGGAGAGTGGCTGCGGGAGGGATCTACTACTTTTCCTGGTGGGGGGTTGGGCCAGTCGTGGGTCTTGATTTTGTAGTCAGGAAGGAGGCGCTATAAGGAGCTGGGGGATTTAGGTTCCTGGGCTTGACAAAATTCTGTGGGTCTGTAAACCCACCTTTAGTCCCCTCACCAAGCTACAGTTTAGAGCCCTTTTAGCAACACGAAGTAAATGAGCTTCTGATCCAGCCTCTCTATTAGGTATTAATGCAATGGAAGGGGCCGGGGCAGACGGGCGTTCTCTAGAAAGGGAGATGCGTGCAGATTTAAAAGTCACTTTCCAGAAGAGCCAGAATCCAGCAATCAACTCAGAGCTGCTGCCCTCCCCTCTTTGGATTGTTGTTTAAGATGCAAGATACATTTGCACTGGAGAAACTGCAGCCGCCATTCGTGCAACTCCTTTTGTTCATGCAGCCAATCTATTCGTGCAGCCCCCAACGCCGTCATTTTGGTGTCTCACAGGAAGTGGCTGCCTCCTGAGTTGAGCTATGGAAGATGGAAACCTGGCCAGTTGCTGGGGGTGCAACAGAGCCCTATGAAGGGAGCTCTCTTCACCGAGCAAAGGTCGCTAGCCTCTCATATTTCAGTGAGTCCCAACCGGAGCTGCATTTGTGGCGGATAGACAGATGGCTCTGGGCCTCCCCCAGGGCGAGCTGAGTCCCCCCCAGTAAAGAAGCACTGATTAGTGAAAGCAAAGCTTTCCAGAAAAAAGGCAGTGTACATTAACACCAATCACCAGACAGTGCCGCTTGGGTGGGGTCTGCCTGCTATCCAGAGTTCTTCATGGCAAGCCATGCACTCCGGATACAATTGTGCGACTAGCTCCTTGATCTACAGAGAGAAGCTGAAGGGAGCATCCTAAGTTCAGGAGACAAAGAGCCCAAATTTGATTGCTGTTTTAAAAACTCTTGATTTGGGGGGCTTGACTTGATTTTTGGGCCTTAGCTCATTCTGTGCCTTCCTGACACTGTACCTACAAGTTTGGGCTACTTGTCCTTGGTGATATGTCCCTTCTTTCATTTTTTAAAATTCTCAGCTTATCAAAAAGCTCCTTGTGCAGCCATTTTGGTTTCTTTAGATGTGTCTCATTTTTTTCTTACTGGAATTGTTTGTGATTGTGCCTTCAGTATCTCATTTTTCAGAAAGTCCCACAGATCTTGGATTCCTTTCTCCTTTAGATTATCTAGCCATGGGATCCTGCCTATTTCTCTGAGTTTATTAAAATCCACTTTTCTAAACTCCAAGGTACAGTTTCTTTTCTTTGAATTCCAAAATTACATGGTAATTTCCCCCCAAAGTGCAAATCCTTTGGTCTGTACTCGAACTTTTGCATATCCTTGTTGTAAACAAGCTTTGTTATCTCTTCATCCAACCCCTCCACCTGCCCCCTTGACCCAATCCCCTCCCGCCTCCTGACCTCTATTGCTCCCACTGTCGCTCCCCCACTTCTACATGTCCGCAATCTCTCCCTTTCCACAGGCTCCTTCCCCTCTGCCTTCAAGCATGCCACTGTCTCCCCCATCCTCAAAAAACCCACCCTAGACCCATCTGACCCCTCTAGTTACTGGCCAGTCTCCCTCCTTCCCTTTGCCTCAAAGCTTCTGGAACATGTCATCTACTCCCGCTGCCTGGACCTCCTCTCTGCCAACTCCTCCCTGGACCCTCTCCATTCCGGCTTCCGCCCCTTCTTTTTACTGAAACTGCCCTGGCCAATATCACCAATGATCTACTTGTCGCTAAATCTAAGCGCCTCTACTCCATTCTTGTCCTCCTTGACCTCTCTGCTGCCTTTGACACTGTCGACCACTTGCTTCTATTGGACTCACTTTACTCTTTGGGCTTCCGTGGCTTTGTCCTTGACTGGTTCTCCTCCTACCTCTCTGACCGTTCCTTTAAAGTCTCACTCCCCGAGTCAAACTCCTCCTCCCTCCCCCTTTCGGTTGGGGTCCCCCAAGGCTCTGTCCTTGGCCCTCTCCTCTTCTCTATTTACACCCTGTCCCTTGGCAAAATTATTGCCTCCCACGGATTCCAATATCATCTCTACGCTGATGACATCGAACTCTATCTTTCTACCCCCTCTCTCTCCTCTTCTGTCTGCTCACGCCTCATCAACTGCCTCTCTGATATCTCCGCCTGGATGTCCCGACGTCAGCTCAAGCTCAACATGGCCAAGACCGAACTCCTCATTTTTCCTCCCTCCTCTTCCTCTTCCTCTAACCTACCCATCTGCATCGATGGAGTCACCATCCATCCTGTTCTCCAAGCCCATAGCTTGGCTTCATCTTTGACACGCATCTCTCTTTTAAACCTTCCGTTGACTCTGTTGCCAAATCCTGCCGATTCGCCCTCCATAACATTGCTCAGATCCGCCCCTTTCTCTCTACCTCCTTGGCCAAAACCCTTGTTCATGCTATGGTTATCTCTCGCCTTGATTACTGCAACCTCCTCCTTGCTGGCCTCCCTCGCTCTCACCTGTCCCCCCTTATCGCAATCCAAAACTCTGCTGCCAAGGTCATTCACTCTGCCCGTCGCTTCGACCATGTGCAGCCTCTCCTCTTCTCTCTTCACTGGCTCCCCCTTCCTGAACATATCCTGTTTAAACTCCTGGTATTCATGTTCAAAACGCTGCACACTCCTGCATGTGCTCTCCACTCTTCCTCTGTCCCCTCCCTCACTCTCCCTTGTTTCTCCTGCTCACCTAACTGCCTTCGACCCTTCTCCCTCGCTGCCCCCCATGCCTGGAACTCCCTCCCTACCCACATCCACCTTGCCCCCTCCGCTCCTTCAAATCCCTCAAGACCCACTTTTTCCTCGCCGCCTTTCCCAATGCCTGCTAGTCGTTCCCCATATACTTACTGTCTGCCCTCCTCTGCAGACTGCTGCAACCAACCTGATTGTAACCAAGCCAAGCACACGCACCTGAGACTTTGCATCCGCCTGAATGTTTGTCTTCTCCCCTGTCTCTCCCACTGTCCCGTCTCCCTGTCTCCCCCTCCTTGTCTTTTAGATTGTAAGTCACAGGCAGGGACCGCGTCTATTTCTATGTTCTGTACAGCGCCAGGTACATGGCTGATGCTATATAAATGTTTATTATAATAATAATAATAATAATAATAATAGATTAGATATAAAACAGACAAATCTGAGCTGGTTCCATTCTTCCACAAAGTTTGGATTGGCCTCAAATTCCTTTTCAGATCTGTCCCAAGTATATTGTACATAGGAAAACCTAGTGTGCTACATGTGGAAGATATTGAAGAATATTTGCTAGTCCCCTGTAATGCACACTGGGGAATCAAGTAACCTGAAACTCTTCGGAGTGATATTACAGCTGTCAGCATTTGACTTGCCGTAATTCTAAGCAATAAATGCACATTGCACTTGGTTTGAAGAGACTATACAGCAGAACTAAGCGGCTGCTTGCAGGCCACTGAATACTAGCAGAAGAGTATTGGTAATGGTTATTTTACATCACATCAGCTCACCATTTGTTTAGTCTGCATAAACATTTACATCTTGACCTTTTCTCACCAAAGCATATGAGTGTACTTGAGTAAAACTCCTCATCTGATTAAAGTTCCACATACTTACATACTCTGCTGGATCAGGTTCTAAACGTCCAAATTTCTCAGTGACCTCAATGCCCAACCTGCCATTCATTTCATTAGCATGTTACTAGAGCCTACATTGCCTTGGGAAGGGAACAACAGAGATACATATAAATGGTGAAAGGAGGGAAACTGACCTCTACTTTTAAAAGGGGAAAAAGCACACTCCATTTTAGGTGTGTTCATGTGTGTGTGTATATATATAAATATATATTCAAATATGTACATATTTATTTTATGCTGTTGGAATAAACGTGATTCTTAAGATTGGTGCAAAGCATATAATGTTAATGCTTTTACAACATTTTTGACAAAGCTCAAAATAGTAACAAGTCTTTTTAATTATCTTTATTTAGACTGACGCCGGTTCAGCCACATATTTAAACATTTGGGTGAATGCTTAAGGTTAGACGCCACCATCAGTTTGGCTACTCCTATGCTTAATGTCAGACACATGTTTGCGTATCTTACGGCATCCAGGTCCTGATCTGTAGTCTGATTTTTTTCCAATGCCATTTTGTATTTAGATCTAACCATGAATTGTCAGTGGCTAGCTTCTCTGGTTTTCTTTGCAGGTAACTGGAATGCATTTGCACTAGTTTTATATTCACCTCCTTTTTGTGGTGTATTTCTGTATTTTTATGGAACTTCAAATAAAGGAAGGCAATTGTACTGTTTTTTTTCTGCCATTATTAATCTGTAATTCTACCCCTCAACTCTTGCACTCTGAAACAATGTACAGTAATACTTTGGAATCATGGACACTTTACTAGACTGGGCTGAAAAAAAATAAGCTTTTTTTTATTGTTAAGAAAGCAAGTTTGCTTAACAAAAGCATATAAGCATCACACAAACTTATAAGAACTTCTCTCCTAAACCGAACTTGAGCCCTTGTCTTTCCAGTCTTTGGTTCAAAGCTCTTCCACAGCACTTGCTCCTCTGCTGCTCCACCCACCCACCTTGAATCCCACTTCTAACATGAGCATTACAACACACACAGCCCTTCCTACAGCAAAAAAGCTGTTCCCACGGTCCATATATTCTCCCCCTGTCTGAATTCTCTCATAGGCAGAGCACTATTGCTTAACAGTGAGGCTAGGTTGGTGGCTGTTTTTAGAAAGCAAATTTAAAGAAAAATGTAAAAGACAAATCACAACTATAATTTGAACACTCAAACTAAAGTTTGAAAAATCAAAATTTGGCCCCTCATATGTATATAGTCAAAGAACTTTACAAGCAGTAACTAATCACATCACCCCTGAATTGAGTACTAACTCCATTTTATTGCTATATGAAATGGGTGCAACCATGAGAGATGGGGAGTATCTCCAACTTCCTCCTCCTTGATCATAGCCTGAAGCCTCCCCAGCACATCCTCTCTGTACGTCCACCTTTTCCAGGCAGTGTTTGCTTCCTGAGGGAGGTGGCATGTGCTGCAGGAAAAGAGGCAGGGTATGCAGGGCCCACCCCACCCCACCCCCGCCCCTTGCCTCCCATGCCATGTTTCACAAATATGGAAATATGCTACAGGAGGGGGCAAGGTGGTGAGTGCAAGAGGAGTGAAAGAGGCTTGTACTGATAATATGCAGAGTTATGACTGTACACAATGTGTGGGTGGATGTGATCAGTGTTTTATGGCACCTGTGGCTAAATCTAAATGTCTCTATTCCATTCTTGTCCTTGATCTCTCTGCTGCCTTCGATACTGTTGACCACTCACTCTTGCTGGATTCCCTTCACTCCCTTGGCTTTTGTGGCTCTGTCCATAACTGGTTCTCCTCCTACCTCTCTGACCGCTCCTTTAATGTGTCTCTCTCCAACTCCGCCTCCTCCTCCTTCCCCCTCTCAGTTGGTGTTCCTCAAGGCTCTGTTCTTGGCCCTCTCCTCTTCTAAATCTATACCTCATCCTTAGGCAAACTCATTGCCTCCCATGGCTTCCAATACCACCTCTACGCTGATGACACTCAACTCTCTTTCTCTTCTCCCTCTGTTCAAGCTCATCTCATCAACTGTCTCTCTGACATCTCTACCTGGATGCCTGGAACTCCCTCCCTGTCCACATCCGCCTTGCCCCCTCCCTTCGTACCTTCAAATCTCTCCTTAAAACTCACCTCTTTCGCTCTGCTCTGTTTGACTCTTTATCCTGCTGAGCCACTATTTCCTATACCTAAGATCTGTTTACCCTTATCCTTGCCACATGGACCTGCCTTCTGTCATTCTCATAGTAACCAAGCCAAGTACGTGCACTTGAGACCTCGCATCTTCATGAATGTTAGACCCCTTGTCTCTCCCTCTGTTCCCCTTCCTATGTCTCTTCCCCCAGCTCTGTCTCTCAGATTGTAAGCCCTACGGGCAGGGACCGTATCTATTTTATTACTTTGTAAAGTGCCAGGTACACTTTACAAAGTGTATTATTATTATATAAATGTTTGTTAATAATAATAATAACCTGTTGCATGTCACCGTAGTGAGAATCTTGTTGCTAATTAATTCAGTGTTCCTCTGGATTGTACTACACCGTTACCAGTTTGTGGTATGGCCTTGATGTAGCTATGGGTGAAAACAGATGTGATGCTAACCACCCTTGGTGGTCATTTATGCATGTTGCAGGGCTGCATAGGGCACCAATACAGCCCTGCAACATGCATAAATAACCACCAAGGGTCGTTAAAGGGTAGTTAGCGTCATGTCTGTTTTTGCCCTATGTCTGAGCTATGCCTCATCCATCACAGGCATGCACTCGGGCTGCTTTAAGATGGGATTCCCAGGATTCAAGTTGGATGATCTCACAAACCATTGAGAACCCAAGTGTCATTGGCGCGTGACTGAAGATGGGACATAGGAAGGAGGAGAAATTAGAGTGAAGAAACTAGATAGCGGAGAGTCCTATGTACTCTCATGTCACATCTTAGTGTAGGCTAACCAATATTTTAATCAATAAAATAGCCATTTTATTTTACTATACTTAAAACTTTATTGTTTTAATTTTGGTAGTAATGGAGCTGTGGCAGTAATGGAGACAAGAAGTGAATTTGGCCACACAGCACACTGTAACCTATGTCCTAGATCAGACCTCGAGTCATTGTGCTGTGTTAAATGTAAGGGACTTTTGTTTAGTAATAAATGTATTTCGATTATACGGGGAAATGCTTGTTTAAGATGAAATTTCTGCAATAGCTGGAAGGTTTGAGGAATAGTGAATGTTCAGCATATCAGTTTAAGATATGAAAGGTGGAATTGAAATTACAGAAATACCGAACATCTGTTGATTTGGGGAACGTTCCACCCAGAATGTGACCCTGGGACAAAAGTGCTATAACCATTCACACGTTTTCTGATTTCTTTGTTCATCCTATCAAGTTCCATGATTAGGAGGGGTCATGCCTTAGTGGAAGCACCACGACTAGTCTGAGGTGTGGACACTTAGAGCTACCTTCAGCCCACATGTACTATGCTGTGTGGTTATGTTCATCATTGATGTAACTCTTTGTGGAGGTGATGACTGAACAAATGCAAAGAATATTGGGTTACAGAATATGTATGCAACCATGATTTTCTTGTATCTATATCTATTTGCTTTACAAGTGATTGAAACTTTATAGTCAGGCCTGGGCCCTGCTTATCTGCGGGACTGCCTCACACCCCATGTGCCTGTGCAACCCTTGAGATCGTCCATGGGAGCCTTTTTGGAGGTTCCCCGGGCGAGGCGGGTGGCCACCGATGTTAGATCTTTTTCAGTGGCTGCCCCTGTGCTGTGGAATTCGCTCCCGAAGAAGGCTCAGTTGGCTTCCACTCTCCTGCTGTTGCGGCGTGTATGTAAGACCTGGCTGTTCCGTCAGACTTTGGGCGAGGGGTAGGGTTGGGGGGTTTCCCCACATTATATTGTATTTTTAAATTGTTTTTTAAAAAAAAAAAAAAATTTACTGAGTGTTGTTCGCCACCCCAGGCTGCCCTGTGGGGAGGAGGGGCGGCATATAAGTTTTGAATAAAAATAAAATAAAAGTTATTCTTTTAATTCCAGTGGTCCTTGTAGGTCCCAACAAAGCTTTGGGGGCTTAATTTTACTTAGAATATGTTTTACTGGCTGCCAATAGTCCAACCCACTCAAAATTCCAGTTTCCAATTGATAATCAATAATTTATCAATATTTGATTAACATTGACAATAGATTTGGGGTGAAAACAGACATGCACCTTAACTCCACTTTAACACTGTTTTAACATTTCTTATGCATGTTGCAGGGCTACATAGGGCGCCAATACAGCCCTGCAACATGCATACGGAATGTTAAAAGTGGTGTTAAACACGCCTGTCACCTGATGAGACTTGCAAAGCCTCTCTGAGGCAAGCAAAGGCCTATGGGCTAGGCAGGATGATAGATAGAAGGCCCAAGGAAGTAAAAGAGACCTTAAGAGAATGGACAAGGAAGTAGATAAGAGGGTTGATGGCAGGGAATTGATTTTGGAATCTAGCAGTAGGGCCTTTCCTTTAAGAGGCACTTGGGACCCGGGAGACCCTGAATTTAAAAGGGTGGACAGAGTGGGCTATAATATCAAGTATAGAATAAGAAATAGCCAGGGCTCTTAAGGTGACAATAAACAAGACAATAGCCTGCATTAGCACCCAACTGCATTAGCATCCTCAGGTGAGGAGTTAGCGGCTTATGCTGAAGAACAAATACCCAAGGCCCATCATTATTTTAAGGTTATGAAAGGACTGGAAAGACTGCAGGGTTTTTGCCTGCCTGCCTGCCTGTCTATTAGGTGGTCACCAGATGTTTGCCCACACACCCCCAAGCAGCCCCCGCTCACAGCTTTTTCCAAGGACATCGTAGACCCAGTTCATGCTAATGTGAACTGAATTCATCCACCTCCCGTCTATTAGGTTTGCCCTCATCCAGGCCTGCCAGCACCATAGAGCCTCTTGGGGCTGCTAGAGAGTGATCAGCTGTGAAGTAGCTTAAAGAGGAGAGAACATGAGCAAGAGGAGAAGGTCCTTCCTGCACCCCCATTCTCTCCTCTTCCCTCTTGGAGCCACTTCACAGCTGATCACTATCTAGCAGCCATTAGAGTCCACACACTCCTTTTGCAGCTGCTTTACAGCTGATCAGCTGATTTATTGCATGTTCAGGCAGCTGAGAGAGCAATCAGCTGTGAAGCAGCTGCAAGAAGAGAGTAGAAAGTAGGAGTGCAGGAAGGACCTTCTCTTGCAGCCACCTGAGCGCGTGAGCACTGCTGGAAGAGGAGAGCGTGATAGAAAGGGGAGTCACGGCCAGGGAAAAAACCTTCTCTAGCAGTGACTCCCCCCTGCCTCCTCTTTCCGTCAGAGTTTGGGAGAGGGAAAGCACTAGTGGCACCACCTCTGGCGGCTACCACCAGCACATGAAATGCAGGCATGGGGCTGCCCGTTTATTAGCTCTAGATAAAACATGTGAGTGGGGGCTGCAGAGACTCCAGAGAGCTATTTGTGTCAATTATAAACACCCTTAGAGAGGGGGGAAGCACCTTGACATTCCAGTATGACCGGGGGGGAGGGGTGTGTGCAGAGGATAGAAAAAGGCAGCCAGGGCTGGTTGAAATTTGTGCTTTAACAATGCAGGGTGTGGTTTAGCAACCAGAGAAGTGAGAAATCGGAAGTAAGTTTAAAATAGCTAGCAAGATGTCCAACAGTCTGGATGTCTAGAGAGAATCCTCAGGTGAGGAGTTAGCGGCTTATGCTGAAGAACAAATACCCAAGGCCCATCATTATTTTAAGGTTATGAAAGGACTGGATAGCCATCTTCATCCATTTGGATTAGTAAGTGTACTGTTTGGTTCAGCCTTCTTGGGAAAGGGCAAGAAAACCACCCATGAAATGGCTTTTGAGTGTTTGTAGCAACAGAAACACTTACCAACAAGCTGACTATAAAAATATGGGACATTGCAGGTTTGAAGGTCCTAAATCAGAATCTAGAAAAGAGGAATACAGAATTGGAAACTGAGGAAGGCAGACAGGAGAATGAGGGTCTGGTATGAGTTGAATGCAGGCAAGGCTAAGGAAGAGTGAGACAAGGCTGAGCAGCATGTTGGTTATGAAAATGCATGCTCTTAATACAGTCCCTTAGGGAGAAAGTAGAGCATTACCTAGAGAAGAATGGGAGCCTTAGGCCCACTATTGTTTATATTTATTGATTGATTGATTGATGTTGATTTCTTGACCACCCCTTCCTGCTAGCAGTAGCTTGGGGTGGCTTACAACATGTTAAAACCATATAAACATAAATAAGACAATAAATAAATAATCAAAATACAATAATCATCTAAAAGAACAATAATAAAAGTACCCCAAGGCGGAGCTTTAAAGAAATCCACCCCCCTCCCTAATCCCTCACCCATCTCCCTCGCCAAAAGCCTGGCAGAGCAGCCAGGTCTTACACTGTCTTCAGAAAGAGGGAAGGTCCAGGTCCAAGTGGACCTTCATTTGGAGGAAGTTCCACAGTCTTGGTGTAGCCACCGAGAATGCCCTCCTCATCGTTACCACCCAAGAAACTCAGGGGACCCCAAGGAGGGCGTCACAAGTCGATCGCAGAAGCCAATCCAGGACTTTGAACCTGAGGGACCAACGGAGTGTGGACCACATCAATAATGGGTGACACCACTCCATCAGCCCCTCCCACCGGCATCACCTCCATCTTGTCGGGATTCAGCTTCAGACGGCTCGCCCTCATCCAGTCCCCCACAATCACCAGACACCAAGTAAGCACCGAGACTGCCGGGTCTGGGTCAGCTGAAAAAGAGAAGTAAAGTTGGGTGTCACCAGCATACTGATGACACCGCACACCAAACCCTCCGATGACCTCACCCAAAGGCTGCAGTATACGTTGAACAGGAGAGGGAACAGAATAGAACCTTGTGGGACTCCACACGTGAGGTCCCAGGGAGATGATGAACAATCACCCAGCACCACACATTGAGTTGTCCCAGCCAGGAAGGAACGAATCATTCAAGAACAGTCCCGCCCACCCCAGTTCAGTTCGGCAGGTGGGTCACCAACATCTCGTGGTCAACGGTATCAAATGCAGCCAAAAGATCTAACAGGATCAACAGGGTTGACTGATCCTGGTCCAACTCACAGCAGAGGTTGTCGACCAAGGCAGCAAGCACAGTCTCAGTGCCAAAACCCAGACGAAAGCCAAACTGCGAGGAATCCAGAAAACTGATACGGTCTAGATGCCCCTGAAGCTGCCGAGCCACCACCCATTCAATAACCTTCCCTAAAAAGGGAAGGTACCGGCCAATATCTGGCCAGAGAGTCAGTGTCAAGTGATTTGTTTCTTGAGCAGGGACCACACCACCACCTCCTTGAGGCTAGGAATGGACGAACGTGGTTCGGAAGTTCAGAGTTCAGCCCAAACTCGGCCTGTTCGGATGACTGAACCCGAACCCAAACACGAACTGACCAAACCGAACTCAATTCCAAACGTTGAAATGACCTAACAGTTTGGTCAGTTCAGATCGCGTTTGGGTGGCAAAAACGTGTGACTGGAAGGCAAAACGTGACAGGGAGGGGGAGTCAGCTGAGGAGCACACTTCCAGGCACCAGGGGTAGAGAGACTTGGAGTAGCAGCCAGCCTGCCCAATCACCATTCCTTTTCGCCTCAGACCACTGGCTTCGCAGTCTGCGATTGGCCACGGGCTAGACTGCACGGAGCCAATGGGGCTTGCGGTGAGGCAGGCGCAGCAAGAAACAAAACTGATTGCCTCCCCCCTTCCCAACACCTTCTGAGCTAGTCACTGTTCCTGAACAGCAAGTGTTTCAGAAGCCTCCTTCTCTCCCAGCAGTTTTTGTTCCTTCCTCTTCCTAATCCATTGCCATCCTCCTCCTATTTCACCCATCCAACCCATTTACCTCCATATTATCATTTATTTAGATTATATTAGATAGATTTAGGTGTTATTTTTTGTTTTTACCA
>QEPC01001916.1:7074679-7095489 GCA_003113815.1 Sphenodon punctatus | reverse complement strand
ACCCACCATCATGGGTCTGGGGCCAGGCCATGTTACAGGCATGGAGGGATGTGGCCAATATCCAGAAGCTGCCACTCTAGCCCCAGGACCCACCATCATGGGTCTGAGGCCATCATTCCTCGCAGAGAGAGCCTTTTTCTGAATGCCCAAACTGAACAGGACTGAACCGAACGGCCGAACACGGCGAATGAACCGAACGGGTGAACCGGACCGGACTGAACAGCTGAAACCAAAATGCAATCTGTTCATCCATCCCTACTTGAGGCAGCCCAGCACTCTTCCGTCCCCAAGGGAGGCACTGACCACCCCAGCCAGCAACAGCCCCAATGTCTCCCAGCTGACCTTAACCGGTCAGGACGGGCATGGGTCTAATTCACAACAGGTGGCTCTAACAGTCTCAAGGACATCCCCCGTATCAGTGGACAACACCCACTGAAACTGAACCCATAAAACAGGACAAGGAGGGGCTTCTGTTACCTCTGGTTCTCCTACTGCAATAAGCATGGCGTCGAAGTCAAGATGAATTTGAGTGATTTTATCCACAACAAAGATGATAAACATGTTGCAGTGAGCACTGGAGAACTCCAGTTACAGGCCAAGAGAGGCCAGACTGACCAGCTCCCTCACCAACCAGAAAAGCTCAGCTAGGCATGACTTTACTGATGCTATAAG
The DNA here is from genome assembly GCA_003113815.1 of Sphenodon punctatus. Classification (NCBI taxonomy): domain Eukaryota; kingdom Metazoa; phylum Chordata; class Lepidosauria; order Sphenodontia; family Sphenodontidae; genus Sphenodon; species Sphenodon punctatus. Next base: position 7,094,817 of record QEPC01001916.1, on the reverse strand, counting down.
AGCTTTCTTTGCTGTCCACATGGCCATGACGTACTAGTGATGGGCGAACGCGGTTCGGAAGTTTGGAGTTCGCACCGAACTTGGTCTGTTCAGTCGACTGAACCGAACTCAAATTTCAAACCAAACCGAACTGAACCGAATTTCCAAACCCCGTTCTGTTCGCCCATCCCTAGTGGCAACACACACAAAAAACCTGGCTTTGAATGGCCGAACTTGGTTTGGAAGTTCGGAATTTGACCAAACTCGGTCTGCTCAGTCGACCGAACCGAACTTCCGAACCGAACTCGAATTTCAAACCGAACCGAATTTCCGAACTCGAATTTCAAACTGAACTGAACTGAACCTGATTTCCAAACTCCATTCTGTTCGCCCATCCCTACGACATACGTTCATAAATGAACTCTATGCTGCAATCGGTCGGTTTCAGCCCGATTATGGTGTTACCGTCACTCCAACCGCCACCCTTCTCACATCAATCGCCGCAGGCCCTCCATAAACCAGGGGGACCTGTGTTATCGGTGGTCAGGGAGCGGATGCCTGGGAGCCGTTAGGTTGATGGCCTCAGTCAGCAGAGTATTCCAAAGGGCTACAAGGTCATTGAGCCAACAATCATCAAGATCAGAGGGTAAGTCCCTGAGAGCATACCGGAACCTCTCCAGTTCCATATGTCTCTGAGGGCGAACCAACCAAATTGGTTCTGCACCTTTCCAGGGGAAGACATGTGCCAGGTGACTGCTCTGAAGGGAGTATTAATAGGATAGGGGACCAGATAGCCAAATTGGGAGGAATGAAAGAAGGTCAGAAGAGAATTATAGCAGACTTAGGGCACTTGCACACAAGATGGAGCTGTGCACAAGGTTTTTAACATCAGTTCAGGTTTGCTGTGATTTCACTCATGGGTAGGGGTGTGCATTTTGTTTTCATTATTATAACAAATTACATTTTTTGATTTTCATTTTTGTTACTGTAATAACAAAAATGACAAATAATTAAAATGAAAATTAATGTTTGTTTTTGAAATAATGGGAAGACACTGAAAAACGTATTTCCAGATATAACTGTTTTGTTTCTTGGGGAGATTATACACACACACCCCAAATGGAGGGCACTTTGCGTACCAAATTTTGAAAAGATTGGATAAAGGGGACCAATTTTAGAAGCAATTGAATGCTGTGATTTTAAGAAAAACTCCATACACATTCCTGGCTACACCTTTTTTTACCTTCCATCCAATTTGCATGAAACCTGGGAAGATTACATCCCTTCACTAGCATACCAATCCTACCAAATTTCAAAAAGATTGGATAAAGCGTCCTGATGTTATAAGCTATTAACTTCAAATACATTTCCAGCTGTAACATTTTTATATTCCATCCGCTTTACAAGTAATTTGGCAGAACTTTATCTCACACCTTCCCTGTCATCTCTGCCAAATTACAGGACAATTTAATAAAGGGACCCAATTTTATAAGCAATTTAAATTGTCCCCTTGAAGACCATTAGTCAGATAAGTAGCAGCATATGCAGTGCCAGTCAAAGGCAGGGACCTGGCATGGCAGGGGGAGAGAGGCTGTAGGAGGGAGGATAGGGAGCAACCCAGAAGACTTAGACACATTCATTGGCCAATTACTGCATGCTTTCAGCTTTACAGGACCAATCAGTGGTGGCTTCGAGGCAGGAATAGGGGGCGGCCCTCAGGCGGTCATAAAAGGGACATAACTGGGACTTTGGGGATAGCATTCCAGCAATCAGGAGACCTGGTTTACACATCCAGGCTGGCCAGTTATCACAATCACATCCTGCAGCACTGTGACAGAGGACATAGGAGAATCTCTATTGGTTCTTTCCTAAACAGATGCTTCCAATTTCCCAGTAACAAGTGGGGAAGAAAAGTTGGGATGGTCACAGCACAGAATGAGGATATTTGATTGACATTTCTGCTGGCCAATTTGCATCACAAACTGATCTTATACTACAGTGGCACGTAAGAGAATCCCCGGCATAGGCTCATTCTCTACATATGCTAAGCAGGCATATAAAAGTGGAACCCTTAATGATCTCTTTCTGATATTTGGCAGTGATAATCCTGAAGATGTGAGATACAGCCCTGCCAAATTTCCTGTACACTGGTTGGACCTCAATGATGTTACAGTCAGACATACATTTATATGTTAATTGCTTATACCACCAGGACCCTTTATCCAATCCTTCTGACTTTTGGCACAGATAGTAACCATGGGGAGGGGTATAAATGTGCCAGGTTTCATTCACAGTAGATGGGAAGCAAAGAAGTTACAGCCAGGAATGTATATGCAGATTTTTGCAAAATTGCATAGTTCAACTGCTTATAAAATCAGATTCCTTTATCCACTCTTTCTAGAATTTGGTACACTTAATGCCTTCCCTTTCAGGTACAATCCCTCCATGTTTAAACCAAATATAATTAAACAAAATAAAGTTACAGCTAAATATGTGTTTTTCATTTAAATCAATGGAAAACAAAAGCAAAAACAAAAATGAAAATTTGATATTTATAAAAACAAAAAAGAAAGATTTAAATAACGAAAACAAAAATCAAAAATGACATGGATCCCTGGTGCACACCTCTATTGCTCAAAATCCAACCATTACCTGTGAGTGAAATCATGGCAGAAAAGGGCTAATGACGTCTAAAACCTTGTGCACACGAGCAGAGCTTCACATTATCCCCATGGCTCATGGCATCTCTTCCACTCCCCCACCACCACCACCCCCATCTTGTGTGCAAGTGGCCTTAGTAAGTTGAAGTAAAAATAAACATGATGATAGCCTGCTGTGATCCATCTGGGCTGGAGACTCACCAGGACATCTTGTTTATGGGGTGCCAGATGTGGACCCATTGCTGCCCTAGCCTGGGTTGCCAGCTGGGCCAGAATTGGTCCCCCAAAAGATCCCAGGTGTAAAGTCCGAGCCAACGGTCGTCCAAGTGGGCCAACATGGGCCATAGCAGGCCAGCACATCTGTCTGCAGCCCCATCTTCACCGGGGATCAGGGGCCACCATGGCTGCTTGTCATTGCAGGGGGAGTGGGATGTGGTATGGGAGGGGACGTCCAGCTGCACGTTTGTTCTGTTCCCCCTCCAGGGGTGGGGTGGGGTGGGGTGGTGGCCAGCTTGTTTGAGCGGGAAACAAACAACAAACTGTTTGTTGAATGGATTTGAAAACTAGCTTTGGAGAAAACATACCAGAGGACAGAGGATGTTTTCACATGGACCTGGGGATGCTCACCCCCAGTCAAGGTCTGGAGGGGCACCCCCATGTCCACACACTTGCAGTGCCACCTGGGTCCATTTTAAACAGACTCAGCAGCTGCCATGGCCCAGAGTCTTCCCATGAAGTCCTCCCTCCCCCACGCTATAGAGTTGCAGGCAGATCACCCTGGAACTTGGAACACCCCACAGGAGAGAGTGGTACCAGGGCCAAAAGGTCAATAGTGTATGCTAAGTAACCACGAGTCCTACCAACACAGAACCACCAAGTGCCCCATTGATCATCCAAACTTCTATTTCATACCTACCCAGAAGGGATAATTAGGGAATGCAGTTCTTATTCCCTGTTAGGGACACAGAAAATGTTTTTGGTGATAGAATTTACACCTGTTGAACAGGCAAAAGCAATTTGCAGCACCCCTCGGTTTTAATCTTTTATTATTATTCTTTTGTCCTTGGAGTTTTCAAAGTTCATAGAGTGACGCAGTACCCAAATAGTACCACTGAAATTAGTATTAGAAATTAATATGTGGTATGTGGCAAGCCTGGCCTTAAGCCTTTTAACATTCTGGTGGGCTTGTAAGACCTGGCTGTTCGCCCAGGCCTTTGGGGAGCGTGGGTTAGGGTTTTAGCGCCACCCTACCCTTATTTATTCTTTTATTTTATCTTAACCCTTTTTAAAATTGTTTATATCATTATGATTGTTTTATATTTACATTATTGTATTTTTTACTCTTTTAAAATCGTTTTCCCCCCCCCCCCGAGCTGTTTTACAGGAGGGGAGGGGCATAAATTGATAAATAAATATAAAATGTGGATGAGGGAATCCCCAGCTCTGATCCAAAAGGGGATTGGCAGCTAGGAGCCACAAACAGCATAGTCTCTATGGCAAGTGCTCGGATGATAATTGTGTGCTTAAACTGCCCCGACTTGCAGGGTCAACAGACTGCTATTACACAATCCTGAGCAGCAGTTCCCTTTATTTGGTCACCAGCAATTTCTTATGAGGCTGCAAGGCGAAGGCAGACCACCAGCTGTGCCAAGTAGGTTGGGGGATGTAGCCGCTGACTGTCGGGAGCTGGGAGTGTACAAGGAATGGATTGCCCCGTTATGAACTGTTGGGTATTTCTCCCAAGCAACCGAGATTGGCCCCTTGGAGACAGGATGCTGGGCTCGATGGACCAGTGGTCTGACCCAGTATGGCACTTCTTAAGTTCTTAATTACTCTCTCACACAGATCATGCCTATGAGCAACTAATTTGTTAGTGTAGCAGATATGGGCTTGGTGGATAAGTGCTTACAGGATCAGTACCATATCACAGTCACTCTTGGGAATTAGCATAAATAGTTTATTCATAGACACAACCTAATCTCTTCTTTAGGCCAGGCTCCAAGCATCTGGCCAGTCCGCACACACAGTCCATGATACACTCACTCTCAAGCCTCTGGTCCCTCTGTCTTGGGCTCCAGGCTTCTTAACAGGTCTTCCTTGTTCAAGCTACGTGGATGAGGTTAAGAGGGTCCGTAGTTACTTTTACCTAGGCCATTGCGGGCCTATAGTTAGTGGTGGCAGTAGGAAGCATGGTTCCCTAGTTCTATACCATATATATTTTATTATTTTACTAATTTACTTTTTACTATTATTGTCTTTTGTATAATTAATTGTGAGTTTGACAGTTTTATAAATTGGTTATAATCTTGTTTGTTTGTGCGTGAGGCATATAGCGAAAGCTTGCCAAATAAAGAATTAAATTAATCCTTGTTCAAGCTTCTCCTGCTTGGTTCTTGGGCTCCTCAGTCAACAGGCTTCTCCTCAAGTCTCCGCTTCAGATGTTGCCTCTTCAGGCTCCAGATAGCTTCTGGCGACGATGTGCTCCACTCAGGTTCCAGGCAGCTTCTGTCTTCCTCTTCTGGCTTGCTTGCTTATATAACGCAGAGTGAGCATAGCTCTGGCCCCACTCTGACTCCCTTAAAGGTACAGCAGCCTTGTCATGCTGCTCCCTGCTACACGTCTCCCCCCTTTTTGCAGACAGGACAACCATAGGTAGTACTGGCTTAAAGTCCATCAAGCAGGCTGCAGCTCAACTTCTACATTACAAACATATCTATAACAGCTCTTTACAAATCAACAGTAACATCCTTTCACATCAGTACATCAATATTCCATAGCTTTCATCAATTAATTATCAGGACATTTCAACCTTTTACAGCTTATCAACACCACATTATCAATATACCATTTCACTCTCTATCCGGGGGCTAACAGCCCAAAACTGGGTTTGACACCCTCTCCGGCCTCCCAACACCCCTCAATGCCGGCCCGTACCACCGGGTTTTATTCTTCCCTGGGGCTTCCCTCAGCCCATGCATACATTAGACTTGGTAGTCGACTCGTCCGTCTGCCTGCTACCTTTTCTTACATTAGTCTTGGTATTTGCATTTGTCTTGGTAGCTGGCTCATCTGCTACCCTGCTACCTTTGTACTTCCACTCTATCTGGGCACAGCGTGGCAGCTGAGTCCCAATATCTTTATACCATTACTAGCCAGGTTTCCATTCAGCCAATTTTTCCCATTTTCCTCTATCTCTGGGGAGTATTCCTACACCCAGTATTTTCCTGTAGGCATGGCTTTCTGCAGCCAACATAATTTTTCCCTTGCCAGAAAGGTGGTCCTCCGCCTGGCTTGCAATCTAATTACCCGTCTTGGGGTTGGGATACTGGTCCAACCAACCTTTCTGGATATCCCTCCCACAGCCATTATTCATTCATTTTAAAAATTTTACACCCTGCCCCTCCTGCACCACAGCTCGGGGCAGTTTACAATCTAAAAACATATAAAATACAAATATAATAATAACATTTATTGTCAGCATAACCAAAGGTCATTGCTTAATAAAACACACAAAGAAACACAAGAAAATATCATAAAACAAACACCGATAGCCAAACAATAAATACAGATAGAATGACATAAGCATTGAAAACACAGAAACCATAATCAAATACAAATATAAGACTCTTACAGGGGGGAGACACAAAAACAAAACAGAAAACCCCTCCCTCCTTTCCCTCACCTTCCCACTCTACCCGTCGCCCACACCAAAAGCCTGATGGAACAGCCAGGTCTTACAAAGTCACCTAAAAGAGGAGAGGTATGGGGCTACCCGAGCCTCCACCAGGAGGGAGTTCCACAGCCTTGGTGCTGTCACCAAGAATGCCCTTTCCATAGTGACCCTCCAGGAAACCAGAAGAACCTCTAGAAAGGTGGCCCCAGTCGACCTCAGAGGCTGATCCAGAGCCCGTGGAGTAAGGCAGTCCCACAGATAACTGGGGCCCAAGCCATGTAGGACTTTAAAGGTAAACACGAACACCTTGAATCGGGCCCAGAAGACTATAGGCAGCCAGTGCAGAGAACGAAACACCGGTGTAATATGCTACTGGCGGCCCGTCCCCATAAGGAGAGGCGCCACCACATCCTGCAATAACTGCAGTCTTCGAGCTGTCGTCATGGGTAGCCCCACAAAGAGCATGTTACAGTAGTCAAGTCTTGAAGTGATAAAAGCATGGATGATAGTGGCCAGGTCAGAATCTGAGACATATGACCAAAGTCTCGGCACCAGATGTAATTGGCAGAAAGCGCTCTGCGCTACAGCCCCAACCTGAACATCCAGGTGCAAATGATGGGGAACATCACACCTGATGCCATCCCCACTAGCATCACCTTGGTCTTATCGGGATTCAGTTTCAGTTGGCTCACCCTCATCCAGTTCCCCACAGTCGCCAGACACTGGGTAAGCACCGAGACTCCTGGGTCTGGGTCAGATGTAGAATGTGGCAGCCCATCTCCTGGTGGGACTGGGCCACCAGGAACATATTACACCGGTGCTTCAGTCTCTGCACTGGCTGCCTATAGTCTTCCGGGCCCGATTCAAGGTGTTGGTGTTGGCCTATAAAACCCTAAATGGCCTTGGCCCGACCTATTTGCAGGACTGCCTCACCCCCCAAGTCCTGGATCGGCTGCAGTCATCAGGTGGTGCTCACCCCTGAGTCTGCTGGGTGGCCACGATGGCAAGGGCCTTCTTGGTGGCTGCTCCACGGCTCTGGAACTTCCTGCCGGTGGAGGCCTATTTGGCCGCAGATCTCCCCGCTTTTCAATTCTGATGCAAGATGTGGCTGTTCTGCCTGACATTTGCTGTGGGGGATGGTTAGGGTGGGGGGAATGGGTTAGGGTGGTTAGGGATATTTTAATTCCTCCTTTTTTTGGAGTGTTTTAAGTGTTTTTATTGTTGAATTGTAAGCCGCCCAGAGCTGTCTGTGGCAGGATGGGTGGGGTAAGGATTTTTTTAAATAAATAAATAAAAGAGAGGTAAAGTTGGGTGTCATCAGCATATTGATGACACCAAACATTAAACCGTCTCACGACCTCACCCAGCAGCTGCATATACACACTGAACAGAAGGGGGGACAAGATGGAACCCTGTGGGACTCCACACGCGAGGGCATTAGTCATCCACCAAGCTGTCACTTGTGAGCATTAACTACTCACAAGTTTTTTTGTTTTTTTGCATGTGTACTTACATGCAAAAAAGAAAGAAAGAGAAAGAATCTTGTGTGTGGCTAATGCCACATTTGTTTATACATAAAAAGTAACCAAGACAGATGAGCTGGACTAATGCTGTTCAGAGGTATGTTTTGTTTCTCTCATTTATGAATTTTAAGGCTACACCAGAACATCTAACAATCCTGTAAGTCATGATCTGTAAATAATGCAGAGTATGAATAATCCACTCATTCATCATACATCAAGTCCATAACTTCTGGATGAGCTAGAATATCTCCTTTAGAAAGATCTCTCTTCTTGCTGTAAAGACTGCTTGTGGCTGAGACTTCATCTCATCTTTTCGTAAAAGTAAATTTTAATATTCAGTTCTAATGGTCAGGTCCAAGAGCAGTCACAATTATGAATTATTATTATTAGCATTTATATAGCACCAGCAATGTACCTGGCGCTTTACAAAGAATAAGATAGACACGGTCCCTGCCCAAGGGCTTACAATCTAAAGACAGGGGGAGGGGAGACAGGGACGGGGGAACAGAGTGGGAGACAAGGGATGTGTGACATTCACAAGGATGCGAAAGCTCAGGTACACGTTCTTGGCTTGGTTGCAGTAAGTTGGGCGTTTACAGATAGCAGGTGGGGGATAATCCTGGGTGCGAATGGTTAGCAGGAGTTAGGAAAGGCGGAGCGGAAGAGGTAGGTTTTGAGGAGGGACTTAAAAGTGTGGAGGGTGGGAGCCAGGCAGATGAGGGCAGGGAGGGACAATGGGTGTCAGATGAGAGATTAGCTCGCTGAAATCCAAGGTTACTCTATGGAGTCCGTGTGTAGCTGTCACTTGCAGGTTCCGCACAGCCACGCGGGCCAGCGTTCCTCCCTGCCATGCTCCACTTTCCCCCCCCCCTTCACTACCAAGACATGGTCACTCCCCAGACCTCTCTTGGTGCTCCAACAGGGACTCTATAGTCTTGGTGGACCTACGCATGTTCCAAAGCTGCACACACCCTAACAGATGGGAGATGGCCATGTGGGCGCACATTCACCTGCATCAGCCAGCGTTCACCTGAGTGGGGGCTGCAAAGTGGGCAGCTGCAGGCAAACATCTGGTGACCACCTAATAGACAGGCAGGTGGCCATTCATCCAGAGGGGGCTAATCTGGACTACTGTCTCATCTATTTTCACCCTATGTCTGAATCTAACCCTAACCCTGACAGAACTAGAAGTTTTGAAAGATGGATTTTTTGTCTTCACAAATGGCTCCTTAACATGTTTCCTTTCCTTTCCTAGGAGGAACTAGTTAAGAAAAGGCATTGCAAATGCATTCTGTAAGCAAAAGCTCTGGTGATATTTTTCCTACTCATTGCCTAATAATAGAAGACTGGTCTGTGATGTAGTACTCAGTGGGTGGAAACAAAGTAGTTCAGATGGTATCTTTTATTGGACCAACTATACTACTGGTCTCTTTCTAGTAGTACTTAACAACATTTTATCATCATCATGTAGATATAAATTTAAAATATGTTATCTTTAGTAAACAGGACACAATGGGAAGAGGTGAAATCTCCCCATAGTTCTGTAACTAAAGTAAACATTTTCCTGGTTAATTATTGGTAAAATTGTTTGAACCGGGATAAAGTTTAATCTCTCTGGTGGTAGTGGAAGACTAAGGGACATGGATGTGGATGCCCATACTATTGAATGCAAATGCATAAAAGGAACTATTATGTTTATCTGCAACATCCCTGTTAGTTAGGAAAGTATTATTAGAGAAGGTTAGGAACTTTTGAACATAACATTTCCTCCCCCTGTAAAGATTTGTTTTCTTCAGAGAAGAAAAAAAAAAAAAGATGAAAAATTCTCTTTCCTATGATTGGGAGCGGGGGCGGGGATATTTAGTCCATAGAATTTGCTTAATCGACCAAAAATTGGTAGTGTGCTTAGAAATGTTTGTAGTGCACCATGGGGAAACAGATCTCATCATGGCAGTGCATGGCAAAATTCATTTCCTATGATGAACTGTAGAAATCATAGAATCTTAGAGTTGGAAGGGCCCTCAAAGGTTATCTAATCCAATCCAATCCTGACGGTGCCTGGATTTTACTTATTTATTTATTTATTTATTTACAAATCATTTATATCCCACACCCTCCTGCAACCCGACAGCTCAAGGCAGTGAACGGCATAAAAACATCACAATAAAATCATCTAAATTCAATATATAAAGCAACACATAAAATAGCGGCTAACAGAAAAAATAAAATCCTCTCCCCACCCCCTCCCCTAAGGCCTGGCAGAACAACCAGGTCTTACAACATCTGTGGAAAGAGGGGAGGTCAGGGGACAGACAGGCCTCCAATGGGAGAGAGTTCCACAGCTGAGGTGTAGTCACTGAGAACACCCTCCCCGCTGTCACCACCAGGCATACCTGGGGGACTTCGAGTTGGGCGCCCCCGGCCAACCACAAGGGCCGCGAAATGACCTGAGGCTTGAGGCGGTCTCGCAGGTAACCAGGACCCAAGCCGTTTAGGGACTTATAAGTCATAACCAACACCTTAAATTGAGCCCAGAAAACAATAGGCAGCCAGTGCAGAGTCTGGAGCACTGGTGTAATGTGCTCACGGTGGCCCGTCCCCATTAGAAGGCAAGCCGCCACATTCTGCACCAGCTGCAGCCTCTGAACCGTCGCCAAGGGTAGCCCCATGTAGAGCACGTTGTAGTAGTCCAGTCAAGAGGTAATGAACGCATGGATGACAGTGGCCAGTTCAGAGTCCGAGATATACAGCCACAGCCATCACACCAGACAGTCCAGGCAGAGCTGCAGGTCAAGGAGCACCCCCAGACCACGGACCTGAGCGGCCAGAGGGGGGCAGACCCCATTAATGATGGAAGCCACTCCCCTCAGCCCTACCCACCAACATCACCTCCGTCTTGTTGGGATTCAGCCTCAAATGGTTCATCCTCATTCAATCCCCCACAGCTGCCAAGTATCAGGTAAGCACCGAGACTGCCGGGCCTGGGTCTCCAGAAAACAAGAGGTAGAGTTGTGTATCATTGGCGTACTGATGACATCGTACTCTACACCCTCTCATGACCTCACCCAACTATTGCATATACATGTTGAACAGGAGAGGGGACAAAATAGAACACTGAGGGACTCCACACGTGAGAGTTCGGGGAGACAATGTACATTCCCCAAGAACCATTCACTGAGTTCTCCCTGCCAGGAATGAGCGGAACCATTCAAGGACAATTCCGCTCACCCCAGCCCGGTCCCGCAGTCTCCCCACCAACATCTCGTGGTCAACAGTATCAAACACCGCCGACAGATCCAGTAAGATCAAAATTGAGGATCTGCCCTGATCCAATTCATGGCGCAGGTCATCGACCAAGGCCACAAGTGCAGTCTCCGTGCCAAACCCGGGGCGAAAACCAGACTGCAAGGGATCAAGAAAACCAACCCAGTCCAGATGCCCCTGTAACTGCCAGTCCACCACCAGCTCAATAACCTTCCCTAAAAAGGGAACGTTAGAGACTGGCCGATAGCTGACTAGGGAGCCAACGTACAAAGACGGCTTTTTGAGCAGACACCGCACCACCACCTCTTTGAGACAACTCGGCACCCTGCCCTCCCTAAGGGAGGTGTTGACCACCCCCACCAGCAATGGTCCTAATGTCTCTCAGCTGGCCTTCACCAGTCAGGACGGGCACAGATCTAATTCGCAACAGGTGGCCCGAACAGTCCCAAGGACATCTGCCGCGTCAGCGGACGACACCCACTGAAATTGATCCCACAAAAACATACATAACGTGGATTCCTGTACCTCTTATACATCCACTGTCATAAATGCAGCATCGAGATTGTGGTGAATCTAGGTGATTTTATCCACAAAAAAATGCAGAATGACTACAGCTGTAACGTTCCTAACGCATAACTGTCCAGCCTCTTTTTGAAAATCTCCAGCAATGGAGAGTTTACAACCTCCTTAGGCAGCTTGTTCCATTGCCAGTGGTGACTGGTGAGTTCTAAGGCTGGTGGGGCAGAGGGTAGGGCCAGGCCAACAATGGGGCAGAACCAAGATGAATTTTGAAATTAATATGGAATTTTACAGCATCGGTTCCCCATCTGTAAAAAATGAAACACTACCTAAGTCTGAATATTTGCATTACTGTTGGGGCTTGGGAGATTCACTCAGCTAAGCAGCTGAGGACCATAATGAATAACTACACATCTAAATAAGGAAGTTGCTCCTGACACCAACAAAGAAAAAAATGAATATATAAGTACCGCAAAACTGTACTATGGTGCCACAGCAGGCAGGCTAGTAAATGTCAGCCCTGGAGGAGGAGGAGGATACTCAGGAAACTATCACAAGTCTCACCCCAAACTTGGGAATGGAAATAATATAACCCAGCATTATCATCCGATATCTCTACAAAAAGTATACCAGAATAAATGTATATTACATCAAAGGCTGCAAAACTATAATCATAACAAATACTGAACAATATCCTGCATATGTGCCAAGCAGGACTCAGGGGTGACATAATCAAACCTGAACCATTTTGAAATGCAAACAAAAGGTTTAAGGCCTGTTTGTTTCATTCCAACCCGAGTTTAAATTAATAATCCACTTTATCACCATTCAGGCTATATTTAAAGCAGCAGACCAAATTACCTCCCTCCCCCCTCCATAAATGTAAAATCAAAACCATTTTGTCAACACTGTGTCTTGTTATAAATCAACAAATTAATTCATACCATCTCTGCAGGCCAGAGAACAAAGATCAGGTTAGCCATTGATCCAAACAAGACTCTGGGCATTGGGATAGTGTAGACTCATCTCTCTCTGCATATGCTCTGTAAAGCGCCAGGTACATTGCTTGTGCTATAAAATGCTTATAATAATAATAATTAATAATAATTTAAAACAAATAAATGTCCATCCTCCCTGCCCCATCTATCTCCTAGCCGCATTCAGCAATTGGGTACGCTACACTGAAACACTCTCTGACTCTGGCAAGTTCGTTTAGTTCAGTTGTTGTCACTCACAGCACAAATTCAGAAAGAGTCTTCACAAGACTAGCCTAGGATTCAATGCACCGTCGGTGAGGTCTTCAGCTCAGTAGCCGCCAGACTCCAGACAGAGAGAGCCAGTCAACAGCAGCACGAGATGCAGCTAGGGCGCCCAAGCAGTTAGAGAAACAAACACTCAAACACTCACTCTCACCCTGACCATGTGAGACAAAAGGCCTGGGCAGCAGATTTCCTGCTCTGCCTGCCTGCCTGCCCAGTGGTGCCTTGTGACTGCTGGCTCCACCTCTCTCCATCTACCCAACACACAGAGTGAGTCCCTTACTGGCCTGGGCGTTTTCTTCTGCTGCCCAGGCATTTCACTGCCATAGGGCTCTCCGAGACAATGCCCCCAGCGGCTAAGTAACTGAAGTGCTGTTCCCAATGTCAGCAGTATGAATGGAGCTCCCAGCCTCCCATACTGCTATTGGTACATTTTTACCCATGCAAGGATTCCTTACTGGCCAGCCCCAGACTGGGCAGGGGGTGGCTCCGAGCCCAGCCACATGAACAATCAGCCTCCTCTCCTTACTGCTTCTTGCATGCTCAGATCTTGCCCTCACCAGGAGACTGACAGCATGTGCAGCAGACCCCCACCCCCCATACTCAGAATTACTTTGAAGTGTTGTTTGGCCGGCAGTGCTGCACTTTACACCAAGCAGCTCTGTTCTGTTCGCTAATTGCTTGGGGGCCAGAACGAGACCTGGACTCACTCAAGCCTCAGAGTCTGACCTAAGTACCTGTGCGAGGGGAAGCAGGGAGTCCTAGAAGCCAGGAAGGGTAGTGCCCTTGGTGGCGCAATGCGCCTGTCCATTGCTGCACAGCTCTTACTGTTAGGAAGCGTTTCTTGATATCTAACCAAAATATACATTCCTGTAACTTGAGCCCATTGTTTCTATTCCTGTCCCACATAGCAGTGCTGAACCGTTCCCTCCCATCTTCTCTCTGGAAGTCTTTTAGATATCTGAAGACTGCTATCATTAGGGATGTGCGAACAGAACTGAGTTTGGAAATTCAGTTCGGTTAAAAAAATCGAGTAAATTCCGAACTTCCGAACCGAGTTCGTACATTCAAACCCAGTGTTTTAAGCTGGTTTTGGCCTTCCGAACTGGTTCGGATTCGACTGAACAGTTTGGTCGAATTCGAGTTCGATTCGGCCGACCGAACTAGTCGAGTTCGGTCTGAACTCCTAACTCCTCAACCACGTTCGCACATCCCTAGCTATCATGTCTTCTCTTAGTCTTTTCTTTGCTAGACTAAACATACCCAGTTCCTTCAACCTCTCCTCGTAAGATTTTATTTTCAAAACCTTTATCATCTTTGTCGCCTTCCTCTGGACCAGCCCCAATTTGTCAATGTCCTTCTTAAAATGAGGTGACAAAAACTAGACACAATATTCCAGGTGAGGTCTGACCAGTGCAAATAGAGTGGAATTATTACTTCTGCTGACTTAGACACAATGCTTCTGTTACTGCAGCCTAAAATTGCATTCACCTTTTTTGGAACCCCATCACTTCCTGACTCATGTTCAGCTTGTGATCAACCACAATCCCTATACCCTTTTTACATGTGCTTCTGCCAAGCCGGGTATCCCTCATCTTATATTTGTGCATTTGGTTTTTCTTCCCCAAATGCAGAACTTTACATTTCTTTCAGTTAAATTTCATTTTATTAATTTCAGCCCAGACTTCAGACCTATTAAGATTTTTTATTTTCTTTTAATTCTAGTTCTATCTTTCCAGGTGTTAGCTACCTTTCCCTGTCTTGTGTCATCTGCAAACTGATAAGTATTCCCGCCACCCCTTCATTCAAGTCATTAATAAAGATGTTGAATAGCACCAGACCCAGAAGAGCCCTGCAGGACCCCACTGGATATCTCTCTCCAGTTTGATGATGAGTCATTGAAGATCACAGTTTGAGTACAGGTCTTCAATCAGCCATGAATACACCTTGTTGTAGCATATTCCAGCCCACACTGTGCTAGCTTGTCAATGAGGATCTTGTGTGAAATTCATCAAATGCTTTGCTGAAATCAAGATATCATGTCTACAGCATTCCCCCATCATCCACTAAACTAGTTACTCTATCAAAGGCGACAAGATTAGTCTGGCATAACTTGTTCCTGACAATTCCATGCTGACTACGTGTAATCACTGCATTGTCATCAAGGTACTTACAGATTGACTGTTTATCTGTGTATCTGAAATGGAAACTTTTGCTTAGTCCAAAAATGACTAAAAGCAAGTTTGGAAACTTCCAAAGCAGTAGCAGCAACAAAATCTGAAAGACCGCCTGTTCCCTCATTTTCTGAGTCCCTCTTGCGGGTACCATCTGCCTGTGAGGTTTCCACAACAAGGGCATGCAGAAAGGCGTTCTCAGTGGCTGACCCACAATTATGGAACTCCCTCCCCCTTGGAGATCTAAGCCCGAGCCTGCTCAGCTTGTGATGTAAGACCTTGTTTGGCCAGGTGTTTGACAGGCAGGGATAGGGTTGGGTGGGATTGGATGGCGGGGTTAGGGAACGGATGGGAGTGCATTATGGGGTTTTTTAAAGCTGTTTTTATATTATGTAAGCTGCCATGAGTCTTAATGGGAAAGGCGGTGTAAAAGTAAGAATAAAAATAAATAATGAAATAAAATCAAACCCGTATTCCAGTTCAAACCCTTTTAAAAAATCAACATTTTTCACAGGACTCAGATACCTAATTATTTCCCCAGTTTACAAATAGTAAAGTGAGGCACATGATGATTAAGGGACTCATCCTAGGTGTCATAAGAAGTCTTTTCTGGAGCCAGGAAGCTTGTTCCAGAACTGGGAAGGAAACCCAAATATCCAGAATCCTAACCATAATACCATCTCTCCTTATTCCTTCACATAACATATAGTCATCTTAGACAACAGTGCCACAATTTTTCTTTAAATGGTGGCAAAGTCTGGGGTGAAAGGAAAATATGGGGAAAGAAAGCTTCCTCTCCCTTGCCCCTTCCCCCAACTGGAACCATCGGATGGGGTTGTGTTTCCTATCATTCAAGCCTAGACCATTACCTCCAATGGGTAGTGGCTTGCTGGCTGCTAAGAAGCACTGCTAAAGCTGCAACTAAACAGGATCTCCCTGTCACAAACACCTTCTGCTTACATTTCATTTGTCAAAAGCTGTGGAGGGGACCCAATCCCAGAAATTTGCAAATTCTGATAATTTCATGTTTGTCCATGTCTCCAAATTGGCAAAAGAAAATGATTAAAATTAAGCCTTGTTCTTCAAAGCATAAGCAATTGGGTAAATTCCAGTCTGGGTTCTGGCCTTTCCACAGGGTAGAGATCACCTTTGTCAGGGTAATGAATGATCTGCTGATGATTTTAGAGAGAGGACAGCTGGTCATTTTGGTCATGTTAGACCTTAGGGCAGCATTCAATACGACTGGCCATAGGTTGCTGCTTCAGCAGCTGAGGGAAGCCACTGGTTGACAGGAGCTGCTGGTTGGTGGTTTGAGTAGTACCTAGAAGAGTAAGGTCAGTCAGTGGCGCTGGGTGGTTATGCATCATCCCCGAATCTTGAAACGCAGTGTTCTTTCCCCAAGGTTCTGTTCTTTCAACCATGTTGTTTCATGTATGCATGCAAACCTTCAGGGATGCTATGATTGGGCACAGGGTTGAGTATCCTCAGTACACTGATGATACGCAGCTGTATATCTCTTACCCCGTGAGCTCTGCCACCTCAGTCTCTGCCTTGGAGGAATGCCTGAACAATATAACTGGCTGCGTGTCAGACCTACCTTGTGCTCAATCCAGGAAAGACTGAATTGATGCTGGTGGGAGGAGCAGTCGATATGAACATGCCCTCATCTCCCTCAGGCCCCAGGTGCAGGTGGAAGTGGTGGAGCAGGTAAAGAACTTGGACGTTTTTTTCGATCACACACTGTACACAAAAACTCAGATATTGAACGTAGTTTGGAGATGCTTTTTCCAGCTATGCAAATTGTATAAGCTATGACCTTATTTACCCAGACTGACCTTGCCACAGTCACCCATGCCCTGGTGACCACGAGGCTTGATTTTTGTAATTCCTCCTTCTAGGGGCACCCAATGGTGCTAATCCATAACTTGCAGCTTGTTCCAAACATGGCAGCATGGCTGCTAACTGGTTCAGGCTAACTGTTCTCGTATTACACCCACCTTGCGTTCCCTGCATTGGCTGACAGTAGAGTGGCACATTTAATTGAAATTTGTGCTGCTAGGATTCAGGGGCCTAAATGGTATAGGCCATGGCTATATTCAAAACCTGGACCTGGAGCCTCATCCTGACAGTTATCTGTGCTTATTCTCTAGGTGCTTTTAGGATCCACTGTTGGTTCCTCGTTCCACTTTATATTTTAAATGGATTTTATATCATTTCATTGTATTTTTATATCACGAAGCACTCAGAGCACCTTTTGGCCAGAGGCGCTAGGGATCCTGGATAGTATGGTATGTCTGATGCAACTTGAAAGGGAAGCGGTCTTCTTTTACACTTCTGCTCTGCAGTGAGCGCTAGGATGCTGCTAAAGATATTTTCTGCAGCTATCATCGGAGAAACGCTAGTAATGTGGTCTAAAGGCAAGCAGCTCACTTTTCTGTAACAAGAAAGGGACAACATTTATCCAGAAGGCCAAAAACATTCAACTCTTTGGCATTCCTAATAGATCCTGCCAATGATCTGCAACTTGCTATTTCTTATCTGCAGACTTTTGGGGGGGGGGGATCATGATAAGAGATGTGTGGCAAGTTTAACCACAGCCATGCAAACTTTAAAATGAAGGGGAGAAATCAGACCATGACTAACCCATAGCTTTGTTAGTTAAAAGAATGCCAGGAAAACGGACCACTCAACCTTTGTCTTACTGCTGTGAATTCAAGTTCCTTTTATATGAAAATTCCATTCACCTAAAAAGCTGTTTCCTACTATCCCTCCAACTCTAATGTTTGCTTTCACTTAGTCCTCTATCTGCATTTATTATTACCTATTGTTCTTGGTCTGTTATAAACAATGGGTATTTTCAGATGTTACGTGGTCAATGTCAACCACAGTCAATTCCCTGTGGTGGCTTGGACCACGTAACGTCTGTTGGGGGGAACGGATGTTCCCCCCCCCCAGATGTTACCACGACGGGGAATCACATTCACCACGCGAGCGGTAGAATCGGCGGGACCGGAGGCCATCGCATGGTGAAGGCGATTCCCCGCCGTGGTGACCCCCGCTGTCACGTCTGGATGGCGGCCACGGCCCGGAATCCCCGCAGGGATTCCGGCCCGTGGCCATAGCGGGCGAGCGCTGTGGCGGCATTGGCCGCGGCGGCCGCCCGTCTCCCCAGAGGGTGGGCGGCAGGGAGCGTGGAGGGGGCGGGGCCGTGCGGCCGCACGTTGCACCGCACGGCCCCGCCCCCTCCCCGATTCCCCGCTGGGATCCCCCGGCACGTCTGTTAGGGCGTGACAGGTCATCCCGGCGGGGGATCAATTCATTGATTTCGTGACGGGGCCAATTGGCCCCGTCACGTCTGAAAACACCCAATGTTTTCTAACAGTTGTTTTAAATTTAAAATATACATTATTTTTTTTCTCCCACCTGCAGCCACATCTCTAGTTATTTTCCCTGTTCACTCTCACCTGAGTCACTGCCTCCTCTCATATTATATATCTATCCTGCATTGGCTCAACCTACAAGCTCTGAGTTGTTACATGCCTGGGGAAGGGTTCTGTCTGGTCTGAAAACGTGCATGCTCTCAGTTAATTCAGTCCAGAGACAGAGTGTGGTTGCCATGCTATCAATAAAAGATATCACCTGACTGACTTTATCTCCACCCAAACTGTGTCAGATAAGTAGAGAACTGGTTCATTATCCAGGGATTAGGGGAAAGGTTTTTTAAAGGCTCTGCAAACATGGACATTCTGCTGACTAAAGGAATCTCTGCTAAATGTCCTGACAAACAAAGCGAGTTGATATGTGCAAGGCATAAGCCACAGAAAGTCAACTTCTTAAACATTTTTTTATATTTTGAAACCCCTCGGTCAATTCTGCTCTAGGAAGATATCCCATAAAGCTTCACTCTAGATGTTGCAGCTCCCCTCTCCCCCCCAAAAAGTCAATGTGTCTGAAGGTCTTGCACAACTGTAAATTAAAAACAAACCCCACTAAACCCATACCAACCCAACAACAACAAAACCCTAAAGAAATATTTACATATGTTCATTATCCAAAATATCATACGCTCTATGGAATTACAAATATATCTGTAAATGGCATCATTTTATTGAAATTACAAAATCCACAACAATATTGACTAAACCAAATACATTAAAATAATGATTTCAATAATAAAACAGAGAGAGAGATTCTGGGCATAATCCTGCTCTTCTATTTTTGTAAAATTATCATGTGTTTTTGTGATCATCACAGCCCTTAAGAACTAAAACTTTTATGGAGAGAATGTAAGCCCAGTTTGGCTGGTAAGTATCCTAGGAAATTCATTTTCAGCACAGGTTTCACTATTTTAACTCTCACATCCACCTCTTTCCAGAGCTGCCTGATTGTTGGCCACATTAGGGTATGTTTGCATTTCTTTAATGAAATGTTTGTTGCTGGCATCTTCCACCTCTCAAACGTTTTTATCTATGCAACCTGAAATAGCATTTTTTTAAAAACCTTATATTTTAAATCCCCTAATTAGTCTGTGAGCTTTTTTCTAACATAATAACATTGTGGTCAATATTTAATTAATGAAAGCAGAAGACAAGCAACCACTTCCTGTTCCCGTGATCATGATACATCATGGTAGCTTGGGGGCTTCCCTACTTCCCATCTTTCTCTTACAAATTTTGTAATTAATTTCTTGAGATTATACTGGTACTTTATTTACAGATATGTTAATTATTGTTTGACATCTTATTTTAATGTATACTCTTCAGAAAATTCTTAAGTAAAATTCTTTGCTCGAGGGCACAGTGCAATTGTACCCCCATGCCCTCTCCAGGACTGCAAGTGACATTAATCTGAGCGAGGTACTGTGCAACCTTTCTACAGATCTCTGTTAATGCACCTTAGACATGACCACTGTACCTGCCCTTCTTAGTCATAACCTCTCATAAGCGGAGGTAGGGTATCATGCCAAATTGGATAGTTGTTTTATGACCTGAACAAATATTTACTGGCTAGACTGCTGTATATAATGCTGCCAGATCTGAAGCAGCCTTCTAGGGGTGATTTCAGATGTTACGGGTGCACAGTTCACC
>QEPC01001916.1:7061215-7074579 GCA_003113815.1 Sphenodon punctatus | reverse complement strand
CAGGGTGGGTGGGGGGTGTCCCCCCTTCCACCCGCGCAGCCTGGACTCGGGGAGGGTTTGTTTTTTTAAACTTTTTTGGTGGGGCTTTAAGTTTTTACATTGCAGCCATTTTTAAATGGCTGCAATGTAAAAAAAATCCGGTACCCGGAATCCGGTACCCAGACCGGATTTACCAGGTCGAATCCGATAATGCCGGTACGCCCGGTACCGGCATTATCGGATACCAGATTTACCGGTTTTCCCGCCCCTAATCATTAGTATGTGTGCTCCAGCAGAACATAGCATGGGATAGGATGGGATGGGATGGGATCTTCTTCAAACCTAATGAGAGCTCCCTGCTTTTAACAACTCAGCTCCCTTGTAGAACTAGATTAATCTGCCTCTGTTTCATCCCTAACCGTGCTTCCTTACATTGCACTCCCAGCAAGCATGGGAGAGCATCTGGAGACCGATGCATGGTAGGAGGAATTTCACAGATACAAACCAGAGCTGACTAACAGAGGCATAAGAGACACCTCCCTTTGTAGTTTCAAATTCTGACTTATATCAGCGCTGGAAACATTGTTGCTAGCTCATATTTTTAAATGAGATGGGTTAGAAGTTCCGTGATCAGTGCAGGGGGCGCATGCGTGGGTGCCGTGCGTGGGGGAGCGTTCAAACGAGCGACCACACACACAGCCACCCCGTCCACACACCGCATACCCCGCTCATCACAGGGCACTCTGGCTTTTCCCAGAGTGTCCCTTGCGTGGATTGGGTTGGCAGTGTGTGGGTCATGGGAGTGCACCCCCCCAAGCACCTGTATTCAAACAAGACCTCCCCCATGTGGACGGTGAGTGTCAATGCATGGGGGGGGGGGGGTCCTGTTTAAAAAACACCTATAGTCTCACACTATTTATTTAGCCATCTTCCTAAATCCCCAGCTCCAGGAAGGGCATGATTATGACATCTCTCAGTTTTCATTGAATAATAATTCTAGCCCTCATGAGCTCTGAGAAAACTTGAAAACAACCTAAAGGTTAAATCCAGAAAAATCTCTTTTTTGCATATAATTCCATCATTTTAAAGCCAATTGCATTGCTTTTGAACTCCTGGAGTAGGAAGTACTGCCAACAAAATGTAAATTCCAGTTTGCTTCTGAATGAAAAGCTATTATTTTGAAAGGAGTTCAGAGTTTCTTTATACCACTAGATGGCAAACTGTTATTGCACTTGAGGAAGAAACATATTGTAATTTAAAAGCACTGATAGAAATAAATCATATCGCACAGGACCCAGCATGCTAATGGAGGAAATAAGCCGATAACGTTTTGTCACTCTGCTATATAACACAAAAAGTGTAGAAAGAAGAGGAACACCTATGAAATGCAGATTCCTAACTGGCAATACAAGAATGTGAAACCTTGGTAAGGATATTGGGACACGTTTATTCCAGTGAAATCAGTGTGTCCAACTGTAAAACAGGATAAGTACCTTTGCACAAGTAATGGCATGTACTACCAATGTAAAACTCCTAGACTGCCACCTCACCTCACCAGTAATCTCATGGACCATTTGCCAGTCTGCATCCCCTTCATGTGAATAATAAACTCTCACAACATATTATATTTTTCATCTTCAATTAGATCCTAATATGAAGCAGCTCCTAACATATCAATGTACAAAGTCTCTTCACTTTCAAAGGATGAAGCACTTGAAGCAACCAAGGGCAAATGAAAGCCTTTGTATAGAGATTTTGTAGCACCTCAAACTGATGGGGAACAAACGTGCAGTGCATGTAATTCCAAGTACCCAATTGTGAGGTTGTTGGATTCAGAAACTACAATTCCCAGCAAGCAATGCTGAGAACAGGAAGCAGAAAGTGTATGGCCCTGCCACATGGCTAGCTAGGGGTGCTGCTGCAGTAACTGCTGTAAAAGTCTCTTGTTATGTGAATAAATCTTGTGGACCTTACTCACAGGACTGTGCTCCTTCAACACAACAAATTAAGGGCGGGGGAGGGTATTTTCAATTTTTTTAAAATTGTATTTTATATCTTTTGTGAGCTGCCCTGAGCCTTCGAGGAAGGGCAGGGTATCAATGTTAATAAATAAATAAATAATGCCATTCTGTCCACATTTTTCAAGCTCTTGTGATACAGCTTCCCTGACTGCAAATGGTAGGTGGAGTCATTTATGTTGTACAGGTACCATGTTAGGCCAAATTTTAATTATACAAACAAATCCACGTGCATAGCCAAGTGTTTTCCTCTAAATAGTCTGTAACCCATGAGAACGGAGTGCATGCTGTAGCAGTATCTAATGTCAGATCCTGAAAACTATTGGGGGGGAAAGCACTTACTTGTGTCTGGGCCACAGAAAAGTGGAGGGCTTACCTTTGGGGTCATCTAGTCAAGCTAGTCTGTACAGACAACAACCCTTTCACAACCTTTTAACAACAAAAGGACTTGGACAAGCAGGAGCTCAGATTGCTCGATGCTCAGCAAGGTTAATGTCTTTCATGTATGAGATGGATGGAATACAGGTCAGGGACTGAAAACATGACAGCTGCTTGCTTGTCTCACTTGCTCTTGCCATCACCAGCCATTCGGAATGATGATGAAGAGGTAGTTGCCCTTATCGTAAGTGCTCTTACTGCAGCCACACATGGGCAGTTCAAGGAGGCTGCATGTGCAACATGTCCAATCCAGCAAAGATCACAAGAACCACAAGATGGCCAAACAACCCTCAAGGCCTTGACACAGCCTTACTACCTTACTTTAGAGTATGGGATGAACTCTCCTTACATGATGGATATGTGATTCGAGGTACTCGCCACTTGCTTGTTTCAGAGACAGGCTAAATTCATATGCCTGGCACATGACACGCATCCAGGGATTGTCAGAACAAAACAGCAACTATGAGAGCTGTACTAGTGGTCAGGAATGGCGGCTATAACATTTTGTGTCACATGCCAGTTATACAAGAAGACAGCAGTGAAATGTACCCACCATTATATCCTGTTTCCCTGTCAGATTCATCAATGGGAAAGGTTGCCATTGATATATAGGGCCATTTCACAGTGTGCCAAGTGACTGTCACTTTGCTATCACCCTAATAGACTACTTCAGTAAATGGCCAGAAGTAGCATTAATGGGTAGAAACAGACATGCGGACCAATGTGCCAGCAGCTGGAAAGCCATCCTGCCACCTGCATGGCCCAGGTACGCTGGGGAGCTAAACAAACGTATGGGCGGCCCAGCCCGCACCCTGCTCCCCGCCATGGCAAATAGCCATGGTGACCAGTCAATGGCCCAAGGCTGGTATGGTGGAGCCGAACATACGTGCTAGCCTGTGTTGGCCCACGTGGGTGGCTCTTAGCCCGGGCTGCATCCTTGGAGATTTTCTGAGGCCACAGCCCGGGTTAGCCACCTACTCTCCCCAGGGCAGTCCACATCTGGAGGCATGTAAACAGATATGCGGTGGGTCATGGGGCAAAGCAGGCCAGCATCACATTTGTTTTTACCCCATGTTATAAGTCACGTCCACTACGATAACCAAGTTAATATCTACAGTTTTTAGCGGAGAAGGGAATCCAAAGGAATTGGTATCTGAAAATGAATCACAATTTCCAGAATTTGAAACTTTTCTGGCTGAAAGGAACGTTCTACACAGAAAGTCATCTGTTTATTACCCTAAGCTAATAGAGAAATTGAACACTTCAACAGATGTTTAAAGGAGAGAGTTTACAAACAGCTGAATTGGAAGGGAAAGCATGAAAACCCTTAACTACAGATTTCTTACAAACTTACAGGAGTACATGCCATGCCATGATGCAAAAATCACCTGCTTAAGGACTGCATGGAACAGATACACATATTAAATTTCATTTACCAAAACAAAAAAACTCAGTTTAAAAAACTGTTAAAGGCACAACAGTTTCAAAAACAAAAAACTCTCCTCTTCAAAAACATTGCACAAAATTAATTTTACTCTAGCTTAAACTCCAAACAACATGAAAATTAATTACAATTACAATTTAAAAAACATGTAACTATATACATTACAACAAAACATAAATGCCAAAAAGCATGAAAATTATTTCAAAATTTTCTACCAATATTTCATAATTTATCAACATGAATGTAAAATATGTACTTAATTCCTTACCATACATACATACCCTTATTAATATTTATCACTAAGTAAACTTTCACATTTTTTCATTATTAAGCATAAATTTAGTATCATAATTCAACAGCAAACAATTTTTTCAGACTGCCTTAACTCTGTCCTTTTGCGCAGAATTGCATTGTATACAACCGATTGTATAAAGTTGTCTACACTGACAATGGCAACCTTTCATTGTATAAAGTGTATACAATTTTATACATGTAAAGGACAGTTAAAGCAGTTTGAAAAAATTGTTCGTTGTTGAATTATGATAATAAATTAATGCTTAATGAAAAAAATTGACTGTTTACTTAGTGATAAATATTAATAAAAGTATGTATGGTAAGGAATTAAGTACATATCTTACATTCTTACATTCATGTTGATTTTAAATTATGAAATTATGAAATATTGGTACAAAACTGAAATAAGTTTCATGCTTTTTGGCATTTGTTTTGTTGTAATGTATGTAGTTACATTTTCATGCATTTTGGCATTTATGTTTTGTTGTAATGTATGTAGTTAAATGTATTTTTAATTGTAATTGTAACAAATGTTCATGTTATTTGGAGTTTAAGCTAGAGTAAAATTCATTTTGTGCAATGTTTTTGAAGAGGAAAGGTTTTTTTGTTTTTTAAACCATGTGCCTTTAACGGTTTTTTGTTTTGGTACATTGCCCCGTTTTTTGCCATGTGATTAGTAAGGTAATGTAAGTGTTGAACTACGGATCATTCAAAATCTTCCCCACAGAGTAAATGACTAAAAGGTGCATACCTTTCCATACCACCATGTAGGCGCCTGCCTGTAGAACTGAATTTTGTGTTTTTAATAATTCAGTTTTCGCTGCAGAAAAATTTCACTTTAGAGTAGCACTCAGTGGCAATCTCATACTCCAAACCTCTGTATTCTGGGGGCTGAAGTCATCTGGGTGGGAGAGATACTCAAAATCCTCCCCATGCAGTGAATGACTGAACAACACATAACATTCCTAAATCTTTCCAGACACTCTTTTATTCCTTAATTCAAATGGTGGTAGGTGGCTTCTCAACTGTGCATGCACTACTTGGCAGAAGTGATTTTTTAATCTTTAATATCTAATATTTCCCTGCACCAATCATTATCACACTAAACCAGCACTTGATGTAGATCTCACGCTACAAGGATGTGCACTCTGGGGGCTCAACTCGTCTGTCCAGAAGAGATATCAATGACTCAAAATTATTGGGATGCTGTGTATTTTGACCACAACCAATTAACCTTTCAATAGTTATAACTTTTTATTTTCTGGCTAGATCTTCTTCAAACTTTGCAAGTATGATGGTCTCCCCAAATATAAGCCATAGATAAATTTTCAGAACTGTATCTCAGGCAGTTTTCTCAATATCAGGGCTTCAGCAGTCCCCTGTTTATAATGGAGTGTGCTTGTGCGTTTAACTTACTTACAGCTATCGCTGGAAGTAAATATTATTGAATTACAGAGAGCTGAACATATTCCCTCATCACAGCCAGATAGAAGACAAACCGTTCAACAGAAACCGCAAAACTATAAGGCCTATGCAGACAAGCATTGTGGTGCCAAGGAGGTAAAATTCGAGTGTGGCTGACTGGTAAGAGTGCAAAAGCCTGAAATTCTACCAAACGGAGTCTATTACATTCACTTCTTCTCTCACAGTTGCGGGGTGGGGGGGGAGGAGGCGGGAGGAGAGGGCCGTGCTCCTACAAGCTGTCAGATGGATGGGCATGGATTATGGAATGCTGCTTATCTTTCACCTACCTACCAAAGACAAACCAGTGACACATCAAGTCATCTGATTCTTAAAGATGGCTTCACCTTGCCACCAACAATTCCAGACAACCAACAAGAAATTGTAACCAATAAGTATACTATCAGAGTCAGATGACTACGTGGACTAAAGACTACGTTTAATTACTGAAAAGGAAGGTTCAGATTTTAGTAGTAATTATTTCTAGTTACTGTTTACATAATTACTTACTATGTCTTGGTTTATTTCCTGATTATTTAACCTATGATTATGGACATAATGGTTTCATCTTAAGACAGAGAGAGAAAATGTGGTGGTGTCAGATTCAAAACTACAATTCCTAACAAGCAATGCTCACAACAGGAAGTAGAATGTGTAAGGACTAGCAATATGGCTAACAGGCTGCTGCTGCAGCAGCTGCTATAAAAGTCTCTTGTTAATTGAATAAATCTTGTGGACTTTACTCACTAGACTGTACTCCTTCAACACAACACCACTCGCAGAGTCATAGACTCTAAGAACAGGAGAGACCACCACGATCAGATGGTCTGACCTCCTGCATGAAGGTGATGGGTCACACCTCAATGACCTGTACTTGCACTTCTCTCAAGCTACTGTAGCCAGCTGTCAGAAACAGTGGCCACAATCCCAAACCTCCTGCATGCAGGTCCCATGAAGCTTGCGCTTGGCACAATGTCTCTGCAATGGGGGTGCATGTGCCTTGTGCACACATGCGTACCGTGTGGCACATGCAGGGAATGGGATTGGCCTCATGCCCCTAGTGTCTCAGTGAACCATGGGTCTGACCCAGAATGACACTTCTTATATTCTTATGAAAAAATGCAGGCCATGTAAAATCCTATTCACCATTTCCTGGTTCCAGTCCATAACTTCTGGTTGAACTAGTAAGTCAACACCCACTGCTGTCATTTGCCTTCAGTTCCCTCCTCTCAGTCCTTTGTTGTTCTGGCTTTCTGTTTTTATTCTTTTATATAGATAGCATCATAAGAATGCAGCAATATACTGCAGGGATATTAGAGCAGGGGTTGTTTTTTCACCTCTCTATCCCCCTTCTTCCCATCTCTTCTACTTTCTCTGCTGTTTCCTTGAAAAGTTATTTCTCCCAGTTCTTCCCAGTATGACTCTCCTTAGCTAATTCTTCACCTCTTACAATGGCCATTACATTTTGTTTAGAATACATTTAAATCAATGGTTTACTTGTTATATGTTTCAAAAAGTGTATGTAATTAGGTGGCGACGGTTGTCGTGTTTGGTGGGTTCTTATGAGGATGGCTTGAAAAAGGGCTTGAAGGAGATGAGTATTTAACAAGAGTTTCTGTCCTAACCCCGCATCTAGAGACTGTTTCCCTTGGTACCTGGTGGAGACACCCTTTGTAGATATATTAACCATATAAGACAGAGATGATAAACAAGCATGGATCTTCAAGAGATAGCCCCACAAGGATTACTTACTCATTAGACTGATATTCTGGAAACAACAACATTGTCATGTTCCTGTCATCTAGAATTAATGGTTTATAACTGATCAGAGTTGTCCACTGCCCCCGCATCATGGAAGGAGGCACCAGACATGACTGCAACTCTTTGTTTATTAACCAAAACCATCATCATTTTGAGATAACAAAGACCCTTGTTCCCCTCCAGGTCCAGTGTATTAACGAATTCCACCATGGGCTCCAGCAGCGTCCCAGGTCACAGCCCCAGCCTAACCAGAAGGAACTCCCTATGTTGGAACCCAAGGGAATGATGAAAGTTCTGACACCAGCTTGGAACCACTGCTATCCTGCATAGCAGTGCTACTCCTGGAAGTCCACCCCACCCCCAGAGAGAGGGGTCAAGCCATAGGTCTAGGGTTGCCAATTCTCACAGTTTGACCCCAAGACTCCCATTTTGGTCTATGGGAGTCTCAGGGCCAAATCACAAGAGATGGCAACCCTGTGTAGGTCGCATATCCCCCAAACAGCAAAACCCCTCCCTCACCTCAGTCAGGTGCCTCAACTTCCCTTTTTCCTTTCCTGTTCTCAACCTGTTAATCTTCTCCATTTCACTGGACTGCCAAGTTGCAACAAAGAACAATTAACATAACTGTAAAATGAGCACAGGCTTGAATGTGCCCAACAGCTGCACAACCTGCAACTGAAGGGTGTAGCTGAAGCAGTAAAAAAGCTCGGTGAAATGTTTCACCCAAACAGATTGATTAATTTTGGGTTCAATGCACCCAAATATATCATCACTCCAGCCACCATTGACAGTATTTTCCAGAACCCACAAGAGTCTTTAATCTCTAATGTGTCCAAGAGAGAGTTCTATTGGTCTTTATAGTAATCAGATTTCTTCCTAACCAGTAACATTTTGTACTGCTTCCTTAACCTAAAATATTCAATTTCTGAGGAAGCTCCCTGGTAGAACTGTATCTGAACTTGAAAATTTTTTATTGGGAGATACTACCCCGGAGATTTCGGTTGGGGTAGCTAAATTTCTTTTTCAGGCCTTTGCTATGAGGACAGATTTCCTCCAATTCTGGGGTGTAAATTGCAGAGAATTGGGTTTATAACTGGAATATGAAGTCGTAGGATGATGGATGGCCCGGGAATTTGGAGGATCCTTTTGTAAAATAATTCATGAGGAACTTTTGGTAAATTGGACTGGCTGACCTTTACGGGGGCTTTGGGGATAGACAAAGTGGGACAAAAGGGGTCAGGATGCCTTTGTATTCTGTATATTGTATACTGTGGATGATATATCTTCACCTATAAAGCTCTTCACAACCTTGCTCCCCCCTACCTCTCTGCACTTATCGCCCTCCATACTCCAGCCCGTGCACTTCGCTCCTCCTCTGTCCCTTCTCTCACCCTTCCACGCCTTCCCTGCTCCCCTAAGCGCCTTCGTCCCTTCTCACTTGCTGCCCCCCATGCCTGGAACTCCCTCCCTGTCCACATCCGCCTTGCCCCCTCCCTTCATACCTTCAAATCTCTCCTTAAAACTCACCTCTTTCGCTCTGCTCTGTCTGACTCTTTATCCTGCTGAGCCACTATTCCTATACCTACGATCGGTTTACCCTTATCCTTGCAACATGGACCTGCCTGCTGTCATTCTCATCGTAACCAAGCCAAGTACGTGCACTTGAGACCTCGCATCTTCATGAATGTTAGACCCCTTGTCTCTCCCTCTGTTCCCCTTCCTAAGTCTCTCCCCCAGCTCCTGTCTCTCAGATTGTAAGTCCTAGGGGCAGGGACCGTGTCTATTTTATTACTTTGTAAAGTGCCAGGCACACTGCTGGCGCTATATAAATGTTTGTTAATAATAATAATAATAATAATATACTGCTTATGTTTGATGTTTATTTGACCTGTCAAATGCCAGGAATATTTTAAGAAATTTTGGAATTTTTCCTTCTATGTTCTTTGTATTTACCCGTTTGGGCTTTCCTATGTATTTTATGTACCTTATGTTTTTTGCTGTCTTTCAGGCAAAGACCTTTGGTCACGCCAAATAAAATATAATTGAATTGAAATATTCACCCCCGTTTATGTGGCTCTTATTATATTTGAGCCACCAGGCATTTTTCCTCAGATTTCTTTTTACTTTCACACATTCATCATCCCACCAACCCAATCTTCGTGAGGCCATTGTACAGTCACCAACAATTACTACTGACAGCATAGGACCCAGCTTGGCCATTCACAAATCCAGTACTTCTAAAGCCATATCAGTACTATCTGCCCCAGTTAACTTAGATCACAAAACAAGGGTAGCTTCTGAAGAAAAAAAATGCTTTAACTTGGTTGATAACCCCAGATGACCATTCAATTCTACACCGACCTTTGCTCTCTGATTCACCACTGAAATCAGGAGCCGACTTTACCTTCCTTGAGCTAGAAAAATGTAAACCACACCATATAGGAAAATGGTCACTCTCTATATGGAAACCCACCACAAAGAAATCAGCACACTCATACAATGTTGGAGAAATAACAACAAAATCTATCACACTACCTTCACGATGAATAACAAAAGTATAATTACCTTGGGCCAATCTCTTTGGGTAAAACACTTCACCGAGCTTTTTAATGCTTCAGCTACACCTTATAGACTGGCGTTTGTGGAGAGACTTTCTAACCTGCCCCCTTGGGAGCCTGTTACTATAGAGGAGGTGCAGGATGGGATAGGCTCCTTGAAAAATGGGAAGGCAAATTCTTCCCAGAATGGTGGGAAGGGGCACTGGCAAATCTCTTCACTCTGATAAATAAACAGATGTAGTTCCTCCTCTTTGGAAAGTAGGAGTTGTAGTGCCGATCTATAAGAAAGGTGATCATGCTGATTAAAAAAACTACGGGCCCACTCGTTTATTATGCATTATCGCTAAGATTTACTTTAAACTGCTTTTAGAGAAACTGGCTAAATGGGTGACCGAGGGGAATATTCTGGCGGATGAGCAGGCTGGGTTCCAAACTTCCAAAAGTACAACGGACCGCTGCTTTGTACTTTCTCACTTAATTGAGAAATTTAAAGCTAAGTGACAAACTCTACGTTGCTTTCATCGAATTCATGGCGGCATTCGACCATATTAATAGGGAAAGACTGTGACGCAAACTCATAGAGCTGTCAATTGACAGGCAATTGTTATCATTGATCTCATCCCTGTATACGGACACCTCATTGATGGTTCGTATCAATCTTAGGGGTATCCTGACTGTCCCAATCTCTACCTCTCGTGGGGTCAGGCAGGACTGTTTGCTGGCCCCATTTTTGCTTAATCTTTACGTTAACCATCTTTTGATCAAATTTCATAACAATGATAAATATACAGCCCCCAGAATTGGGGATCGTAGAGTGTCGATACTAATGTACGCTGATGACACTGTTTTGGTATCCTCCTGCAGGTTGGGTCTTACCCACTTGATGGATGATTTTGGTACTGAGTGTTTAAGTGAGGAATTGGTCATCAGCGACCAAAAAACAAAGGTCAGGTTTTTTTCTACTCATTTTAGGCCTGAATCGTGGTACCTGAATAAGCATAAATTAGAACAGGTGTGCATGTTTAAATACCTGGGGGTGGTTTTTACTTTTTATAGTACTTGATCTGCTCATTTTAGATCGGTCAAACAGGCATCTACTTCTTCCGTTGTGTCACTTTTACAGTTTCTTGGAGTGAGGGGGGGAAATTTGGCAGGCCCTGTGCTGAAGATTTTTCTTGCGAAATTGGTTTCACAGATCTGTTTTGGTGCACAGATATGGGGTCTTAGCAAAATGGTTACTTATTTATCTAGAGCCATTACAAAATAAATTTCTGCGAAGTCTCTTGGGAGCCCCATTAGTAACTTCTCCTGCAATACTGAGGTTGGAGACAGGGATGAAATCTCGGACATCGAGGATAAATGGATATGTTCTGCAGTATTGGCTGAAAATTCTTCACTCTTCTCCACAGTGTCTTCTGAGACAGTGTCTGGAGGAGAAAATGAAGGCAGGTGGCCACAAAAGCAAGTTATAGTGGCCAGGAGTTGATCAAAAAATTAGAGGTTTGGGGTTTTCATTGTATGGTGTACACTTATAAGGATGTTTCTAAGCTCATTAAGTGTAGAATTGATGATATTGAATGTCAGTCCCTAAGGGCCCAGGTCTCTATTTCCAGAATCTCTCCAAGCTATAAATATTGGCTCCCTGTTCAATCAGCCCCATCATATTTAGGATCTTTAACTAACGTAACCCTTAGGAAGGCCTTTACCTCCCTAAGGCTTCAGACAATGATGACTGAAGTCTTACAAGGCCATTATTCAGGCTTGCCATACAATGACCACCAGTGTATCTGTGGTTTAGAACGGGTGGAAGACTTGGTTCATTATCTTTTACTGTACCCTTTATAAACAATTGTTTAAACTTAGAAATGCTAAACTTGAGTGGCCTTTTCTTTGATTGTTGGTATTTTTTTCTCTCCAATAAGAGGCTGGAGGTGACTAACGCTGTAGCTGCCTTTGGAGTAGCTGGCAAACAGAGTGAGACTACAGCAGGTGAAACTGCTGGACGGACTTGCCTCTAAAATGGTTTTATTTGAATTAAAGCATCAGTTTATTTTTCTTGTTTATATGGGTTTCTTGCAGTATGATATTTTAATTTAGGTACATATGTATAATAATTGTGTATTTTTGTATATTTTGTGATGTGCAAAATTGTCATGGCAATTTGCCAGTACAATAAAGGGATTACTTACTTACTTAACTTACTGAAGGATAACAGCACTACAGGGAAGGCAAAAAAAAACCCACCCCAAACGATCAGTGTCCCAAATCAATCAGAACAAAGGGGGAAATTCCTTCCTGGCCCTTCCAACCAGCAAAAGCACATGGTGCCAATCAAAGAGGGAGGGTGGGTGGGTGCTCGCTCAACTTGATTCTGCAGGCTTGCCCCTGCCCCTCCCACTTCTTCCTTTTAAACGGGTGGGGTAGTGCTTCCATTCAGCAGCTCCTTCTCACTCAAAAAACCTGCATCCGGCCAATGGCCCAATCTTTGAAACATGCCCCACACACCCTGTCTTCCATGCATCTCTCAAACACCTCCACCCCCCACCCCCCCGGCTGTTAACCCTGCTTACCTCCTCCCTTAAGAGGAGGGCAAAAACAAGAACCATCTACCACACACATGGGGTGGCAGGGGGTGGAATTCCAGTAAAAATGGAACTTAGTCCTCACATTAATTATCATCAATAGCTTCCTTTGCCCTGGCTAGATTCATGAGTGGCAATGTCCGATGTTGAGGTGCTCCATCCTTTGTCCAATGGCCTAAAAGGGGCAGTTCCTCCTCTTAATGAAAGGGGCCATCTTTCTAAATGCAAGGCTGCCAGGAAGGAGGCTGCCAAGGGACAGTGGTTGTAGAGAGCCACCTCTGCCTTGGTTACTCTGAGCGCTCTGATCTTTGTGACACTGGGATTTTCTGGTTCTGTACGTCCTTGGCATTTCCAAGGGCGCCTTCTTGCTCTCGTACCTGCCAAGGCCGAGCAAGAGCACACATCAAGGTAGCAATTTTATGGAAATTGTGTAATGAGGTGTGAACAAATGCTCCCCATAATTTGCGTCTTTTCCTTTTCTTTTTATAATTGAAAATAATTATAAGAGCATGCATTCTGACAGTGCGAGGAAGGCTATAAAAGTTGGCAAAATGTTACCAAACATTGATGTGCCTAGCAAAATTGATGCAAACTGAGGCCCCAATTACTTCACAACAACATGAGGTACAGCTAAGCATCACCTTCCACCCCACTTCAGACATAAATTACCCGACCTCAGCAGTGCTCCTGCTTGAGTTTACAAGCTCACCCCTCCCAGCATGTTTGTGCTAGAGCTCTGCTAACTCATCTGCTGATGGCACAGGTTATTGCTGTGACACAGTTATCCTGGGTGTAATACTCCACCAATGCTCCCCATAATCAGGGCCCC
>QEPC01001916.1:7034875-7061115 GCA_003113815.1 Sphenodon punctatus | reverse complement strand
AGCAGCGGCAGGAGAAGTTGTGCTGCTCCTGCTCTCCAGGATGAAGACAGCAGCTGAAATGCCAACAATAAGCAAACTGGGGAAACCCTGCCTACTCCCCACCAGTTTTTTAGCTGCTGCAGCAGGGCACCCACTGGTTGTTGCCTGGGGAAGCCTCCAATTTCCTCCCTGCTGGCCTTTTGACTGAGAATTCC
Source organism: Sphenodon punctatus (assembly GCA_003113815.1). Taxonomy (NCBI): domain Eukaryota; kingdom Metazoa; phylum Chordata; class Lepidosauria; order Sphenodontia; family Sphenodontidae; genus Sphenodon; species Sphenodon punctatus. Next base: position 7,060,921 of record QEPC01001916.1, on the reverse strand, counting down.
CAGCTACAGCAGATGAAACACCAGCAGGGAGTGAACCTCAGAGTAAGCAGTGGCAACTGGTATGCCCTCTCATACACACCACCGCACACATATATATACACACACATACATATGGACTTGTGGGTTATACGGCCTGTTATGTCTAATCAGGGGGGAGGAGAACACCACGATTGGGATTGTCCATGTTGGCAATCTTAATCACAGAAGTTGTGACATCTAAAATTACCCATAAATATTCTCCTCAGCCTCGCGCACGTGTGCGTGTGCGTGTGCGCGTGTGCGTGTGTGTATGCATGAGAAGAAGAATTTTCTCCACTTTCAGAAAAGCAGGGAAATTTTAATGAATGTTTTCCATTTTCAAAAGGCCAAAAAATTCAAACAAAACATATATTCATTTCAGTAAGCCTGTCCTTATATATTGGTTCCAGAATCTTATTTCTAAACACACACACAAACCTCAAAAGATAATTTGGCCAGTTCTGTTGGCAAATTAGAAACTCTCTCAAGCTAGTGTGGCTGAAGCTTTGCCAGCTGTATAGTGACCGGAGAGTAACCACTTCCTAGCAAACATTTGAATGAGAGGATTCATGGAAATATGCTGTCTCTGCCAACTGAAGAAAGATGCCATTTCAGCTCATTTTAAGGTTACACCTTGCATATTAAGGCTCTGGCTAGCAGGAGCTCTGACACTATGGGGTTTTGTTTGTTTTTTCTGGGTCAGTCTCTGGGTCAGCGAATAGGGAAGGTGTGATGACTTGCAGACGATTAGTGGACCTAAGCAATCCCAGTGGAAAACTACGAGATTTATTTTAGGTGGCTGAGACAGGGGGAGGGGGCTGTAAGAGTAAGCAAAATGCATAATTACACAAAGGTACCGAATTGAGCTTTCCATTAATCTATGATCCGTTAATCTTCTTTACTTGCCACTTAGCAACCAAATTACAAATTGAAGCCAGCAAGCCAGAATAACTTAACATTCCTTCTCATTGGGAGAAAAAGGTCCACATTGTTTTTTCAAATGATTTCTGAATGCCTGTTGGTGCAAGAGGATGACTTGAAAGATATTGCTGCCTAGGAGCAATTTCATGCTAAAGCGATCCCTCTAGCAACTGTACTAGTTCCTGCTGTAGCTATCAATACAGAAATCAATGTGCAAGAACCGACACTGATTAAAGCAATTGCAAATTGATTTCTTCTTATTAATTATTATTATAATAAGCACTTGTATAGTACTTGTATAGCGCCAGCTGTGTACCTGGCACTTTACAGAACAACAAGATGGAAGCGGTCCTGCCATTCAATAGTGAAATCAAATTATTAGCCGCTTTGTGGCTTTTAAACACAGACTTTACAGGGGGCCATATTAAGTCATCCCACCCTAGTGAAAGCAACTGAAGGCTAAAGCCTCCTTGAGCCCCCAGTATTAGGGTAGCATATCAGCTACCCTAATACTGGGTAGCTGATATCAGCTACCCTAATACTGGGTAGCATGTCAGTTCCACTTCTCTATGTGGAACTGACATGTGTAGGGGGCCTGGAAAGTAGACTTATGGGCCTGTCTTCTTTCCAGCAGACGTGAGAACAGCAAGTAAACCTGATTTCAGGAGAGCACATGGACAGGCATGGCTTTCATGGACTGGGAGAAGGTCCCAAGAAACCTTCTTTGATAAATCCACCTATCCAGCCACATGTGACCAGCTACATTCCAGCCTTCTCTCCTCTGTACATGATTCAGGGTGCTGTTACGCAAACACGAAGGATGCTAAGCACTTTATAAAAAGAGCTTTCATTGAAAAGAGTTCAAAGGTTGAAGTCCTGAAACCACTTACTCAAGAGCAATCCTCGTCAATGAAACTAATCTGGAGTCAGTAGTTTGAGGATTGCATCCTAAGGTTTGTATCCTCAAACATTTAGCAGACTAAATGAAGCTAAATGTGCAATAAAAAAATCAATGTAAAAAGTGTGTGGTTTTGCAGTTTTCAGGTCACTGCAGAGGTGTTAATAGTTTGTCACAGGAGTTATAGGTGTGCCCCAAATTAGCCGTGGAGTTGTTCATGTATAAGCTTGCCACTGGACTGGAGTATAGTCGGCATTCAATTTGCATTCCACTCATTTACTCCAATGGAAATAATATTCCATGCTGCTCTATTGGGAGAGTAGCACAGTCCATACTACCACAAGGAACTGATTACTGAGCTGAACATACTACTGATTCCATATACATACTACTGAGCTAAGGATACTTACCCAGTAAGTGCCCCCTCATTTAACTACTTCGCAGGAAAAAAATGTTCACGTATAAGCTGCCCAAGTAACAAATTTTGATCCAGATACAACTTTCTCAAAGTTTCAGGGAGATTTAAGACAGAAGGATTGCAAGAGAAAAGGAGTGAAATGCACGGAAAAGGACGCAGGCATGTACTCTAGCAAATTAAAGGTTTTCTTTTATAGAAGAAATGAAATTAATTCTCATTACCCTTTTTTCATGCCTATACCAACTCTTCATGCCTAAAGGCTGAACATCAGTCAGCTCTGCATTTTGCTGATAAAAACTACCCTCTGTATTTCAGTTTGTGTAGGACAACAGGAATCTTTTGTAATATTCCTTATTTTTGTTCACATCAAAGACTGAGTTAGTTTAATTGTTTGTCAAAGGTTTCGTGTTCTTTAATCAATGAAAGCTTTTCAAGTAAAAGAATTTAGTTAAGAGTCTGGCACCAAGAACCCAATAAATTATATTAAACCTTAGGGGAAAACATACAGTTCAATATAGCACAAGTATTGTTAATATTAAACACCTATTTAATGTAATATTGGTTGAAAACAAACGAGACAGTAGCCCACAGTAGTCTGTGAGCCACCTGCTCGTCAGTTCAGTGGCTGCCAGATGTTCGACCACTACCACCTCGGGGTAGGCAGCCAGCTGCTACTGGTGCATTGTCTGGAGAAGGTCAGCAACACGATGCAGGCTAAGGCTCACCCAGCTAGTCAAATCCAGGCTATCCTCCCATCTGTTAGATCCCATCCAGCCTGTCCACGAGGCAAGATCCAACGATCAGGACCAGAGGACTGCAGTCTCCCCAGCCACCAAACAACTGATTGGGGGCCTGGAGGAGCACCCTCACCCGACCTGCCAAACAGCTGGGGGGGGGCCTGGAGGATCACCCCCAATCAGCTGTTTGGCACATGCACCAAGGTCAGGTGAGGGTGAGCCTTCAGGCCCCCCATCAGCTGTTTGGTGACAGCTCCTCCTGGAGCCCCAGTTCTGCTGGGCATCAGGAGCCCAGGAGTCCTGTACCATGTGGACAGCTCCTCAGCTAATCCGTGGTGTGGAGAGATATGTGACAGCATGGCAGCCCCCGTGTGGATTTCCCGGGGCGGGGTGCTGCTTGTTTGAACCACCCTCCCCACTGACCCGAGGAGTGGTGACTGCAGTGGCCTTCCCCAGGGCGGCCAGCAGATCCGGCTGGTCCCATCTCGTTTGTTTTCACCCATCGTTTCACCTTTCAGCATGCTGTTTACTTCTTGCCATCATTAGGAAAACAGAGTAGGAGTGAATGGAAGACAATCCCAGAGAGGAAAAGGAACTCTCATGGGAAGGGGAGGAAAAAGGATTGGGGGGGAGGGAGATGTAAGGGTAGGTTCACGGCTGGCCTTAGAATTTGTGGGGGCCAGGGTAATGACAAAATCCCTACCTTCTTGGAGTACCCTCCACGGGGCCCTAGAGTTGGTCATGTTTGGTGCCCCGCTGGGAGGGAGGAAAGTCCCTGCACCATGTGCTGGCAAAATGGGGGTCACTGTGGGGCCTCTGGAAGTAGAGAAAATAGCAGGACGTGGGGTGGCCACCACAAGTCACCCTGTGTTAAGGCCAGTCCTAGGTAGACTTGGACATAAGATGAGGCTTATGGAAGGGATCCTTGATCCACAAGTTTGACTTAGTTGGATAGTACTATATTTTGCCTGCCCTCTCAGGGCTTTGTGCTAGTGGGGGATTAGAAACTGTATAGAATTCTTATAGTCCATGCTAACAAGCATGGACTTTTAGGCTGTTTGGTGAGGTTTTAGTAGTTGGGTACAGAGAGTAAAGTAACCCTGCCAGGAGGCTAAGATACATGATGCTACGCTCCTTCAGTGGCTACCTAGAGGTGGCAGAAGACTGCACATCACTGTCATTGGTTTGGACTTAGGGCACACCAAGAAGGGGAATATTATCCCCACTATGATGTAGTGAGACTAGGCTGGTGTCATCAGACAACAACTAGGCAGTCGTTTTCAGTCACACTATCTGCACCTAGAGTCTTGTCTCAGTAGCCTATGGCATCAATTGATGACTAGGGCCTTGAATGCTGAATGCAATTAAAAGAATAACCACCCACGTTTTGATTAAGAATGAAACTCCTGACTTTGGCCCTTTTCACACAAGATGCCGCCACCTAGTTTAGCTGGGTGGAGGCATGTGTGAACATCATGGGCGGGGTGCATTTTGCTGGGTGGCGGTGTCTGTGTGAACACCGCGGAAGGTGTGTGTGTGCTCCCGCGCAACACCACCCACCCACCACCCACCCACAGAGCAACGGATGGTTGCTCCATGGGTGGAAATGGGTGTTGCACAGGAGCATGCATGCACTTACAGCCACCGCCCACAGCATTCACACAGACACCCATCTCCACCCACCACCCACGGAGCAACCATCCGTTGTTCCGTAGGTGGGTGGTGTTGCGTGGGAGCACACACACACCTACACCCACCACCCACGGTGTTCACACAGACACCACCACCCATCTCCACCCAGAGAAACTGGGTGGAGGCATCTTGTGTGAAAAGGGTCCATGTTGTAGGGCTGCAGTGTTGCCCTGTAACATGTATAATAAAATATAACACCCATTTTATCAGTGTTAGAGTGTCTGTGTGAAAAGGGCCTTTGTATAAACAACAGAGAACTGCCTGGATGCTGCTGCTGGTCACTTACTAGCCCAAAACAACTCCCTGAGGATTTTGTTCAGTGCAGAAGGTACAAACAGTGAGTGTGCTGCTTGCAGCCATCTTGGAAACAGAGGGGGTGTCCTGCTCCAGTACTGGATGTGCTAAGCAGAAAAGGAGTTACTATTATTTGGCAGTAAACACCCCTGCAGGAATCCCAATTGATTAGAGCTAGAGCTGCAGCACGTAGCATATTTGCTACCTGCAAGTAATCACCGCATTTTGGGGCAACCCCAGCGGGCACCTGATGCAGTACCCACTACCCCCATCTGGTCCCCAATGCCTGAAAATGCAGGTATTACTGGGGCATCCCAGAACATCCCAGGACACTGATCCAGGCACGCGCAGCTCCTCAGGCTGACTCACCTCACCGCGAGGCCGCTGCTTGCTGCTTCTCCCTGGCCCGCGTGCTGCTCAGCTGAGCTGGGGACGCCCCTGCTTGGATTTTTCTGAATGGGGGGAGGGAAGAGTAAGGAGGCCTCTTCTCCCCTGCATGCACCGCCTTAATGGGTCCCTTCTTCCCAGGGGGACCCAAAATAGGGGTGTGTGAAGAACCCACGGGGGTGCACACAGGTGGGAGGAGGCCTCTTCACTCCCCACCCCACTCAGAAAAAGCTCAGCGTAGAAGTCCTCAGCTTAGCTGAGCAGCACAGGCCGGGAAGGAGCAGCCAGCAGCGACTGGACAAGAGTAGCAGCAGCCCAGCCATGAGCTGAGTTGGCCCAGGGAGTTGGGTAGCCCATCAGGTCGCAAATTGGTGCCCCAAACACAACCAGGGCAAGTCAGGCAGCCAAGATTCAATGGGGTGCCCGACTTGACAGATACCTGGTTGCGGTTCAGTTAGAAGCCTATTGAGATAAGTGCCTGACACACACACACAACACAAACACTCTACCCAAGCCCTTAAGCTATAGATTTTGTTGAAATCTAAATCAAATTTAGACTTTGTCATGTTTACATCCTTTTTTATTTACTTTCTGTAAACATGTGCCAAGAGAGGTTTTGCTCAGCCGTTAAGCTAGATTCTTCCTGGTTATTGTGGAGACAAGGGAACTGAAGGAGGAGTAGAGCTCAGTAACTTTCCTTCACCTTTTCTTTTGCTCATCTGCATAAAAGGTTCAGGGCAAGAGGAGCTCCTCCCTTCCAGAGCCACCAAAAGGTACAAATCACCCCAGAGGAGGTAAGGCACACAGAGAAAGATTAGCTCACAATGCTCCAGTGCAGACCTGGAGCTACTGTCTGTCCCTAGATTATACACACAAGCAAGGGCAGAGAGAGAAATCATTTTCACGGCACTCCTCGCTCTCTATCTTATTTATGGATACTATTCTACATCTTTATTAAAAAATCCAACACTTTAGTTTTTGAATACACCACATCTCTCTGCTTCCATCTGTGTTATTGAAAATATTTCCTTTGATGTCTTCAGCTAACATTAGACTCTGAAAATAAATTATTTAGCTTATCATCAATGTGCTATTTTTATCTGTAGAAAACAGCAAAATGAAATATTTCACTGATCTTCATTCACAGAATCCTTGTACATGTTCCTACCACTTGTGCTAAAATCCTCTTTCCCAATCACAGATAGAAGCTAGCAAGAGTGTGACAGAAAGAGGGTTAATTTAAAAATACCCCTTCTTTGGCCATCCTCAACAGCAACTTGTGATTGCACACAATACATACATTACAAGTAATTAAGTGTTCTGTGCAAAGCGTTGCCTGGCTGGAACAGAGCACATAATTGCAAAGTATCTGACTTTATATTCACTAAAACAACAATATGCCAAACCATAATTGGCCAATCAAGTTCCTGCTAGTGCCATTCATTTTACTCAGGGTATTTCGGCGTACAAATGATATTTGTCCTCATTAGCCCCAAGCTAGCCTTCTCTCCCTCTTCAGCAGGAAACATAACCATGAGTTACAAAGTGCAGGAATCCTAGATCTGGAGATGGGCTTTTAAGACAGAAGACATCTTATTCCTTAGGCCCCTATTCTTCTACATTTTATGAGATGGTGTGAGATGTTGGTTGTTGGCAGAGTGCTTCACTGTTGAGGTTCTTGGGAGTCTTATTACTAATTACTAACTAGGCCCAATGAGAATCCCCCCTCCGCGTTAGCCGCGGCGGGGGTTTGGCGCCGCCGCCCCCCCACTCCCCTGAGCGGGGAAGGACGGGGACACGGGCGGGGGTTTTCCGGCCGCCAGGCCGTCAAGGAAGGAGGGGCCCCCTCGTTGCGGAGCAACGNTCGCGAGACCAGCGAGATCCCGGGCACCATTTTAGATTCCCTGCTCTGGCTCAGCATTCTGTGCAGCCAGAGCTAGGGAGAAGACGTGCGGCACGAGCAGGCGACCTGGTCCAGATCGCGCGGCTCGTGCACGAAGAGGAGGCCGTTCTCGTGGGGCACATGGAAGGGCAATGGGCGGTCAGGGCAGACCACCGCCGAAGCGTGTGTCCTGATGCCCCCCCCCCTCTTGGGAGGTGGAGAAGCCGTTTAGGCCCAGTAGGGCCCAGATAGTTAGCCCACGAGGGCCTGGGACAAGGAAAGGCTCAACGGGGCCTGTGGAGGTGAAAGGCTCAACAGGGCCTTGGGTTGCGAAAGGCCCAGCAGGGCCTGTGGGGCTGGGGAATAGGCCAACAGGGCCTGTGGCGACTGAAAAGACCCAGCAGAGTCTGCAGCTTCTGAGAAGGCCCAACAGGGCTTGCAGCCACTGAGAAGGCCCAACAGGATCTGGGGGCGGGTGGAAAGGCCCACCAAGGCCTGTTCTGGTGAAAAGGCCCACCAGAGCCTGTGTCTGATGAAGAGGCCCACTAGGGCCCGTGTCTGGTGAAGAGGCCCACTAGGGCCTGTGTCTGGTGGAATATGCCCACCGGGCCCGTGTTTGGGTGAAAGGCCCAACAGGGCCCGTGACTGGGTGAAAGGCCCACCAGGGCCTGAGTCTGGGTGAACGGCCCAATAGGGCCTGTGTCTGGGTGCCCAAGTGGTTGCCCAATAGGGGGTTATTTACAGAGAGTAGTGGGATAGGGAAAGGTTCTGCCTGGCCCATGCTGGGCCACATAGGTGACTAACATGTCACCCAAAAAACGAGGGGCTAAAAAGAACCCCCCGGCTAAGAAAAAGGGGGGGCCTGCACAAAAGGGAACAGGACAGAGGGGCAAAGAGGGAGATGGGGATAGCCAGGCTGAAGTCCTGCAAGCGATGCAGGAGCAGTTGGCTGCTTACCAGTCACGGATAGAGGACCTGGAGAGTGCCCAGGAGAAAAGGGGAGTGACTGAATTTTCCACCGAGAGCAATGTGGGGCTGGGGGACTCCTCCGGGGGTAGGGTTAATAGTTCTCCTGCGGCAAGGGGATCTACCCGCCTGGGGAGGCGCTGCGCTGTTCCATCTTGCTATAGGGACGAGGAACCTGGACCCAGCAGGCGGAGAGAGGATTCGTCGCCCATACCCCAAGCTTGGGGTGAGCCCTCGCGGGAAGGAAGGCAGAGGACAGGCTGGAAGGGGCGCACCAGACTCACGGCGGTTCAGGAAACTACATCGGAGAACAGAGGTTCAGGGGAGACCTGGAACCGCGGGCAGGTGAGGAGTGGGGCGAACCATGGTGGGAAGAAGGGAATGGGCAGTGGAACATGGAGTATTATCAAACCCCCCCCCACTAGATTCCACTGTCGATAGGGGTGCACAGGAATGGGGGTACAGGGGCCGGAGATGGCAAGGGGTGGTGGTAGCCCCTCTGCGCCCATGCATCCACACCGAGCTCTCTGCGAAGGGTGCTCAGGCGGCGCGGATCGGTGTTACATGGAGGCAGCTCATGTGTGGGGAGCCCCCCAGTGCTGTGGATGCTCCATGTCCCACCGCTGTGCGAGTAGGGGGGAGGCGCGCCCCCTGTCGGGCGGGCACGCAGATGTGTTGGCCCCCCTGGGGGAGCATCTCCTTCAGGCTACCAAGGAGAAGATTTGGAGTGGTGAATATATAGACATATTCGCCCTCTTTTCAGTGACCCAATCCCGGATCCCAACGACAAGGAGGAGAAGAAAGAAAAAGAAAAGTTTAAGAGGCCAAAAGCAGAGAGGTTGTGGTCCAATTGGATGGAGCCCTACACAATCTATATGGGAGTTACATTGATCAAATTTCCAGACAGGGGCCTGGAGATGCTCAAGTACTCTGACATAGTGTGGAGGGCATTTGACACAGGGGGCCCCGGAACGTGACTGCGCTACGACGAGTCCTTTAGGCGGAGGGCAGCTAACAACCCTAGAATGAGGTGGGATGTGCACGCCCCCGACATTTGACTAGAATGCATCAGTTGCACCAGGTACACGCCACAGTCAGATAGCGGACATGTCCTTACCAGACCAGGGAACACGCAGGTGGGGTCCCTGACTGGCCGAGCACAACAGTCCCCAGCAGGACCGACGTGTTGGGACTTTAACGATGGAGGGCAGTGTTTTCATGCCCAGTGCAGGTTCAAACATGTGTGCACTCAGTGCGGCGGGGATCATTCCACATCAGCATGCTCCCGTTTCCGGCAATATGGAAACAGGATGCGAGGGCAGGCAAACACCAGACAGGGGATCTCAGGACAAGGCGTGCCCCAAGCGACGGTGGGCAAGGGCCCCAACCCCAGTTCGGCATGAGGTATTGGAGGCTGCCACCCAAGATTACCCCGATAGAGCAACTGCCAAGTATATTGTAGAAGGATTCCAACAGGGTTTCAGGATCCCAACGGTAGGCCCATGGTATCATGTGGGAGTGAGGAATTTGAAATCTGTGGTGGGGAAAGAGGCGATCGTGCAGCAAAAAATCGACAAAGAGGTGAAAGAAGGCAGAATTCAAGGCCCCTTTGAATCCTTGCCTATACCAACACTGCGGATATCCCCCCTGGGTACCGTGCCAAAAAAGGCACCCGGTGAATTCCGCATGATTCACCACTTGTCCTACCCCAAGGGTGAGTCGGTGAACGACGCAATACCCTTTGAACTCTGTTCAGTGCGGTATGCATCATTTGACTTGGCGGTCGAAATGGTGCATGCTTGCGGAACATCTGCCCTCCTCGCGAAGTGTGACATCAAATCGGCATTCCGCCTCCTACCTGTACACCCCGACGACTTCGAGCTTTTGGGCATGGAGTTTGGGGGCCAATTTTACTTTGACAAGGCAATGCCCATGGGTTGTTCAATCTCATGCGCGGCCTTTGAGAAGTTCAGTACAGTATTGGAGTGGATCACGCATCGCCGCGTAAGTGGCGGGCGGATCACACATTATCTCGACGATTTCCTCTTCGCGGGAAGGGCAGGCACCACTGAATGAAAACAGGCAATGCTGGCATTTCAAGAGGTAGCAAGGGAAATAGGGGTACCCTTAGCGCAGGAAAAAACAGAAGGTCCAATAACTAAACTGATCTACTTGGGCATAGAGCTGGACACGGAAATGTCCCTTTCACGGCTCCCGGAGGATAAATTACGGATGCTGCGGGAGGCGGGACGCAGTGTGGGGTGAGCAAAAAAGGTGACAGTTAGGGAATTGCAATCACCCCTCGGCAGCCTGAATTTCGCCTGCCGGGTCATTGCCCCAGGTCAAGCATTCATGTCCCGTCTGTATGCCCTGGTCGGGAGCGACCATCCCTCGCATCACCACATCAGGGTGACAGCAGAGATGCGGGAGGATTTGGCGACCTGGGAATCTTTCTTGACGGGCTACAACGGGGTTAGTTTCTGGCGGCAGCGACTCCTGGTGGAGGCGGAGCTCCAGATACAGTCAGATGCGGCGGGGGGGCACGACTTTGGAGTTTACTTCAGAGGAAAGTGGTGCGCAGCCCCCTGGCCGGCAGCATGGGCGGAACAAGGGATAAATTCAATCCTAGAACTGTAGAGTTGAGAAGGAACTTGAAGGGTCATCTAAGCCAGCTCCCATCTCCCAGCCTTATATACCTGAAGCATGGCAGGCAGATGCTTGGCCAGATGGGGGTGTTTTTTTATGAATCCCAGTTCTGAAAATTCAGAACACTGAGCTCTACCAAACAAACAAACAAAATCAGCAATAGCAGCAAACATCACTGCATAATATTCATGGTCATGCACAAATACATTTTATGACATCAGTGATTCAGCAGCATAATGTATACAGTTTGTTTTTCAAAAACAGGTAGGAGCAGCATCTGCCTGTGATGCTGTAGGTATACGACAACCTGCCTTGGAGCTGGGGCTGGAACTACTAGATAACTCAGGATGTCCCTTCCAAGCCACCAATTCTAGAAAATATTTTCAAGTAAAATACAAAGTTGGACTTGAGTGCTGAAAGAATAGGCATTTCCACGTGGCTATTTGTATTTGCATTAGGTACCAGAATTAAGTGGCTAAGGTCAAATCCATTGACTAAGCATTTTACTATCTTAAACAGCAGGACACAGAACAAAGTACTACTAACCCAAGACAGCTGACACAGGAACCACAGCAAACGTACACATAGATTGCAGAAGATGACTCTCCAAAATCTTTTCAGTGATAAAAGTAGCTAGAGTAGGGAGTGATGGCAATGGTGTCAATGTCAGTCACTAATCTAATTAAATGAAGATTAAACAAAGATCAAATTATGGAAAGAACATTTTGTTAAAAACGGTTCATGCAGATTTGGACACACTAAGTCCTTTTTATTGAACAATGTTCTACACTGTTTCTTTCAAATTTATGGAAAGGGCTTTGTAAAAGTCTCTGAACTTTGGCTTTGCCCTAATGAAAAACTCTGCATCGAGCTGCAGGATTTTACAGCACCCACTGCCAGAGCAATTAAATGCAAAATACCGATCTGGATCAAAACCTCAATTGCTCATTCTAAGGAAAGTTGACCTTTAAAAATACTGAGCTTCATGGCAAACCACAGGTAATTCTCAGAAATATGGAGAGACTGTGATTGTGTCTGCATGATTCAATTAAAGTCATGGTAAATTGATTCCCTCCACCCTCAATCTAGACAGGTGGATTAGACTGTTGACTTGATTATGAGTTAAACTAAAACAGAAGTTTTGTTTTCATGGAATTGCCGGAACTATACAGGCAGCTAATGAAATTGTATCTCTCAGAAACAATCAGAGCTCATTTACCTACTCACCCTGGAGTTTAGAACTCATCAAAGAGAGTTTATTTTGATGAATGGATATCACAGCAAATAACACCTCAGATAACAATTCACAAGTTAGATGCTTCTTTTCTTGAGGCTTGTGGCTATGGCACAGAAGATACTTTACTGACTTACTGGCACAAACAAGTAATTTGAGTCAGTACCTGTCAAAGAGAATGCAAGTCAGATGCTTTCATTAGTGCTAAATCCTTCTGTCAACACATTAACTTTTTTGTTCTGCCTTCCTTCAGTTTGAGACAGGTTTGTATAAAACTCCATATGGACAGAATATAACATCACCCAAAACATCCATGTTAATTCAAGAGACAAAATAACTACTGAACCATAAGTAAAATCCAAAATACAATCATGCTTATTAATGTAGATCTAAGCAGTTCATTAAATGGGTATTACTTCTATAACTTTTAGGAAAAATGAATGATTTATATTTTCACACAGCCTAAGAGACCATGAATAGCACGGCAGTGTCACAGTAGAGTCCGGCAGCTCTTTCGCACTGCACTAGCCCTTTGCACTGGTGCACGTCCCATTGAAGAGGACGTGGTTCCCAGACGTGCCGAAGGCCTGCACTAAACAGCTGCAGAAGGATCGTTCGGTCTGGCCACAATCAAGTTTAAGCTCCTGAAATCAATGGGACGGCTTTGGTGTTGGGTGAGGGCTGCAGCCTCAATGGGGAAGTCAATTTTATTTTTGGTGTGAGCTAAACTTTAACAGCTGTTTTCACTCTGTTATTAGATAATCAGTGTTTTACAGATTACAGGGGCATTTCTACAGATTAGTCGTGTACTTTATATAGAAAACCAACTGACACAGAAAACCAGGAGGCTGCAGGATATATGTAGGGATGCGAGGGGAAGAAATTCATTATAAATGTTTGTGGGTACATATAAGTCAGCTGGAAAACTGCTTTGGTGTAAATAAGAGATTTAACGGGATGTTTTGTTCTTGACACGAATACTAAAGCCTCCAAATCGCTAATATACTTTTATTAAATATGTATTAATTCTAACTGGTAGCGGGTGAACTTCAAACACGCTTGAATTTAGCTAATCCCCAAGGAGTTTGCATATTTGAGGATTAGTTTATGTTTCCATAACGACCTCTTTCTTCATACATCATATCCCTCTCTTCTGAGTCAGCTGGATCCCTGTACTGTTTTTAAGCCCCATCAAGTTTCCTGACTCCCAACCGATTACTGTTTTGACGACAGCTCTCTAGTTACTTCAGTCTCAACGGGCACCAGAAATCATTTTCTCCCCAACTGTACAATCTCTTTTACCTATGACAACTTATCAAGGTGGAAGAGGGGACCGGTTCCGGTTTGATAGTGTTTTCATTGTGCTACAATGGGCCATCTGTCTGTGCCAAGTTCTACATGCACTAGGGTTTCTCTGTGTCCAAGGAATTCTAGATTGCATTTCTTCCACATTGACTGCAGGGGCGTGCTAGAAATGACACATTTGAAAAAACAAACCCTCCACTGAGTGGAGTGATCCTCAAGCTGTTTAGCACTAGCACTTGACATGGGTGCAAGCCGGATTCACTTTAAAAGGACTTGTGTTGCTGCTAAGTTGGTACTAAACAGATCACATCCAAAACTGATGCTTCATTGCAGGGATGAAGGTTAACATTCACATCCCAAGCTGAGAGTTACAGAATTAATACATTCCCAGCAGGCAAGCCTCTCGAGGGACAGAAGGAAGGCAAGGAGGGAAGAAAGGGAGGGTTTGATGATTTGGGTTGAGAGGCAGCAAAATTCAGTATCTACTTGTCCAACACCAAAGCCATGCCTAGTAAGAGGAAACATCCAAGTTCTGCACTCTGATTCAGAAGAACTCAGTGCTAAAGCAGAGAACTCTTGTCTCTGCTTTATTCTCCATACTAGATTGTAAGCCCCATGAGGGCAGGGGCCCATCTCCAATTAAGGATTGTTCAGTGTGAGGCACATTGCTGGTACTGTATAAGAAACAGTAATAATGTGCAGAAACTCCACTAATAGAGATATGTGTGTATGAGGAGAACAAGCTACTGAACAGAGATCTGAGAGCAGAATTTTGTGCTGCAAGATCTAAGTAGCTCCCATTGTCATTGAAAGGAAATAGAGTCCAAATCTTCCTTACTTATACCTTGTATAGACGTGCAAACAGATTGTACAGTACCTGGAATGTTGCCACCATCACAACCCAACCTAGGTCGGGAACACGCCAGCAACACGATCCCGACCGAGTCCACCAGCATAGCAACGTGCTGGCAGCTGGCCTGCCAAAGAGAGGGTGGGGAGCGGCACCAAATGTGTGGCTGGCTCGCCCCGCCCCTGTGCTGTGCCCAGCTCCCCACCCCCCACCATGATGGGCAGTCATGGCAGCCGGTTACATTGGACCCAATCCGGGCCGGGTCACGTCAGGCCATAACAAACATTATAGCCTGCTGTGGCCCACTTTGGCCTGACTGGGCAGATGGCAGTCCAGGCTGAAATCCTGGACATCTCTGGGATTACAGCCTGGGCTCACCGCTGACACACCTGGTAGCAATCCCGGGTGAACATCTGGCAGGGCACTAACAAACGTGCCGGTGGCTCACGGGCCAAAGTGAGTCCTATGTGGGGCCTTGATCATGATTTGGTTTGAGAGTTAATGTTGTGATATAAATTGCTACAATTTTAGATGAAAAAGTACTTCCTTTTGGTTGTTTTAAATCTGCCATCATTTAACTTCAGAGAGTATCCCCTAGTTCTTTTATTCTGAGAAAAGGCAAGCAACAGTTCCTTATTTACTTTTTAGGGAGGCACCCACTCCTGCCCTCTGAATGAGCATGCATGAGCATGAATGGGTGCATCTTGTTTAAAAAAGGCCAAAAATGGCTAACGTCTTCAAGGAACTAATAAACTATTCACAATGGGTGAAAAGAGACATGCACTTAACTCCGCTTTAACATTTCTCATGCATATCGCTGTATTGGCATCCCATGCAGCCCTGTAACATGCATAAGTAATGTTAATGTGGGGTTAAAGCAGCGTTAAGGTGCATGTCTGTTTTCACCCAATGACTCCAAAATCCTTCTGAGCGGTTACACCCAGATCAGAACTTAACATTGTGTATATAACGTGAGGATTATTTTTCCCTATTTGCATCACCTTGCACTTATCAACATTGATTTTCAATTACCATTTTATTGCCCATTCATCATGTAAGATCCCTCTGTAGTTTCTCACAGTTTGCCTGGGTCTTCACTATCTTGAATAATTTGGCGTCATCTGCAAATTTAGCCACCTCACTCTTTACCCCTTTTTCCAGATCATTAATGAATATGTTAAACAATACTGGTCCCAGTACTGACCCCTGAGGCACCCCGCTGTTTACCTCTCTCCAATTTAAAAAATGACCATTTATTCCTACCCTTTGTTTCCTATTTTTTAAACCAACTATCAGTCCATGACAGGACTCTTCCTCTTATTCTGTGACTACTTAGCTTGCTCAGGAGTCTCTGGTGAGGGACTTTGCCAAAAGCTTTTTGAAAATCCAAATATACTATATCAACTAGATCACCCCTGTCCCGAGCTCACATAACAATCTCATAAAATTTGAATAGTTAGTGCAGCATGACTTCCCTTTGCTGAAGCCATGCTGGTTTTTACCCAACAAATCATGCTTGTCAATATGCCTAGTGATTCTGTTTTTAACAATGGTCTCCACCAGTTTGCCCAATACTGATGTCAGGCTTACCGGTCTGTAGTTTCCAGGGTCACCTCTGGAGCCCTTCTTAAAAGCTGGGGTTACATTTGCTAACCTCCATCCCTCTAGCACAGAGGAGGATTTTAACGATAATCAATTGATACAGGGTCTCCCATAGCTGGTAAAAACAAAGATTACTTGCATTATTTTACAGAGGTTGTCCTAACAGCCTAATCCCCACAGGCAAGGTTCATGTTTGTATGGGTTACTCATTCTCTCAGACCAAATCATCATGCAGTCCTTCCACATTCAAAATGCCCAGAGATTTCAATGTTGGTAGGTGTGTGCTGGGAACAAGTGCAGTACTCAGTTGTTTACTAAAAAAATAATCAGCATCAGCAGGTTTAGAGTCATATGGTACCTGATAAGCAGCCTGTTGTGGCAGGATTGGGTGGGTATAAAATCCCAACTCCCACCAGCATCTAGCTGCTGGCACTGAGCCTCTCTGACTGCAAGTAGAATGGCCTTTCAGCCTGCACTTCTCATATGCCTAGCTGGTCTAGTGTTTCTTTCAGAAGCTGGACCACTGGTAAGTACTTTTATACACATCTGAATTTTACTTTTTAAAACAGGAGTAGATCCTTTGAACACACAATACAAAATATTTATATTTTCTCTATGCAAAATAGTTCTTCTAAGAGCTTAAAATATCCCTGCATCCCTTGAATTATTGTTATGCCTTTCTTCTGTATTGTGTGTTTTATGATTTCTTCAAAGTTCTTAGTACCAATTCAAACAAAGCAAGTCAATCCTCTATTTCAAATCTAGGTCTTGTTAAGGAAAAGGTCTGTAGTCAAAGGGCCTGACTTGAGTTTCTGATTCTCACAAGGCACTGAATTTTCTACAATTTATTTTCCACATCTGCAATATGGAAATTAGTTTTACTTATTTCATAATGGTGTGTGAGAATTAATTCTATGCTGCTTATACAGCTCTCTGAGATCCTCAAATGGAAGATTCTATAGCAGTACAGCATAATGTGATGAAAGCAGTACAGATATAATTAAAGATGGAAAAATACAGATATAATGAAGTTGTAAAGGCCAATGTTCCCTTAACCCAAGAGATACTGGGATCAATAAAGATCTATTTGTTTGAAGTAAGGATTGGAATATTGCCTTGTATGAGCACACTATAATTTTCTTTCTGTTTCTTGACCTCATTTTGATGTCCATAAATATACTGATTTCCAGGGCTACTTAGTGCTTTAGACTAGGTATACATGTAATATTCCCTCTAATGTTAATAATAGCTAACATACTGCTAGCATTAGAAGATAATCCTAGCATGAGAAGCATCCATTTGCAAAGTAGCATGCTGAGTAACTTGCTTTTATGTCAAAGTTAACTCTACAGTAAGAGCTCTTTTACGCTTTAGGAGGAGATTTCTAATAGGCACGCTGAACAGACCCTGTACAATTCACAAGCATCCTTTGCTCTTTTCTGAAGGTTACCCATGGCTCTGTTGATTCCAAGTGCCCTCTTATGGTGAAAGTCCTGGATGCAGTTAGAGGAAGTCCAGCTGCTAATGTAGCAGTTAAAGTGTTTCAAAAGGCTGAAGATGGAAGTTGGAAGGAGTTTGCTACAGGGTAAGTTATGTTGCATTCTGAAACACTTATAAACTTCAAGAAAACATCAGACCAAGTTTGTCTTTAGCAAACTTCTCTCATTATTAAAAGGAATTATTTAAAGCCTAACAAAATCAATGGGAACCCTGCAGTGTCTTCACTGATAGCCACAGAATCATCATGATGAGAATACATACTTACAAGCAGAATCACATCATGGCTTAAGGAAAGGAATATTGTATATTGTTCTCTTAAACTGAAAAGTTGCTGTCTACCAATGTTTAAAAACCAGCAACCTAGTCAACTGGTCTTTTTTGCCCAAGTTTACCAGCTTGATCCACTACATCTGTTGCTTTTTTGGCATTTGGTAAGGAAGAAAACCAGGGAAATTCTCTTATCAAAGATTCGTTATAAGACTAATTTGTAAGAATTGGCCATTGACCAATTACCAGTGATTGCCAAAAATGTATAACTAATAGTGAAACAGTTGAATTTGACTTAGAAAATATATTAAAATATTTAAGGTGCCAGAATAAAACTGAAAATGGATTAATTGGTGCTACTGCTCCACAAGTCAATGGATGATACTGGGATTTTACTGAGTTTGGAAGGCTGTTTAGGTAGCAAAAGCAAGTGAGCAAATATTGTTTAGTACACCACAGACTGATACTTACCCTGCTCACACAATTCATGGGAGACTACAGTTACAAAAGATCCCAAAACCTAATACCAGATGAGGATTTTATACCCTAAATCTTCAGGCTGCAGTGTTTACCCTATGGTAACTTCTGTTTTTCTAACCAATATTCCCCTCTCCCCACCCTTCTTTTGTCACCAGCAGTATTTTTCCAGTAACTTAGCAGACCTACCATACCTCCCCTTTAAAAGACACTTATGAAAAATACATGGTGCAGGACTTCACTGGAACAAAGAGCCCTGCAGCATGTATTTTTCATAAGTGTCCTCTTTTAAAGGGGAGTTATGGCCACTCTACCTAGACCCCTCTTTCTCAACATCTGTCCTTCCATTTACTGCACTTTTCAGCTTCTGCAAAATTCACCCAGCAGAGCTCTGGCGTAATAATTAATTTCCCTTCAACCAGGATAATTTCTTCTATGCATATTCTCCGTGCCCCAGAGCAGCTCCTTCGGTCTGCCGGGGGTGCCTTCTTGACATTTCGGCGAAGTTGTAAAACCTGGCTGTCCGCCCAGGCCTTTGATGAGGGTGGGAGGGTGGGTTAGTGGGTTTTTATCTCCCCTTACCCTTATTTATTGTTTTATTGCGATGCCCCGGTCCTGTTTTAACTGTAGTATTTTTTGAATGTTTTAATTGTTTTTAGATGTATTTTATATTTGTTTTTGTTTGTTTTTTTGTTTGTAAGCCGCCCCGAGCTGTTTTAGGAGGGGCAGGGTAGAAATTTGATTAAATAAATAAATAAATATTTAAATCTTTATCACTATTATACTTCTCAATCACTATATTATATTATTATTATTATTATTATTATTAACAAGCATTTATAGAGCACCAGCAATGTACCTGGCGCTTTACAAAGTAATTGAATAGACACGGTCCCTGCCCTAAGGCTTACAATCTGAGAGACCGGGGGAGGGGGGAGACAAAAGAAGGGGAACAGAGGGCGAGACAGGGAGTGTAACATTCACGAGGATGCGAGGTCCCAGGTGCACGCGCTTGGCTTGGTTACATCGCGAATGATGGCTGGCTGGTCCGTGTGGTGAAGATATGAGTACACAGACTTTAGGTAAGAGATTGTACTGGATGGAGGGTATCAGCAGGAGTTAGGTGAAGGGAGTAAGAAGTCGGGGAGGTCAGAGCGGAAGTGGTGGGTCTTGAGGAGGGATTTGAAGGTACAAAGGGAGGGGGCGAGGTGGATGTGGGCAGGGAGGGAGTTCCAGGCGTGGGGGGCAGCTAGGGAAAAGGGACGAAAGACAAAATTACTTTAAGACAAAATTTGAATTACAGATGCCTAGTTCTTTGGCTACCAATCCTTTGACCTACTTCAGAAAACTACAGAACCTGGTGCCTATGTTAAACTAAGCAGAACAACAAGCCTAGCCTGTTATTTAGAGCTGTTTATCAATTAGCATACCCCAGAGAGAGAGCTTATTTGTGTATAACTCCATACCTTCTGCAAGTTTCCAGGTAATCAATTCGTCTGTCTTCTCTATCCATAGGACCTGTTCCTTCTCTTGCTTACAAAAGGTCTAAATCAGGAGGATTCTTTGGATGATGGAGTAACTAATTACACTAGTCTAATAGTGGGCCACACTCTCTCTGTGGTTTAGAATATCTTTTGTATTGCTAAGGATTCTGTGACACTGTTTGACTCTCTTTTCTGCAGCTTTCAGAATATTGTTTGGCTCAATGAAAATATTTCACAAACAAATCCTGCTAGTCAGTATGCAACACAGACAGCCCAATCTACAGAAACCAGTCTTGGAACAAGCAGCATCCAAAGGGGTTTAAAGAGAAATGAACTATGAATGGAATTTAGCATTTTTGCCAAGCTTCTTAGCAACAGGAGGAATCTCATTTAACAGTCTCCAAAAAGCCACACTACATTTCTCTGTTAGCATTAGGCATTCTGTATTTATTTTAAAACGCAGCTGTAATTTTTAAAAGCACACATAACCTTACATTAAGTGCAAACCTGCAGTAGAGATAATTATTACATTACCCTTAGGTAGACTTCATTTTGCAATATAACGGTGCAATTCAGTTCATAGCTTTGTTTCTTTACCATCTCAGGCAACAGTTCCTGTTAAAAAAAAATAAAAAATCAGTGGAAGCTGAAGGTACTAAGTAGTTCAGAAAAATAAAAAACCAAATATCTCTTTTCCTTAGATGTCAAAATATTAATCCAGGTGACTAACTTTAGGCACCCAGTTTGTGAATGAAAACAGATAGTCAAGAGTACGACCACCACACCACTTTAATAACAGGAATATGTTTGTGAGGTCTCAGTCCAACTCAACTAGCTGTTGCCTTGCCTAAGCCATAAGACACAGAAGCTCCTTTGACGTCCGTAGTAAAAATTCAGCGCCTCTCTCTCTCCACATCCACAGTACATGTGAAATTATTTTTTTTCAAGAAAACTCAAAACCTATTCTTCATTGATCATCGTAGTCCTGTTCATTTTTATATGCAATTCAAATTGCTTGATATTCTTACGCAAGATCTCGAGCTGGCTCAGCAATCCTCCATTAGCTGCGTCCAAATTCTCTTACAATTATTCCTCTTCCTAGTATTATTCATATTAATATGTAGTATGTGGATGTGTTCAGGTCTAAGTATTGAACATAAGAATATAAGAAGTGCCATACTGGGTCAGACCCATGGTCCGTTGAGCCCAGCATCCTGGCTCTGACAGTGGCCAGCTACAGTACCTCAAGAGAAGTACAAGTCACAGAGGTGTGACCCATCTCCTGTTAACCACTCTGAAGTACCAGTAGCGAGGGGTTTAAGCCCCAACTGGTAAGCACTGACCTAAATATGCTTCCATTTTTATAGGAATTTTACTCAGTTTCATGTTAGTCTTGCTTTTGCATCTTCAAACAAGGTTGCTCTGATTATAGACTTTTTTGTGTTTTAGAACTGACCTTCACTAAAACATGCAGGCTATATTTGGGTTCTTCTTCCACAATATACATTTTCAAATCTAGTGGTCTGGAACTTCTGCCAGTACTCTTTCACAATTGCAGTGATCAGTGACCATTCAGCAAACACTTCCTTTTTGAACAGCTGAAAATTGACTATGACCCATTTCAAACGGATGCCCCCCCCCCCAGTGTGTGTGGGGGTGGTACGTTTGAACTCTGTGGTGGGTGCATGGGGGATGGGTGGGCGTCCACGTGAATGCTGTGGCCAGGTTTGTGTACTCCCACACTCCACCCCTCACCCATTCATGGAGCAATGAGCGCCAATGCCGGATGCATGCTCCGTGCATGGAGATGGGTTGAGGTCTGTGGGAACGCTTCCCCATGCGCCACCCACACACCATGAAAAGGGCCTACTTGTACAAAAAATAAGGACTTGTTCAAATCAGAAATTTTATGAAGATCCAACCATAGTAAGTCATATTAGGCAATTTAGATTGCAGAGTGAATTTAGCCTATCCTAATCGCAGCAAATATTATACACCCTGAACCTGCTGAACTCAGAGTTTTTGGGGGTTTCAAGAAGACTAGAATTTAACCGGAAGGAAATCTGAAAGTATATTATTATTTTTCTTTTCAAATACAGTAAACCCTCAAGACCATTTTCAAGACTGTTTTCTGCTATGACAATAATTCATTCCAGGAAAAGCAAAGCAAATAGGGGCAGGAAAGAAAAACAAAATAGGAATATTACAATGATTTATTACCCTGAGATTATCACCAGGCTCCCTCATTCTCCATCCTTCTCTACCTCCTCTTCCATTCTAGGGTTCTGCCTAGGCAGTCATTTTCGCACATGGTGATAGTGCTGGAAAGTGCTACTAATTCTTCGGGCCTGCAGATTTCCTTTCCTAATTCAGCACCATCGCGCAATAATACAGGACTGCCTTTCATTTCATTGCATCTTTCCCCTTCTTGTGAAATATATGAGAACTGAAAGGGGTTCAGGCGATAACACGAAGGAAGAAAGGTGGCAGCCAAGTATTTAAACAATGTTGATTGTTCAGGAGGGCCTAATTATTTGTTATTAACCTGCATCCCAAACATCCAAACTACTTGTCTCTTTCATCCACCTGTTATGTCACATGGGAAGTCTGATTTGTGAGTTCTCTGGACCAAAGGCTATTTTCAGAAGTGATGCTACCACGCTTAGCCACACTTTACCACACTTAACTCCACCCCAGGGTCACAACCACCATCCGCCAGATGTTCACCATGCTTTGCCCCAAACCATGAAAGCATGGTGAACATCTGGTTTTGATCTCAGAAAATCACAGG
This sequence comes from Sphenodon punctatus, assembly GCA_003113815.1. NCBI lineage: Eukaryota > Metazoa > Chordata > Lepidosauria > Sphenodontia > Sphenodontidae > Sphenodon > Sphenodon punctatus. The sequence goes on along the minus strand of QEPC01001916.1, from coordinate 7,038,552 downwards.
GAACAGCCGGTGATAAGTGCTACCACGGTTTGGGGCAAAGTGTGGTAAGGCGCACCGTCATGTCTGTTCTGGGTATCGGCCTACCCCGGGGCGTGATGATGGTCATTACCCCAGATTGGGTCTAAGCGTGGTAATGTCACTTCTGAAAATACCCAAATACTGTCTTTTGAGTATTTATTTTTGTGGCACCCAATGCTAGGAGTTTGGTCAAATCCTGCAAAAGCTTTAATTGAAGAAATCTTTTGTGAAAATTTTCCTCTCAACAAAAAAGTCATTTTCCGCTGATTTCTTTTTTTAACCAATCCTAATTTTTTTTTTTTAAAAAGAAAAGTCTGCATGCTGAAGAGGTAAAAAGAGAGGAAAGATGTTTAGGGTTTGTACAGTAGCAGAGGAGTCCAGAGACCCAAACTGCCGATTTCTTGAATGATGTGGGCAAGTATCCTCCTACTCCCAATGTCCCATTTGTAAAGTTAGGATGGTAGCATTTCCCTTCCTCACAAGGTACTGTGAGAAGAAATACCATAGCTGAGCACCAGTGTTAAGTAATTTAAGGCTGATATGCGATACAACAAAGCCATTAAAGATAAGATCACATCAAATTGGGTTTTTTAGTACTTACTTTTACTGTAGTAATCCTTATAACATTAACAGTTATCCTTTCATTTTTTCATCATGAAAATCTTGTTCCTGCCCATTAATTTTGAGTTGCAGAGCACACAAGTTGCAAAGTTATTTCATAGCTGTAATTCATGCTGTCACAGCAGCAATGACCCACAAATATTTAGGTGAACTGGGCGCAACAACAGGCATTGTGAGACTGCCAGGACAGAATTATTTTAGAGGCTAGAACTACTGAACACATTCCCAACCACCGGGCAAAATATTCTCTGCTCTGTCCTGAGCCACATTGTCTGCCTCCTTTATGCATCTGAATGGCACGATAAAAGATTGATGTTGGTTTTAAATCACAGGAAAACCACTGAGTTTGGGGAAATCCATGAGCTCACCACAGACGAACAATTCGTAGAAGGAATATACAGGGTGGAGTTTGACACCAGCTCATACTGGAAGGGACTTGGTCTTTCCCCATTCCATGAATATGCTGATGTGAGTATTTGGAACTAGGTTTTATATATGATATAAGCCAATAACTTAAGAGGCTTTTTATTGCCTTAATATACAATATGCAGTTTGAACAAATTCAGACAGTGCCATGCTCTCTGGCCATGTGAGTCAGTGGGTGTTAATATACATGCAGCCGTCAGACCGGCTAATAATCCTGGAGATGGGGAGGGGGAGACCCACCACTGGCCAGGTCAGGTCAGGAAACTGAACAAATGTTCCTGCAGATCAACCCAGCCTGGGAGAGCCGGCCAGAAGAGACATGAAGCTGGCAGGCCCCAGTCCCACACTGCATCCAGCCACCCACCATGATGGGCAGCCATGGCAACTGCCATGGCACCCCCACACTGGGACCAGGATGGCAATGTAAATGAACGCGCTCGCTCACCCACTATGCCACGTTCCTGGGCAGCTGCCTCCCTGGTGGGCGGCTGTAGCAGGCCCACATCTGGCAGCCCGCTAACAGACACATGGGTTAGGCTCTGGCCCAGGTGAGCCACAGTGAACCATAGTGGGCCAGTGTCATGTGTGTTAACAGCCACAGGGGCAAATCTTCACTGATGTATGGTTGCCTTGAAGCCAGTGGAGGTGTACCCATTTCCACCAGCTGAGAATTTGGCCCAATTATTTTACTTAAAATATAAATATTGGAGTTTATTACATGCAAAATACTACTCTGCACTATTAAAATACATTCACCCTAGCTAGAAAAGATGCAAGGCCTTGGAGACCTAAAATTAATTAAGGACAACAAAGTAACAAACTGAAATAGCGTTTTTACCTCTATTAAACCAGCTACTTTGCATTTCTGTAACCCCCCCCCCACCAACTCTAATAATCATCATTACATGTCTCACTCAGAAGTCATCCAGATTATCCATCATTTCTACCAGTGCATCCTTTTTTATGTAAGGCTCAAGGTAATTTTTCCCTCTCACAGCTCACTATTTAAGTGTGTGACAAAGGAAATTGCTGAAAATAGCTTACAGCAAATCCAGGTAAAATAGAGGAGGATTTTAAAAATACTAGTTTCCAGGTTTCCTAAAAGAACCTTAAAGGAATTGAGGCTGCAATCATGACACATTTTCATTGCTGTACATCACAAGCTTGTTTCAAGTTACTAAGAATTTAATCCTGCAAAGTATTGCGTGATCACACTTAGTGACTTCAATCAGAGTCGGATGGAAGTAACCACCTCACAGTATCAAGCTCTAAAAACCTGAGCCAAGCCTTCTGAAGTCAATGGAAGTCTTTCCATTGAATTTAGTGGGTTTTGAACAGTAGCATAGACCAAGGGTGGGACATCTCCCAAATTCTGCATCCTGATCCATGATTTATCCAAGTTTTGCCACTGCCACATGGGTTCGGGGTATTGCCTGTACACTACACTTGGGCTGGGGGGCTGTCACCTCTGTTCCACCAATTTCACACCCATTTCACACCCATGGTTTTGGATCAGACTAAACTCCATAGGCCGTATTTACACAGACAAGGGTGGGTTGGGGGATGGGTGTGCTGGCGCAGTGGGGGAGGTGTGTGCGTGTGTCCTATCCCACGAACACCCACCCACGGAGCCTCCAGTTTTTTTGAGGGCTCCGTGGGTGGAGATGGGTGTTGCACGGGAGCGTGCATGCACCCCCACCCAACGCAAAACATTATACCAAGGAGTGTGGTTTCTAAGTCTAAATGTTGAAGCAGTTTTAGAGCATGTATGTTGTGCTTTCTACTTACAAATGTCTTCTTTTCCAGGTGGTTTTTACTGCTAATGATTCCGGGCATCGTCATTACACCATTGCTGCTCTCCTCAGTCCCTTCTCTTATTCAACCACAGCTGTAGTCAGTGACCCACATTAATAAGTACACCTGCTTATCCTCCAACATCTCTTCTACTGCTAGATTTCCTGTAGACTTTTGGGGGAGACTGATACCTATCTGTAACAGCATGCCTTTTATTTAGCTACAGTAGTTGTTAGCATTTTGTAACCTGGTTAAAAATTCAGGTAAAGTCAATAAATGTTTCTTCTTTAAGTAGTTCTAATGCCACCAGTTGAATTTATTTGTTTTGTTATTCACAAAAACCAGTATTTATGTTTAAATGTGAACAACTGAAAATTTCTTGAGAAATCTCAGGTCCAGTAGTCTGTAACTCGGTTCATTCCTCTTATCTCAGTTCTGAGCTCAAAGAGACAAATTATTTCTTTCAAACATCACACAGTAAGTAGTAACATTTTTCATGATGTGCTGGTGAATATAGAGACTGCATTCTTCAATACCTTTGTATAAATCCCAGGTAGAGTTGAACTGATTCTGATTAGATCAATTAATAATAATGTTTTTTTTAAATCTTTGTCTAAAATCTACACTTTGGGGGGGCGGAATCTAAACTGGCTTATTTAGTTATTGGCCCTAGTCAGTTTTTCAACTAAAATAATATTGCCATGCCAGGAATTACTAAGGACCTTTTCACACAGACACTCTAACACCGATAAAATGGGTGTTACATTTTATTATAAATGTTTCAGGGCACCCATAGAGCACACCTGCAGCCCTGCACC
>QEPC01001916.1:6942509-6992670 GCA_003113815.1 Sphenodon punctatus | reverse complement strand
TTGTCTCTCCCTCTGTTCCCCTTCCTATGTCTCTCCCCCAGCTCCTGTCTCTCAGATTGTAAGCCCTAGGGGCAGGGACCGTGTCTATTTTATTACTTTGTAAAGTACCAGGTACACTGCTGGTGCTATATAAATGTTTGTTAATAATAATAATAATAATAATAATACTTGTTTAATAGGAACTTACCCATCCTCCTGACATCCAAGAGGTGTCAGAATCTGTCTTGTGCCTGGTTAGGATGTGGGCAAAAAAGGGGGCAAGGAAAAACTCCTGTGCTCCATGGAAACAGGTATGCACCTTGGGAATAAACACTTCATCTAGGCTGAAAAGACAGGATCCTGGCATAAAACTACACCTATTTATTTATTTTACAATTGTATACCCCGCCTCTTCTGCAAAGCACATACAAAATACCACATTTAGGGTGAAGCCATAAAAATATAAACATAAAACAACCCCCCCTAACCCTCAAGCCCCCCTCCCATTCCATTCCTCCTTCCATCCGTCCCCTCTACCAAATGCTTGGCATAACATCCACATTTTACAAGCCCGATGAAAAGTCAGCAGGTCCGGGGTCCAGCGAGCATTCCACAGCGAAGGTGCAGCCACATAGAACACCCTCTCCATAGTCTATTAGGATCCATAGATAAGGTCGCATGTGCTGATACCCGTACGGCTGACATGATAAAAAGGTCAATTTGATTTTGAAAGGCTTGTAAAACTATATTTAGATCCCAGGATGGGACCCGGAGAACTGCCGACAGTGCATGTAGGCGGGCCGCTCTCAGAAACATCCTAATGTGAGGATGTACTGACATCCTGGTCTGAGTCATGGATTGCAAGGTACTGTCCAAAACCGCCACTAGTCTGGCCAGGGTATTGAGGCACAAACTCCTCAGTACCTGTAAGAATGCTAAATGCTTTTGACCCCCAGAGAGTAAGGATCAATTGGGCAAACAGCCCTCCAGATGGCAAATATCTTCCACGTATGTCGATCTGTGCACCTATTGCATTTGTGTAGGTCTGCCATTAAGGCACAAATTCTCAACCTGGTGCTCGGGAGCATCAGGATGCTGAGCAATGAGTGAAAGCGCTCCCCAAGCCAGCTGTCCCTGTCAGTAGTGCTCGGACTGTTTCAACATGCTCCTTCACCCATTCAAGTCAATGTGAGCTGGGATTAATTAATGATCTCAATTTCCATTGAACTGAATCAACTTGAAATGCAGAGGGGAGACTATGCATATTTATGCAAATCATTCATGCAATTATGCAGTGCACCCAAGTAGTCACTTACGTCATGCCAGTACTCATGATTGGAAAAGGTTGAGAGTCTCTGCATTAAGGTGTCCGTGACAGCCCTAGAGTATCCAGCTGAATCAAAGATTCCCCACTCAATCTCCTCACTGAGAGAATGAACATCTGAGGAATTGAATGTCGAACCGGTCCCTGCATTAGTAGATCTCATTTTTCTGGCAAAAAGGGGGTGGGTGGGGTGATGTGTAGATTGACTAGGTCCAAACACCAAGGTTGGTGAGGGAGTCACGGTGTGACTAGAAAGATTAGCTCTCTCCCACTGCACCTTGGTTACTGTTCTGGCTAGCAGAAGCATGGGTGGAAATGTGAGCAGGAAGCCCAGGGACCACTTGTGACTGAGGGCATCACACAAAAATGCTTTGGGTGTCAGAAGCGAGACATGACCTTGGCACTTCATTGGTTGGGTGGAGGTGAGTAGGCTGACCTTCCGCCATCCAGGCCCCTGGACTATCAAGTTTTCTAAATGCTTCCTCAGAGAGCTACCCTTCTCCTGCTTCCATCTCTTGCCTGCCAGCCAGTTAGCGTGCATACTGGAGAGACCCTTTATGTGAACCTCCTGCATGGGTAGGACAGTACCTTCTGCCCACATGGCAAGGAATGATACCTCTTTGAACGGGGAGTGGGATCTGGATACCCCTTGGTTGTTCATGTATGGTCTGGCAGTGTATTGTCCATAAGGACCAGGACACGTAGTCGCTGAGGGCAGGTGTGAAGTGGAGTAGGGCTAATGGTATCACCATCAGCTCTAACTACTTTCCTGTTGCATGTCCCTTTTTATTTATTTATTTATTTAGCTGCTCTTTTATCTCGCACCCTCCAGCTCCCGTGTGGGATCCCGTCCCCTGAGCTGAGTTCCCTCTCAAAAGCGCCCCCCAACCAAAGAGGCTTGTGTCTGTGATCGTTATCCAGTCTGGAACTGACAATGGAGTCCCCTGAGTTAATCAGCGAGGCGTGCACCCCCACTCCAGGGTTGTTATTACCTTTATGGTACCTCTAGTAAGAAGACCTGGCCCTCGCATATCTGGGCTTGGAGTTGGCAGAGAAAATTCTGGAAGTCACACGGCGACATCATCGTCTTTGTGAGGGCTGTCCTTGTCATGAGGTTCAATTGTGGATGGGAGATGACCTGTTTAAGAATCGTTACCAGTTTGTCTTGTGACTGTTGATGCAAAGACACAAACCCTTATTTTGGTATTTATTAGGTCACTCAGACGTTCTAAGGACTGCATGGGTTAAGGTGCCTCTTTCTACGATGACTACAAGGTCGTATGGTGTTCGGAAGGACATTGTACTGTGGAGGTCCTGCAGTGTCAGATTATATGATGGGGATCCTTTCAACAGTACAATGATGAGACACTGATCCCTTTCATTCTGAGTTCAGCAATTAATACAATGGGCACCCTGGAAAGCATTGGAGGCGCTGATTCCAGTCCGAACAGCAGGACTTGATAGTGTCAGAGCTGGTGATTATATGACAACCTGAACCATTGCCTGTAGTTTGGGCATATAGGAATGTAGAGAAATGCCTGCCTGGGGTCTATCTATGTCAGTCAATCCCCTTGGGAGATGTCCTGCATACGGACCTTCATGTTTCCATTCAGAAAGGGTTTGTATTCACAGGTCCGTTCAGAGGCTTGAGAAGCAACATGGCTCTCCAGCCTCCAATCATTTTGGACGCCAGGAAAATAGAGATCCAAGGGTCTTTCTGACTCTGGTATAGGGATCTATGTTCCTATGCTGATTAATCGTCAAATTTTGGTCAGCATGGCTGAACGTTTCTTGCAATGGACTCTATGGAGGGACCGTAGGTTATCGTGGTTAAAACCCAGATGTCTGAAATTAGCTCCCCCGTTTATGGGTGAAGTTGAGAAGACACCACCCCCCCCCCCCTTATATGTGGGGTATAGGTGAAAGCCCTTTCTTCTAAGGAAATCTCCCTATGAGGCGGAACGTTTCTTGCAATGGACTCTATGGAGGGACCGTAGGTTATCGTGGTTAAAACCCAGATGTCTGAAATTAGCTCCCCCGTTTATGGGTGAAGTTGAGAAGACACCCCACCCCCCCACCCCTTATGTGGGGTATAGGTGAAAGCCCTTTCTTCTAAGGAAATCTCCCTATGAGGCGGATGGTCTAATATAGGGATGAGAATTTTGCCATGGAGTATTAAATTGCTGGAGGAAAGCTTTTGGATTTATCTGATGCTTCCTCCAGCACTTTCTTCAAGTATACCCCAAATAGTCTGGGTCTCTGGAAGGCCCCTGACATGAGATTTTTAACTTGAATCATTTAGAAAAGAGGTGCCCAGCAGAAGTCTGGAGGGCAGGCGTCTGGCTTTTTGTTAGTTAGGTTTGGGTCCTGTGCTAATCATATCCACTCCTGTAGTGCCCTGGCACCGTATGAGGACATGTTAGCCATGCCCGGGACTGTGGCAGATGCCTCGTAGTCCTGCCTAAGACTAGCTTCCCTTCCTGGTCGTCAGGGTCTGTTGGCTAAAGGTCCCCTTCTGACGGGGGAGACGGATTGCCTTGTCAGGGAGGCTGTAGTGGCATCCACTTCAGGGTCTCTGAACCTGTCCGCTATGGGCTTACTGTTTCCTGAGATCTAGAGACTGTCGGACTTGCAATGGTGTGTCCATTCTGCCCTGAGCAGTCTTCCGAATATTTATCTAAGGAAAACCACTTGTCTGACCTGGGCGATTTGTCCCGTTTGATGAATCTGAATGAGGGTTCCTGAAGAAGATGGGGAGTTCCTTATCCTCCTCTTTGTATTCTCCCTTGCAGGCAATTAGAGAGCTGGCCTACCTCTATGGGTTCTCCTGTCTGATCAGTTCTGCCAGCTTGGGAGTGACTACATGTTCCTCCCCTTTATCCAGCTCATCCTGTGGGGAGCAGCTCCTCAGGGCCTCTATGCCCTAATCAGATCTAATTTCTCTGGGGTGAGGTTTCCCTCTCCGACCCCAGTTCTAAGGAGCTAAGCAATAGGAATCTGCCCTTTGGACAGGGCTTTGCCTTTTCCCAATTCTTTGGGCTTGCGCTGTAAGTCCCGCTGTGTGTGTGGGGGGTTTGAACACTTTCAGTTTTGCTTCCCCTTGGCCTGCCTTGCTCCTCTATGGATAGGCTGCTATTAGGGAGAGGGGCCTGTTGTTGAGCATGGATATTAGTGCTGCAACCTGGGGCTCTTGTGAGGCTGGCCCAGGGTTTTTTTGCCTCCTGGACTGATTCCCCAATAGGGGTGCAGAGACTTACCGGCATTTCTTGTTTGTTCCCGGCCTGCTCTCGGTTGGTGCCATTCTGCGGCATTTGTGGAGTTTCCTCCTTGACCGGTTATCTCCCACTGCCCCCTGGCTGGGGTGGTAGTGGCCTGGGGACCAGGCAGATCCTGAGTCTGAGGGTTGGTCTGCCGCGGGACCGCTCTTCTCTGTTCCCGCGCTGCTGAGGTGGGAGGTAGGAGGCAGAGCTGGTCTGGAGGTTTTAGGCGCTTTAGTACCAGTGGTGTGTCTCCAGTGGGAAAATGCCCTGCTTGGGCTCCTAACAAGGCTCAATAGGCTCTAGGCCTAAAAAGGTGGCTGTGCTGCCTGCCACACTCCTGCTTGGTTGGAGGCAGCATACAAACTGGGGTGCTGGGGGCAGTCCCACACCAGATATATCCAGACAGAAGATCAGTGCTGCCTCATGCTGGCCACGACGTGGACCTTCCCCATGAGTGATGAACGAGCAGAGTGACTGTCCAGGACCCATAGAGAAAACTTTGCCTATAAACAGGTGCACGATAAAGATTGTATAGTATTTGGATAGGGTCTCAATTAACACTAGAACCCATCCCCACTTAGGGAGGGGGTGAGGTTTTGTAGTCAGAGTGGCTTCTTGCCACTTCCAACTACTGGAGTAGTTGGGGCCTTGTCCTGCAGCAACACGTGCAAGCCAGCTGCAAAGAGCAGGTCCCCACAGTGTTGTTCTAGCACCCCGAAGTGCTTTGTGACACTGTAAAACACACTAGAAGGCATAAAAGCTTTATCAAGAGGGGTTCTCTCATCAACACATATAACAAAGACTATATGTTTGTTGCTCTGAATAAAAAAAAATGCTGTAAGATACAGAACACAACCCGTGAAAGAAAATTAACACACCATATAATCTTTATAATGTTATATTTCATAAGACAATAATAAAAAAGTACAAACATTTTCATGAGCAAAACAAAACATAGCATGGTAATACACAAGAAGTTCCCAGCATTTGTTTCAGTGCATTTTTTCAATAAGCCTGTCTCAGATGTCTCTAAATAAAATATTAAGTACACTTCTACTGGCTGATAGTGTCCGTTTTAATATTTAAAATTAGCTTGCTTGAAACTACTACAAGACTAGTATACTATATTAAACAGAGGAATACAAAAATAAACCTGCAAAATCTAAGAGAAAGGACAATTTTGCATTCATTTGTCAATATATTCCATGTCGAGGAGACTATTAGCATTAGTATTTTTCCATTTTAAAATATAGTAGATTGTTGGGGAAGGAGGTTTGAAATAAAAAGTGTCCTTTAATGAAAGTTCAGTCAATTTGCAATCAGTATCATTACAGCATTTTTACTTTAATTCTGTAATTTTTCCCTTTAAATCTTGAGAATACTTATTTTTAAAGAGAAGTTTCATTTAATGTGTCAGGAACAAAGAAACAAAAAAGCGAGTTTCTCTCTAAATATTTCTAGAATTATGAAAAAAATCAAAAACAAGGTGCATGGCTCTGCACTTCATTTATTTTAAAGGGACTATGCATTTTAAAGTCCACTACAGAACATGATTGAGTCCAGGCAGATAACAGTATTCAATCACCAAGATATTTCCTTACAGAGACATTAAAAGAAGCGTACTTGGGTAAGCTTGTGTTTATGCTCCAAAATTGGTTTCCCTTTTTAAAACAAATTATAAAATGTTTAAGATCAACTTGTACCATTTTAAAGATAATGCAACCATGCCTGCCTTTGAATAGATTTAAATATATTTGTAGCTATGTTGAATCACAATTTTTGTTCTAAGACAGTACACAACTAATTAATTTAGCTTTGAAAAGTCCACAACCTCTGTGAAGTCATATTCTTCTGTTCAAATATTTCAAACAGTTCTGAAATACTGCAGAAGTTCAATTTTATAAACTCAGAATTTCCCAGAATGTCTTCCACTTTCAAAATAAAAAGCCTTATCAGTAATAGCATGCCTAGGAAACAAGGCACAAACCTATACTACCAGATGATACATAACGATTAAAAGGTGCCAGAATGAGGAGAGTAAATGCCAAGAAGTACTTCAAATAAAGCCAGACATTTAAAAAAACTATTCTAAACAATCAGCTGACATGGCATCTTAATACAAATCCAAGATGGCCATCCTCAAATGACATGCTCGGGAATAGTCCCACTGAAGACAATGGGGCTAACTCCAGAGGAAGTGATTGAAGATTTACTTTGAGTTGCTTGATTCCCACGTGATCATGTGCTTCAAACTATTCAGTGATAAATTCTAAAAAATAAATAAATACTGCCATAGAGGTAAATAAACATTAAAATAAGCATGTTTGTGCCCAAGTTTTTGCTGCTGCTGTTGAATTTATGGTCCTCATGCATTATTTTCATATACACTGTCAGTCTAACATAGGTGTGTTTAGCTTTCAAAATAATCCTAGACGTACCATAGGATTGATTTTCACTCACATCAATTATAGGCTTGTTGTAGATTTGGAACGTCATTTAAAAGGTGTGCATTTAAATTTCATTAGGGAGCAACTATCAGTAAATTTTACTGCTGGGATTGCTACAGAAGGAAAGCAGCTGGACTAGTTGGCCCTTGAGGTCCTTTCTAATCCTATGATTCTAAAAAGCTGTTAAAAGAAAACAATTCTGTATAAGCAAGATCTGACTACATCATCTATGACACCAAACCAGGAGCATTTGATGTTCGTGATCTTGCTGAACACTACAAGTCAAATTAGCAACGACTACTATCCATTCCTTCAAAGGAGAAGAAATTCTTTGGTTCTTACATTGCTGACTGTTTGAGACAGTATAATAATTAATAATAATCAACAACCAAATCTATCTCAATGTCTAGTTAAGATTGTTTTGCACTAACACGGAAAGTAAGCTATTCAGTCCACATCTCTTTACACAACACATTAACTGAAGATGTATAAAATACTTGGTAAAGAAAGTATTCATGAATGGAATGCTATCAATCAGGCAGCATACTGATATAGGCAAACCCCAAAGGGAAAATATTAAAAGAGTAGAGACTAGATACTTATTCATTTAACTCTACAAAAATAGAGAATTTATAGAACTTATGCCAGGTGAAGAAGAGCACCCTCATTTTACTAGAGGCCATGGAGTTGAAGGTGCTTAAGTGTGTTGCAGGAAGGACTCGGCACTTCAAGAATTAGGCCTTTAAAACTTAGGCAATTATTATGTGTGTTATTTTCAAAAGCACGCTACAATGCCCTGACTCTAGTTCTACTGACTACAATGGACCTAGAAGTAGACAAATATCAAATGCTTTTGGAAATTCTACCCTATGAGTATCAGGAAATTCTCATTACATTTTTAAAGTGATAACTTTCATATGAATTATCCAATAAGGATTTATTTTTGGCTCTTCTGAGAATCTGGAGGAATAAAGGTGCTGTTTCACCAGGATTAAAAAAGACACTACAATACTACAGTACACAGACTCAAACACATTGATTTAGGCATAAAATCCCTGACATTTACACTAGTGGCACATGGTGGAAACAATTAAGAGTTCCTGCTCATCATTATATTCAAGAATCTGAATTTTGTCCATATTACACATGCAATATGCCTATGCATTATTTAAATAGCAAGCAGGGAATCATAGGCTTGTACAGATAAGAAGTAAAAGTAAAGCCAAAAGCTTTATTCCCAGCAGGTGAAATTATTTGTTCTATATAAATATGCAGGAGGCCTTAAGCTTAAATCTAGTCTACCAGTTTACAGTCATAGCTAGCCATCATTTATTGATTGTTCCTTCATTTCACACATCGTATAACCTTTTGTTTAGATATGCATATTTACAAGTTTTCATGCGAATGAAAACATTCCTACAGAAACTGAACAGCACACCCAAACACATGCTGCAGCGTAAAATATTACCATATTTAAATGCGACTGGAGCACATTAATTTGCATCACACACTTACAAAATACATTTTAAAAAGGAAAGCAAAAGCATTCAGTTAAATTACAGTGGGTTTTTTTTACTAATATAAAATTTCCTGGGAGAAGAATTTCCTCTTTGCTTCCAAAAAAGCTACAGATCTCTGTTTTCGGCCGTTTATACAGTTGAGTGGCTTAGAATAGAGAATATAGTGAAACAAGGCTTGAATAATTTCATGCTGTAAACATCTGAGTAGCAGCTGCTGCTGGCATTTCTTTTCAGAATATAAAGGATGGTTATACAATCATTCTACTTTTTCCAATAATCCATCAAATAATCAGAGACCCCTAATTTGAGGCCTTTGTCTGACAGTGTCCAATTCCAGTGTTAGCTCCAGTAGTGTAGCTTGCCATTCCATCAATAGTCTTTAACAGGAGCTAGTTCTGGTATGAGGTTTACAGTTATATTTTTATACAATCTGTTGAGAAGTATTTTAGGAGTATATAATAAATTGTTCAACCCATCAATGTACTGACGCTCCCTGGAATATCGTAGCAGCTTGTATCTGTGTGAGAAAGAAGAGAATATTCAAAAGGTTTTATGAAAAGAAATGCACATAAAATTGGTGTCATCTGTGTTACAGTAAATAAAGATTTCTCAAGGAAGACACGTCCTTAATTGCCACCATTAAAGTAACATCTAAAAAAAAATCACTCTGGGAGTAATTTGAATATGTTTTAAGAATACAATCTTTAGGTATAGGATTCTTCCAGCTTCACAAATTAAAATCAACCATCTTTCTTCCCAGCCACAAAACTTAAGGCTCAATGTACCTTCCCATAAAACTGATTAATACATGCTAACTAATGCTTCTGCCCCAGATTACATAAAACTGTGATTTCTAAACGACATTAGGATTTTCTTCATTTTTTCCACACTCATGGTTCCCAAGAACCTTAACAATGTACTTCTTTATCTTAAGATGTCTGAGTTAGTTCTAAATACTCTTGGATTTGTAATGCTTGTTGTGGGATTTCTATACCATCTTCAAGTTTTTATGCCTTAGAATTATTGATAAGTACATGCAAACTTAAAATTCTATACTGATGTTCTTATTTAGGAGGAATTTTCTGTTTAAAGTATTTCACATTTCATACATGAGCACTCACTGATCATAGCTATGCTAGTATCCAATAAACTGAAACTGATACATGAGCACTCGTAGCAACACCAATATTATTATTGTTGTTATTTATATAGCACCAGCCATGTACCTGGTGCTGTACAACACAATCTATCTGAAGAATTAATAAAATGAACAATATATGTGAGGGGGGGAATTTCCAAGTGAGAGAAGTTCCTTGTTATAGAATATGCATTAACATATAAGACATTCGCTATTATCAAACACAAAAAATTTCCTCTGATCAGCAGATTGACTGTAACGAGGCCCTCCCACCGTAAGCATGTGTGTGTGTGAGGGAACATATGTGGGTGCCGGACCCCTGGAACCGGTACTACAAGGAGGTGGGCGATGGAGGATTCCCCAGTAGCCGATAGGCTAAGTGGTTTACACCTGGGGGGCGGGCCATCACTGGGCTTCTCTTCAGCATGCGCAGGGCCAGCGCCCCCTCGCTAAGGAATTCCACCCATCCCTCCCTTTTGGCCATCGCTCAACCCATGGATAGCGTTGTGTGTTGCTTATACTAGGTAAGAGCTGTTGCTCGGCTCAGGATTGCCTTTGCGGTGTTAATTTCACCATGTGAGGGCTTCTGCGGGTTTTGGCTAGTCGCTGTATTCATGGCTGAGAAGAGATTTTCTACTTGCATTAATTGGCTTGCACACGAAGGTGGTTTTTTGTCTTCTCCGCAGCAGTACCTTCTCTGGTCTGTGAGATTTCCTGTGCAACCTATCATGGGAATTGAAGGCTTCCACTTGGTGATGGATTTGGCCGGAGACAGAGTGGGGTTGCTGCTGATATACTGTGCACCTACATGTACAGCAGCTTCTCTGCCCGCTCTGACTGAACTGGTGTTGGAGCTGGTCTTGCAGTCCCCTAGGATGGTGGTCCATGGGGATTTCAATATCCATGCCAACGTCAGTCTTGGAAGGGCAGAGCATGAGTTCATGGCTGCCATGGCAACCATGGGCCAGTCTCAGATAGTTGTTGGCCCTACGCGTGTTGGAGGACATCCCCTGGACATGATATTTTGCACTGGCCTTGAGGCAGGGGATCCACTAGTGGGGGAGGTTTCAGCAGTGTCCTTGTCATGGACAGATCATTATCTGCTCCAGGCTCATGTCAGTCCCCAGAGGAGTGTAGAGCCATTTCGGTTGGTTCGCCCCCAGAAACTTATGGAATCAGGGAGGTTCCGGAATGCCCTGGGGAATGTTCCCTCTGATTTTGATGGCCGCTCACTTGACCTCATGACCTTTTGGAATTCTCTGTTGACAAAGGTCATCAACTGTATGGCTCCCAGGCGTCCGCTCCCAAATCGCTGACAATGCAGGTCCCTGTGGTACATGGAGGAGCTGCAGCAGATGAAACAAGGACAGCGGTTAGAGCAACAGTGGCATCGTTCTCGTGCTGAAGTTGACCAATTGCGACAGACTCTGGTTACGTACCTATGCAGTGGCAGCGCGGGCAGCAAAGAAGGTTTTCTTTATTGCTCTAATTGCATTTGCTAAGTCTCATCCTGCTGAGCTTTTCCAGGTGGTGAGGGGGCTAGTCAGTCTGGCCTCCCTCCACCTGTATCCAGAGTTATCGAATGCTTGCTGTGACTTATTTGTGGACTTTTTTACGGATAAAACAGCTCTAATCCACCACAGTTTCGATGCTGCACATTTAACAGTGGGTGAACCAGAGGCAGTTGAAGCCCCATATTGTCGTTTTATGGGATCAATTTCAGTGTGTGTAGCTCTCTGATGCAGAGGATGTTCTGGGGGCTGTTCAAGTCACCTATTGTGAACTGGACCTAACCAGGAGACGCTAGGGCCGTTGCTGGCCGGGATGGTCAACGCCTCCCTTAGGGAGAGCAGAGTGCTGGACTGTCTCCTGACGGGGACAGACCGTAGGGAGCACATTACACCTAGAGAGGTTATGCACTGGCTGCCTATAACATTCTGGGCCCGATTTAAGGTGCTGGTTTTGACCTTTAAAGCCCTACACAGTCTGGGCCCCTTCTATCTATCGTTCCTCGGGCCACGGAGCGACCTCTGCAGTCTAACGGGGGCACCTTCTTGGAGATCCTCCGGGTGAACCGGAGGGGGGACACACTGGAGAGGGCATTCGCGGTGGCTGCACCACGGCTGTGGAACTCCCTCCCAGAGGAAGCTCGCCTGGCTTCCAGCCTGTTCGCCTTCCGTTGGGCCTATAGTACCTGGCTGTTCGTCCGGGCTTTCGGGGGAGGAATAAAGATGGGGTTTTTTACCAGTGGTTTTACCTTTGTTGTTGGTTTTACTGTTTTAGTAATCCCTTTTATGTATTGTTTTTATATATTGTTTTAAATATTTTGTGAGCCACCCCGAGCTGCCATAGGGCTGGAGGGACCGGAATACAAGACAAATAAATAAATAAATAGGCAGTGGTGTGGCCCCTGCTCAAAAAAACATCATTGGACGTTGACGTCCTGGCCAGCTATTGGCTTCCCTAAAAATAACCTTTTTAGGGAAGGTTATTGAGCAGGTGATGGCTCATCAGCTTCAGGAGCATCTGGATCGAATCAGTTTCCTAGATCCCTGGCTTTCATCCAGGTTATGGCACGGAGACTGTGCTTGTGGCCTTTGTTGATGACCTCTCCCGAGAGCTGGACCAGGGTCGTTCAACCCTGTTGATCCTATTAAGATCTCTCAGCTGCATTTGATACCATTGATCATGAGTTACTGGTGACACGGTTGTGGGACCAAGTCGGAGTGGGCGGGACTGTCCTTGAATGGTGGCGCTCCTTCCTGGCCGGGAGAACTCAGCGTGTGAGAACTCATCTTTTCCCCGGGGCCTCACGTGTGGAGTCCCGCACGGTTCCATCGTATCCCCTCTCTTGTTCAAAGTGTATATGCAGCCTTTGGGGGAGGTCATCAGAGGGTTTGGTGTAAGGTGTCATCAATATGCTGATGACGCCCAATTGCATCTCTCTTTTTCATGAGACCCAGGCCCGGTAGTCTTGGTGCTTACCCGGTGTCTGTCAGCTGTGGGGGACTGGATGACGGTGAGCCACCTGAAGTTGAATCCCAAGAAGACGGAGGTGCTGGTTGTGGGAAACGCCGGGGGAGTGATGGGGTTCGTCCTCCCCTGGTATCTCAGATCTGTAGTCTGGGGGTGCTCCTAGACCCACAGCTTCACCTGGATGACCACATGGCGGCTGTGACAAAGGGCGCATTTTGCCAATTGCATCTGGTACGATGGCTTAAGCCATATGTCTCAGACCTTGTCAGGATCATCCATGCTTTTATTACCTCGAGATTGGACTACTGTAACGCACTCTACGTGGGGCTACCCCTGTTGATGGTCCAGAGACTGCAGCTGGTGCAGAACGCAGCGGCTCGTCTCCTTAGGGGGGATGAGTCGTTGCAAGCACATTACTTGGGTGCTCTGTTCTCTGCACTGGCTGCCAACAGTGTTCCAGGCCCAATTCAAGGTGTTGTTCTTGACCTTTAAAGCCCTGAAAGGCCTGGGCCCCACTTACCTTTAGGACCGCCTCACCCTCCAGATCCTGGATTGGCTTCTGCAGTTGACCAGGGGAACCCTCCCTGAGGTCCCCCGGGTCTCGACCATGAAGAGGGCGTTCTCGGTGGCTGCTCCGCAGCTGTGGAACTCCCTTCCACTGGAGATCCACCTGGCCTTAGACCTCCCATCTTTCCACAGACAGTGTAAGACCTGGCTGTTCTGCTGGGCCTTTGCTGAGGGAGACGGGTGGGTTAGGGTGGAGGTTTTCTTTTGTTTGGGTTCTTTTAAAGTTTTATATTAATATTTAATGTCTGATATTTTATTGTATCATTTGGTATTATAATGTTGTTAGCCACCCCGAGATGCATAAGAAGGAGGGGGCAGCATAAAAGTGTGACAAATGAATAAATAAATACATACCAGGGATATCACAGGTTTGTACCAATTTGAAGGGCTAATGTCTTATTTCTGGCTTCTACTGTTGCAACTGTATAGGAAGATACCAGCTTAGGAATCACTGCTGGGGAGAGTTCCTTAAGAGCAAGGGGAAATATGGCACCTCCCCAATCACTCAATACAGGGGGTAGAACAGAGACAGGGATGTCAAGGCAGACCCAACCTTAAGGCTTGGAACGGCTGGGTTTAGTTTACCAGCCCCTCAATGGGGATGACACCAAGGGGCTGCCAGGTCACCCGGGAGGGACGTTGGTGGGCCTAGACCGGCCCCCATCTGGCATACATGGGTATGATTCCTCACTGTTACAGTCATAGGGGTGACCGGTATTGAGCTACCCTTTATTGTTAATAAATCTGTGGCCAATGCCTTAACCCAAGTAATATGTCCAGTGTGGTTCCTTTGAGCTGTGCTCACACAAACATCAGATCGCAAAAGTTCAATTTCAGAGTTCTGAGAAAGGTCAAAGTGAATGGTTCTGACCTCCAGCTAAATGATAACCCATGGGGGGGCGGGGTATCAGCCACGGGAGCTGCAGAGGACCCAATCCCAGTGCGGTTCCGTGGCAGACAAACACAGCTGCCACACTCCAGAAGTTGGCCCCCCTGGAAGGGAAGTCAAGTGGGATGGCTGCTTTTGGACCTCCTGCCACAGTGTGGGGTTGGCTTAGGTGTCTGCCGCACGAAGGTCACCTGGCCCTGCCCCGCCTCCCTTCCACCCCTGGTCATGACGTGGCCATGTGGGATTAGAGCAAGTGGTCGCTGCCCAATGTCTCATAGCCAATCTTGTCGCACGGAAGGGCAGACAAGCTGCTGCGCCTTAGGTTCCCTTACCCCATTTTCAGTAAGGTCACTATGCACTGCATCCTCGGCCTTTTTTCCAAAATGCAGCATATAGTTGCACCCTTTGACTCTTTACCTTTATAAAAGGGAAAGCCCATAAAGGTTCTACAACCAAGGAGCGAGGTATTCATGGAAAATCTGACCAGAGTAGAAGGAGATAAGAAGTCTTTTTAAAGTTCTGCAGATGTCATTATTTGAGGCTCTTAAGCAGAAAGGGAGGGGGGAAGCGAGAGGAAGGGGAAGTGTTTGGGAGACACTAATCCTGCTTTCAGGCAAGATCCTTTTATGAAACCATCTTTTGGAGGAGAAACCAAGGAGCTACTGAAGATGAGGAGACCGTGGGTGTTTTTAAATTAGACACATCCCAACGTCCACACTTCCAACCACTCGTTTGAAGTTGGTGCATGGGGAGGCGTGCTCCCTTGAACCGTGCAGTAGCCACCCATGGAGCACTCCAGAAATTCTGGAGTGCCCTGTGTGGGCCAAGGTGGCCGTCTCTGTGGATGGGGCAGCCATGTTGGGAGCTGCTTGTTTGAAGTCCTCCCCACTGAAGTCTTTTGCGTAGTCTCTAAAAGTATGTTCTTTGTCTAGTATGAATTTTTCACATGTTAAGAGCTTCTAGCCAGTAGAAGAATCTATCTAAGTAATGAGCCAACTAGGAGCTTCTAACTACTAGGAACAGTATTCCTTTTATTGGTAACTGGGTGAAATGTGTATGGTCATCCAGAGTGTATCTAAAAAGAGTCATTATCTTGAGAGTCGACTCTCCGATATCACACAGTGATCCAGAAAATAACCGTTATTGGAATGAGGATCAGCATCTGACTGATAAGAGGAAAAAGTATAAAAGACCCCCTTCAAATTGAATCATATTCTGATCTTCGTGTCTGTCTGTGTGGACCCTTTATAAGAATTCCACTTTGCAAAGTTACGTCTTTTCTTTATCTTAGTCTTACATGTCTGTGTTAATTCTTTGTAATTTGTTTAAGTACTTTGTTTTGGTGCTTTAGTAAGAGTCAAGTCATTTTAAACCAAGAATCTCTGAGTGTCTTTTCACATAGGAAGAATTTTGCATTTAAATCACTTGGCCACACAGAATAGCTATTAGATCCTGCTTAATTAGGTGAGAATCATCTAGATTTCAAGTTGTGGCATCCCTTTAAAAAAAAGACAACACTACACACAAAAACAGTATCTAGAACCATACATGTAGACAGCAGAAATGTACTAGCTCAGCTACACTGTGCAAAAGGGGTACGAAATGGCATCTTCACCCTCAGCTTTTAGTGGTTGGACACTTCTTACCGTCCTAAAAACTGGACTTCACCTCTGTGATGATGAGGAATTGACTTATATTTCCCTAGCTCTCCTTCCGGTCTTGTTACATTGTATCCAGCATAATGAACCCTATAGTACAAGAATTAAAAATGCATGTCCATAAGATTAAAATTGATTTTACAAAGAAAAAGCCATAATTACAGTGACAAAGAATTGTGGTTTTTTTTTAAAAATGCATTAGTATTTTACCTGAAGAAACAAATGTTCCCTATTTGACATCCTTGCCAAGAAGGGATTTGACATTAAAATAAACACTTAAGAACATATTAATTAAAAACTGTCCCACACAGGTTATAATCTATTTCAGTCAACGGTAAGAAAGAGAAACAGTGAATGGCTATAGGAAGGATGAGTACAAGAATAGAAATGATAGTTGGAGTCTGCTATATATAAGCCTTATTTCTTTTAAAACAATTTACCTATTATTTCCTATTAGTTAGCCCTCTCTATATTTTCATTATGCAAACACTTAAACTGTGCAAGATTTTGTTTTAACTTTGGGTGGTCAGTCAGACTGTCCAGCTAATCTCAACTCATCCCGTCTTCACAGACTAGAGTGATTCATGCAGACACACACGCATATTCTTCTTTGGGTGTTTTTAAATGAGACGCAGCCACGCATGGCCCCCCACCGACCACACATCCAACCACTCGTGTGAAGAGTGGTACAGGGGGAGGCGTGCTCCCGAGACCCACGCAGTGGCCGCTCCCGGCCACACATGGAGCACTGCTGAAAAATCAGGAGTGTTCTGTTTGGGGCCAGTCGAAGGTACCGTGGCCGCCTCTGCCACGCTGGGAGCCACCTGTGTGAAACACTGCCCACACGCTTCAGGTATGTGGACACCCTGCAGTCATGCCACTCAGCAGCCACGGACACACACATCCCTTGCTCATTTAAAAACATCCTTTGAGTGTTGAGGAAGACAGGAGCTTATAAGCAAGCTCTTCTCCAGACTCTTCAAGGTGTTTACTAGTAACAGCAGTAAGTGAACTGAAAAACAAAGGTTGCACAGGTTGACATGTACAAAGAGGAATGGGGAGATGCCTAAGCATATTTGGCATCGTTGCTATTAGATACATGCGAGGAGACCTTTTTAAATGGCAGCATGCCAAGAAGAAACCTCTCCTATTTTCAGACATCTAAAAACCTCCTTTTTAATTAAGGGTCGCCCTATTAAGCCAATTATGAAATTGGTCCACTTGAAAAATTCCAAATTATCAATATCCCTTTTAATAAACTTTCTTAAAAGAAAGATGAAATAGCACTACTATCTGGGACACCCAGCACAGTATCATATGACTATATATAAGGCAGGAATATCATAACGCAGAAAGGGCAAAGCACCACCTAACTGTAAATCAATAAGTGTTAAGATCAGACAATTCCCATATGCACATTTGAAAGCTCGCACTGCTGTACAGGGACAGTCTTTCATTGTGAGGCGCAGAGAATACTCTGCAGTGCAATAAATGGACATTACTGAATCTATGGTAACCAAGGCTCAGAATACTCTCTCCAGGCAAATAAACTCCTAGTTATATAAATAAGCCTTCTAAAAAAACTTAATTCTTAATTTCAATACTTTTAAAAGCAAAGAAATGTTCTTTAGTCATCACTTTATCAACATAAGGGGCTCAGTCTTACATGTTCTACAACCACTCACCTATTCCAAAGGTCGTCATCTTCTCCACCCCATCCCCAGAAAGCATTGGGAAATCCATTGATTTTTTTGAATTGTTCTACTGTCAGTCCACTTACACCACCAAAGAACTCATTGTATGGCAGACTGGAAAATGACAACAAGTACATTTCATTCTACTCAGTATATTTAGATGTGTAAAATCTTTTTTAACAAAAGCTTTCATATCCTTCACATAAAGAAACCATATAAAATATTGAGTACACACCTTATCAAAAATGTTTTATGAATCTTTTATTATAAAAGTTTGGAGGAGCAAAAAGTGTGAAACTAAATATTTGTAGTAATGGTTTTGCATCATAGATGCAACAACTCACGATAGTCTCCCATGAAAAAGCAGCTTACCACGTGGTTCAGAGAGTTGAATTTAGAAAGACTGACTTACAGCTGAAGAACCATAAAGCAGAGCTCCCCAAATGTGTTATTTTTACACTACAGAACTGAAAAAAAATCTCCTTAATCTGAGAGAACAGTAAAAGGATTCAATGTCATAAATATTTCTAATTCATGTATCTATTCAACAAGTTGAGAATTCAACCAATTTAACAATACAAATAAATTATACAAATGCCTATTCTAGACTCTTGATTGTTCTAGCATTTAAAAAAGCCATAGTTAGCTATTTTCAAAACTACTGTAACCCATTGCACCAAACATTATCTTGATAATAAATGCATAGAGAACAGCAAGTAAGTAATAAGCAAGTTCATCAAACATGGGTATATCCATTATCAAAAACGCCACTGTCACATAGGCCATTTTTAAACGGACCACAGTCGGTGGGGGGATGGGTGTGCAGCTGTGGTGGGTTGAGGTGGGTGTGTTCCCATGGGCGCAAACCCACCTCCACCCAACAGAGCATCAGGCATTGGATCCCATTGCTCCATGCGTGGATGATGGGTGTAGATGGGTGGAAGTGGGTGGAGCATAGGAGCGTGCACACACACACACACACCAATTCCCCACGGCTGTCACACGGGCGTTTCCACCTATCTCTATGCAGCACAGTGGGAGAGTCTTGTGTGAAAAGGGCCTTAATTTAAATTTCAGGAGCTAAAATTTCCTTATAATAAAAAACTGCATGCACAGTGAAACCCAATTAGCACTAATGTTTCACCCATAACTTCTTTGTAGTAACTGGACCAGATAATTCTCCAGAGAAGGAAAAATAGTAAGGGGACAAGTATTACTATTTACAAATAGTACCAATTACTATTTACCAATGAAGTCAGGAAAAAGTCAGAGGATTCTAGTTCTGGCAACTAATCTGGCAACACAGCCGCTATCCACAAACAATGTTTTAGCTGTTTGTCACACCCATGGTAGTGGGCTACAGGAAGTGTCAGAGATATTCAGGATTCTCTACTACTACTACTTACCATTTCTATAGAGCTACTAGGTGTATGTAGTGCTTTACAGTCACAGATAGGTCCCTGCCCAGTCAGCTTACAATCTAAGGTAGACAAGGGTGAGGGGAACACAGGAAGAGACAGACACACATATAGGGTGATTTCAGTAGTGATGCGTTCCAATTCACCACAGTGAATCCCACCCCGGTGTGAACAGATTCACCGCGGGCTGTGGTGACACGTGCGGCCCCAACAGAAGTGACAGGATCGTGACCACCGCCCGGGGGCAATCAGAGAGAACATGGGCCGGGGGAACACAACAGACATGCAGTGAAGACGTGGACTGCGGTTCGAGCCCCAGAATGCACCGCGGCTGGGGTAAATTCCTTCCACCGCGGCTGCGGGTTTCCGTTCAGAAGTTACTTTTCATTCACCCCTGCCGTGGTGACCATTCACCACACTTCTGGACCTCCTCCCACCCCGACCTCACAAAGCGTGGTTAGCTTCACCCTGGGCAACGTTTGACTGTGGTGAACATCTGGATGCGAGCAAACAGACATGCACGGCGCTTTCACCACCACCCGCGTTTGACTGAGGTTGCCTGTGGTGGACATTCACCACATCACTTCTGAAATCACCCATATTCTCATTTAACAGACGAGGAACTGAGGCTGAGAGGTTGTGACTTGCCCAAGGCCACCCAGTGAGTTCATGGCTGGAGTGGGATTTGAACCCTGCTCCAAGTCCAGCACCTTATCCATTACACTACACTGATTCTCACTGGCTTTGTGACAAAGTCAAGGTTCAGACAAATGGCTCTGGTGTACACTGCATGTCTGCTTCATACCTGTCCAGTGTTGAAGACAATTAAATCAAGCACCTTTGTAGATAATACAAATTGGAGCCTAACATGTAAAAGCACAAAGCTGGAAGATCCAAATTGTAAAGTGATGTGAAGTGAGAACTGCAGGAAAGGGACATCTGGAACTAGCAAAAGAAAGAAAACACAGTGCCTATGTGATGCGATGCGATAAAGGATGTAGCCAGTCAGCATCCACTACATTAAAGACTAATACTACATGGATACAAGAAAGTGCAATGGTCAATGAGGGAAAACGCTGTTTTTAGAAGTGGTCCACAAAATAAAAGTTGAAAAAGCCAGTATTGCAATAGAATGTTATTACAATGCGGGTAAAAGACAAGAGTTCACAAGGGAGAAAGAAACAGACTTGTCAAAATCCCAATAGAAAAATATGTAATAAAATTATGTTGTTAATTTAGAGGCCAATTAATTGTTTGCTATTTTGATTTTACACCAAATCAGTAGCTAAGCTTTTAAAATGAAAGCAGTCCAGACTTCACCACAATTAGTGATAACTTATCAAAAGCAGCTTATGTTCACTGCCACATCAGCAGTATAGAGCAATATGGTAAAGGACGTATTAATGAGGTACTGAAAGCATGAAATAAAAGCTTATTTAAAAGTAAGTGTACATGCATTTTAGTAGTTACATCACACAAAACACACTTCCTTTATGATCCTATCTTTTAATAACTTGTACAACTATTTGTGTGCTTTCATTAAAATCTGAAGTTCTTCTTACATTGGGTGAAAACAGACATGACGCTAACCACCCTTGGTGGTCATTTATGTATGGGTGAAAACAGACATGATACTAACCACCCTTTTAACCACCCTTGGTGATCATTTATGCATGTTGCAGGGCTGCATAGGGCACCAATACATGCAACATGCATAAATAACCACTAAGGGTGGTTAAAGGGTGGTTAGCATCATGTCTGTTTTCACCCTGTGTTTCAGAGTTGCATAGGGCACCAAGGGACACCCCCCTAGCCCTAAGCGGGGGGGGGGGGGGGTGAGTTTGTGACCGCCCTCCCCCGAACAGGGTGCCGAGCGGGGAGGGGACAGGGGTTTCTGTGCCCTCCCCTGCCTGCCTATTGAGCGACGGCACCGGGGGGCCAATAGGGGGGAGAGGAGGGGCACCTAGGCGGGGGCGTAGACGGGTATATTTACTTGTGCCGACCAGGTGCCTCCTCCTCTCTGCAATCCCGGTGGCCACTCGCGGAGGCTTTGTGGTAGGTGAACGCGCGGTTATTCAAGGGGCTGGGGGAATCCAGTGTTCAAAGCCCCGGTAGGGGCTGGGGGAATCCCCCACGTAGAGCTAGGAGCCCCGGTAGGGGCTGGGGGAATCCAGTGTTCAAAGCCCTGGTAGGGGCTGGGGGAATCCCCCCCGTGGAGCTGGGAGCCCCGGTGAACGCGCTTAAATTCAAGCTTTAATTCAAAGCAGCGCCCATTTTAGTTTGAAATCCCCGGCAGGGGAATCACCCATGTGGAGCGGCCCAATTTAGTTTAAAAGTTTTCAGGCGCTCATTTCAGTTTGCAAAGCCCCGGTAGGGGCTGGGGGAATCCCCCACGTGGAGCTAGGAGCCCCGGTAGGGGCTGGGGGAATTCAGTGTTCAAAGCCTTGGTAGGGGCTGGGGGAATCCCCCATGTGGAGCTAGGAGCCCCGGTAGGGGCTGGGGGAATTCAGTGTTCAAAGCCCCGGTAGGGGCTGGGGGAATCCCCCACGTGGAGCTAGGAGCCCCGGTAGGGGCTGGGGGCATTCAGTGTTCAAAGCCCCGGTAGGGGCTGGGGGAATCCCCACGTGGAGCTAGGAGCCCCGGTAGGGGCTGGGGGAATTCAGTGTTCAAAGCCCCGGTAGGGGCTGGGGGAATCCCCACGTGGAGCTAGGAGCCCCGGTAGGGGCTGGGGGAACCCAGTGATCAGAGCCCCAGTAGGGGCTGGGGGAATCCATTGTTCAAAGCCCCGGTAGGGGCTGGGGGAATCCCCACGTGGAGCTAGGAGCCCCGGTAGGGGCTGGGGGAACCCAGTGATCAGAGCCCCAGTAGGGGCTGGGGGAATCCATTGTTCAAAGCCCCGGTAGGGGCTGGGGGAATCCCCACGTGGAGCTAGGAGCCCCGGTAGGGGCTGGGGGAACCCAGTGATCAGAGCCCCAGTAGGGGCTGGGGGAATCCATTGTTCAAAGCCCCGGTAGGGGCTGGGGGAATCCCCACGTGGAGCTAGGAGCCCCGGTAGGGGCTGGGGGAACCCAGTGATCAGAGCCCCAGTAGGGGCTGGGGGAATCCATTGTTCAAAGCCCCGGTAGGGGCTGGGGGAATCCCCCATGTGGAGCTAGGAGCCCCGGTAGGGGCTGGGGGAATCCCCCACGTGGAGTGCCGCTGGCGGAAGCGCCCATTTTCAGGCGCCCATTTCAGTTTTCAAAGCCCTGGTAGGAGCTGGGGGAATCCCACACGTGGAGCTAAGAGCCCCAGTAGGGGCTGGGGGAATCCAGTGTTCAAAGCCCCGGTAGGGGCTGGGGGAATCCGGTGGGGCAGGGGGAATCCCCCATGGGGGGTGGAATCCCCATGTACTTGGAGCGCTGCTACTGCAGCGTGAATTTAAAGCCCCAGTAGGGGCAGGGGGAATCCCCCATGTGGAGCGCTCAAAGCCCGGCAGGGGCTGGAGCGCTGCTGCTGCAGTGGGAATTTAAAGCCCCGGTAGGGGCAGGGGGGCTGGGAGCGCCAAAGCCCCGGCAGGGGCGGAATTAAAAGCCCCAGTAGGGGCAGGGGAAATCCCCCACGTGGAGCCCTTAGAGCCCCGGCGGGGACGTGGGGGGAATCCCCCCCAGCAGGGGTGGAATAGGGAGAACCCCCCAATGTGGAGTGACACCACAGCCCTGGCAGGGGCCCCAATTGGGGATTAAAGCCCCCGGCCCTCGGTACTCGCCGGTGGGGGAGGGGGGAGTCCCCATAGCATACATGTGGACCCCTTTGGCATTACATATTTACAGACTGGGAGTCCCCATAGTATACATGGACCCCTTTGGCATTACATATTTACCAGACTTCTTGTCTACATGTAGGCCCGTGTTACACGTGTGTGACCTTATGTTCCTCCGTGACACCCTATTGAATGGGTGGGGGGGATCTCCAAGCTGGATGATAATTGTAGAGTCTTGGTAGGGGCCGGGGCAGCGCTCGATTTGATGTTAAATCCCCCATTAACAGAGGCTCGTCTTCATCTTTGTTTCCTACACTAGTTACAGGGTCATCATGGCACCCACCAAGGCTGCGAAGGGTGGCAAGGGTGCTCAGACTGGATGGGTCACTAGGGCCCAGACTCGAGGAAGCACTCGGGCCTCTTCCTGCTCGGAGGAGGGGGAGGGTCCCCAGGTATGTGTTCCTGCCACCGCGGGGGCGGAAAGGGGCCCGGAGCAGCAAGACAGCACGCCCCGGTACACCGTGCAAGATGTCACGCAGATGATCGCCATCACGCTACACATGGTGCAGGCTCAGACCGCAGGGCAATCGGCGGGGGCGCTACAGACGGTGCAAGCTCGGAACGCGGGGCAATCGGCGGGGGCCACTCCTCTCCCAAAGCGGCGATGGAATTGGAAGGGAACCCAGCCGGTGGAAGGCGGAGCAGGACGTCCTGAGGCAGCAGGAGGGCCGCAGGTCGTTAATGCAAACATCGCACCTGGGCCCGCGGTCGCTGGTCCTGGCACGGCGGCAGTGCTCGCTACTGGGGTTGGGGGACAGGTTCCTCGGTGGTACTGGGAGAAAGCGGCAATGTTGGCGTTAGATGCCAATGCGGCCGTCCCGGTGTAGGAAACAACTGCAGTTTGTGCCGAGGCACAGGTTACTTATGGGCGGCCTGGTTTCACCCCGGGGCTGCACGCCTACACCATCCCCATCTCATTGCCCGGCGACCACTTGTCGTTAACTACCAAGGAGAAAATATGGAAAGGTGAGTTTCTCGATATCTTTATGTTATTGCATGGGGAGCAGCCGGGCGATGGGGGCGGGGAAGCGGACAAAGGGGAAAAGGGCAAGCGCAAGAAACCATTTGTACCCAGGACATGGGAAAACTGGTCCGCTTGCTTTTTTATCTATATGGGGGTGGTGGCTTACAAATTCCTGAATAGGGCGTGGCAGTTAATTCAGTACGCTGCAATTATCCAGAAGGCATATAGTGATTTTGGGGGGCTAGCCTGGCTGGAGTACGAGATGTTTCATCGTAGGGTAGCATCTAACCCACACACCCGCTGGGACATCATTGAACATAATTTGCATTCCCAAATCATGGCCCCCCACCGCCCAGTGGCGGGCATCCGCATGGGTAGCGGGGTAGTAGTCCCGGGGCCTTCAAGGGCATCTTCTGGGAGGCAGGTATGCTGGGCATACAACGCGAAGGGGTGTTTTCGTTCCCGATGCAAATATTCTCATTTCTGTTCCAGCTGTGGAGGCGGTCACTCCGCCTTGTCCTGCCTTAAGGGGCGCCCTGAATCAGGAAAGCAAAGGTTTGCTAACGGAGGCGCGAGGCAGGATCGGTTTGGGGGGGTGGGGCACACCAAGCTGGATCTGGCGCCTACGTCAATAAAACTTGAGGTTCTCCGCACATTGCTGCAGCGTTATCCGAATAGGGTAGAAGCTGACTATTTGTGGCGGGGGTTTTCAGAGAGATTTGAGATCCCGTACACAGACCCGCGGGTGGATATGATCACTAGGAACCTTAAGTCTGTGCGGGGGATGGAAGGGGTAGTGGGGAAGAAAATACGTAGGGCTGTTGAGGCAGGGAGGGTAGCAGGTCCATGTAACTCCCCTCCTTTCTCTCCCCTGCGTTGCTCCCCGCTGGGGGTAGTGCCAAAAAAAGAACCCGGCGAATTTCGTTTGATACACCATCTGTCCTACCCCAAGGGCGGCTCAGTTAATGATGGGATTCATCCCGGTTTGTGCTCGGTACAATACACATTGTTCGATGCAGCTGTGCGCACAGTGAGGGCATGTGGCAAGGGGGCACTAGGGGGGAAGTGCGACATAAAGTCAGCTTTCCGCCTCCTGCCGGTATCCCCGAGGGATTTCAACCTGTTGGGTTTTTCATTTAACGGTCAATTTTTCTATGATAAAGCCATGCCCATGGGCTGTGCCATTTCCTGTGCTGCGTTTGAGCGTTCCAGCACTATGCTGGAGTGGGCAGCTAAGGCCCGCACGGGTTTAGCGTCCATATCACACTATCTCGATGATTATCTCTTCTCAGGGCGGGCGGGTACCCAAGAATGCGCCCATTTAATGGGTGTGTTTGCTACAGTTGCAGGAGAATTGGGCGTCCCACTGGCCGAGAACAAAACTGAGGGTCCCGCAACACGCATCTCCTTTTTAGGGATAATTATCGACATTGTTTCTTGCACATCTAGTCTCCCACCAGACAAACTGGCCACATTGCAGGGACTGATCACAGACACTATGGCTGTCAAAAAGGTGATGCTGAGGGCACTTCAAACTTTACTGGGTCACCTCAACTTTGCATGTAGGGTGGTAGCCCCGGGTTGGGCATTCTGTGCGTGGCTTGGCAGAGCAACCATAGGGTTGTCAGCTCCCCACCATCGCATATGCATAACTAAGGGGATCAGGGAGGACCTCCTGATATGGCTGACATTCCTTCAAAACTACAATGGGATTTCCTTGTGGCAGGAGGTACGGCTACTTGAAGCCGACATGCAGGTGGTATCTGACACTGCCGGGGGATTGGATTTGGAGTGTTCTTTCAGGGTAGCTGGTGCGCTCAATGCTGGCCGCTGGACTGGGCGGCCAGCGACCTTGTCAGGGACATAACATTTCTAGAGCTCTTCCCACTCCTGGTAGTGTTGGAACTCTGGGGCCATCGCTTCCGGGACACTCACATATGCTTCTGGTCTGATAACCAGGCAGTGGTGTAAGTGATCAACCGCCAGTCCAGTAAGTCCAGCAGGGTTATGGTCCTCGTCCGCTGGTTTGTGTTGAAGTGCCTCTCAATCAATATGTACTTTTCAGTCAAGTATGTACCCGGTGTTCACAATGAGATTGCTGACTCCCTATCTCGCTTTCAGATGGAGCGATTCCGTTCCCTGGCGCCCGGCGCCAACATCAACCCAGAAGCGATGCCGGAGGCTTTGTGGAAGCTTGGGAATGAAGGATAGACGAGGGCGTTAGAGCCGCCGTGTCAGACTCTACGTGGCGAGCCTGTGTGTCCGCGCTTCAGGAATTCTGCAGCTTCCTCTCAGCCCACGGGCTGCAGGAATCTTGGCCCATACCAACCTGTCAAGTGGAGTGGTTTGCGGTGCACTCGAGTAGCCCACGCCATTCGGTGTCGTTTGGCAGCTATTGCCTTTTTCAGCAAGGCTCAGGGGACTGCCGACCCGTGTGCGAGCTATCGCCTTCAAAGGGCTGTCGACGGGTGAGCCAGGGAGCGGGGCCAACGGAGGGATACTCGCCTACCAGTTTCAGTTGACACGCTGGCTCGTTTGTCAGCAGCACTACCCCACATTTGCTCGTTCCCATATGAGGGGTTACTTTTCAGAGCTGCCTTTTCAATAGCATTTTTCGTGGCATTGCGCATTAGCGAGCTGGTGCCCTCATCACAGGGCGATCGGAGGGGTGTGGCCCTCGACATCAGGGACGTATCTTGTGCCCCTGACGCTATCATTATCACAATTCGGCACTCTAAGACCGACCAAGGGGGGAGGGGCCATCAGTTGACGCTGCACCGAGCCACACTAGGGTTGGTGTGCCCAGTGGCGGCGAT
This sequence comes from Sphenodon punctatus, assembly GCA_003113815.1. Classification (NCBI taxonomy): domain Eukaryota; kingdom Metazoa; phylum Chordata; class Lepidosauria; order Sphenodontia; family Sphenodontidae; genus Sphenodon; species Sphenodon punctatus. The sequence continues at coordinate 6,966,221 of QEPC01001916.1, read as the reverse complement.
GGCGGAATATTTGCAGGTGCATCCACCATTAGAGGGCACTCTCTTCATGCATGCTGGGGGAGCCAGATTGACAAAATTCCAATTTCAGGCTGTTTTTAAAAAAGGATTGGCAGCACTGGGAATGTCGCCTGCTGCTTACGGGTCACAGTCTTTCAGGATAGGAGCAGCGTCCATGGCAGCAGCAGGGGAACTGGCATCAGTGCAGATCATGGTCATAGGCCGGTGGCAGTCTGGGGCTTATTGCACCTACGTGAGGCCCACCCGCAGTTGCCCCACCATTGTTATAATATTTCTGTTGTCTTGCTTATCTGCAGGAGCTGAACGGTTGCCAAGTGTATGGATCTGCGGGCATAGCATAGTGTGGTGGGCCGAATGCTATGCGGCAAACTCTGGCTTTGGTACCCAACTCGGTTGTGGACTGCATGCTCGCCTCTATTGGATCGGGTGCAGCGGTATGCGCTGGGACTAGCTGGTCCCGTTGCTTCTCAGAAGGGCCGATCGATTTGGGCCGCCCGCCATCCTGATCATCCATTTGGGAGAGAATGACCTAGGTTTACGCAGCGCATGGGACCTCACGAGCACAATGAAGCTTGACATCTCTGGATTGGCAGCTCGTTGGCCACGAACACTCATTTGGTGGTCTGATTTGCTTGCCCGCAGGGTTTGGCGGTATGCCAAAGCGCCAGGCAAGATTGAGCGCGCCAAACGCAAAATTAACAGGGCCATGTGGGCATTCATAAGGCGCTTGGGTGGCACGGTGGTGCATCACGAAGGGATTGTGAGCCAGCACGCTGACCTCTTCCTACGCGATGGCGTACATTTGTCACAGTTCAGGGGAACACTTTCTGGTTGGAAGACATGAGGGATGCCATACATGTGCATTTTGGGGTACCTGTGTGGGGGAAAGGGGTGGAGTAGCGTTGCCTCCCCCCTTTTCATGGCAGTTAGTGGGGTAGGAACCATGCTGTGGTAAGGCTCCCTATGAGCTGAGGGGTCGCGCTTGTACCCATTACCACCTGGGGAGCAGGGGGGTCAGAGGGCTGGGGCCCCAGCCCAGGCTCTGAACGGCTGGTTTGGGGCTGATAACCCGGCCTGACCCAAGGGGAGGGTGAATTCGAAGGGTCAATTCACCCGGGCAAGGAGAGTGAGATTTAGGTCAACCCCCTTTGGGTCTGTTTTGTGTAGCATGGCTCCTCCCCACTATTATGCACACAGGTTGTTTAATTGTATTGCTAATATGTGTAAGGTATGGTAATAAAGTTGCGGCCAAGGCCTTTTAACCCCAGAGCATGTCTCTGTCTGTTCATGTGGGTGGTACGGGCACAAGGGACACCCCCCTAGCCCTAAGTGGGGGGGCGAGTTTGTGACCACCCTCCCCCGAACAAGGTGCCGGGCGGGGAGGGGACAGGGGTTCCTGTGCCCTCCCCCGCCTGCCTACTGAGCAACGGCACCAGGGGGCCAATAGGGGGGAGAGGAGGAGCACCTAGGCGGGGGGCGTAAACGGGTATATTTACTTGTGCCGACCAGGTGCCTCCTCCTCTCTGCAATCCCGGTGGCCGCTCGCGGAGGGCACCAATACAGCCCGGCAACATGCATAAATAACCACCAAGGGTGGTTAAAGGGTGGTTAGCCTCATGTCTGTTTTCACCCATTATGTGTTATATATAATGGCAAACATTTCAGAAACTTCTTATGCACATTACAAATTCTTATGCACATTCACAAATATTCTTTTAAACATCATAGGCAAACTGAGTTACTTACATGTACATATATTTGTCCAGCTTTGCTGCAAAGTGACGGGGCATCTCGCCGCAACCATAATAATTTCGGTCATTTTCAGGTAAGTGATCCACATCGTGAAAGATTACACAATCCCAGGCAACATCCTTCATAGCCTCTTTGAAGCCAACATTAAAGAGCATTGCACGGTTAAAAGGTTGTGTGCCAAGCTTAAAGGAACAACAAGACTAAAAAATGTCAGATGGAAGAATAAATAGGCAGTACTTTACTATCCAGAAAAAAATACACAAACCCACCATGTAAAGGAAAAAGTTTTGTTAGCATGGAAATCTTTCCATTTAACCAGAGTGGCAGCAAAAACTGCAGTCACGTGCAAGGAAAAGTCATTAAAGTACCTCTGACTTTAAAAAGCAAGAACGTTGACTGTTAGTTTTTATCTAACAACATTGTATCATATTAAAACATGATAATCATATTAAAACTCTGGGTGCTTCTAAATGCTACATTATCCTTGTTGCAAGTCATCATGTGAAACATCACAGAAATTCCCATAGCTGTGTTTGCAACATGGTCACTTGTTCACATATTCTTCATTAGTTTCAGCTGCCACCGGCTATTCCCTGGATGATATTGCTTGCATTATATTATGCTGTTTATAAGGCACACACTGCACCCCAGGGATCTGGATGCATTGGTTTTTGGAACAAAGTGCAGTTTCTTTTAGCAGTCTTCTGTTTCTGCCTTTTGAAATCATTTTGTCCCCACTGCTCATAATCAGCCAGGGACAACTGTGACTCCATCAAACTGACGATTCAAGCAGTGGCCCTGAGAGTTGACACCATACAGGAGATGATCCACACTTGGTCAGAACTAAAAAGGGAGATGACAAGGTTAATTTTACACATCGCCAATCAGAACTAGCGCTCCTATCATTCCTTGGGATATGTCAGCCATGGCCCTGATGAGACAGCTAATGCAGCAGAAGAGGAACTCTCTTTGCAATTTGGTGCAGGATACCCACAACATAATTTGTGTCCACTGAGGAGTGTCTGGCCAAATCAAACCAAGTTGGAGAAATGTTACTGGAGGAGTTTCCTTGAGTTTTGCCACAACTGAGCAATCTGATTACGTGGTCCACTGTCAACAGCGGAAACTGGTAGAACAATCTTCTGCCGAAAGAGTGGGCTGATGAAGAATGGTTAGTTAATGTCTGAATGCTATGCAGGCTTACTTTTAAAAGAACTGGCGAAGGAGTAGTGGCCTGTACCGCACACATTGAGGACATGTCACCAACATCGTCTGGGAGCTCGCTATTTCAGACAGCTGTATGTTGGTGAAGGAGAAAAGGAACAATGCATAGTGGGGGCTAACACACAGATAAGCTAAAGCAATCATACCCATTACATATCCCATAACAATACCCATTGTTCCTTTTCTCCTACACCAATAGACATCTTTTATAACTCTGTTTTTAAACGTCTGGCATTTCTCCTAACCTCCCCCCGACAACCCACCAGTCACCTTGTCTTATCCACTCCCACCCATTGCTGTCTCCTTATATACCTGCCCTAAATTTCCTCAGTTTATGTATTTCTACTGGCTGAAGAAGTGCCCTGCGTGGTCCGAAAGCTTGCTCATTCTCACCAACAGCAGTTGGTGCAATAAAAGGTATTCAAACCACCTTGTCTCTATCTCTGTATACAACCTACAGCTCATACACACTTTGACACCATCCATCAGAATCTGAATTTCCTGGGTTCAAGAATAGGATTGAGCTTTCCGTCCTTAAAATTATATATATTTCTAATCTATATAAGCACGTTAGTACAAAGTGGAAATTTCTTCATTTATCAACTAGTTAATAACCAGCTATCAGCCAGTCTCTAACCTTCCCTTTTTAGGGAAAGTTATGAACGGGTGGTGGCTCGGCAGTTTCAAGGGCATCTGGTCCCTGTCAGATTTCTCGACCCCTCGTAGTCTGACTTTCGTCCAGGTCTTGGCACTCAGACTGCGCTTGTGGCCTTGGTTGATGATCTTCGCCATGAGCTGGACCAGGGTTGATAGACCTGGTTGATCCTGTTAGATCTTTTGGAAGCATTTGGTATTGTTGACCACGAGATGTTGGCTACTCACTTGAGGGACTGAGCTGGGGTGGGTGGGACTGTTCTTGAATGGTTCCGTTCCTTCCTGGCCAGAAGAACTCAACGTGTAGTGATGGGTGATTATTATTATTATTATTAACAAATATTTATATAGCGCCAGCAGTGTACCTGGCACTTTACAAAGTAATAAAGTAGACACGGTCCCTGCCCCTAGGGCTTACAATCTGAGATTGTTTATCTTCTCCCCAGGACCTCACGTGCGGAGTCCCTCAAGGCTCTATTTTGTCCCCTCCCCTGTACAATGTGTACATGCAGCCCTTGGGTGAGATCATTATAGGGTTTGGTGTGCAGTATCAGCAATATGCTGATGACACCCAACTTTACCTCTCTTTTTCAACTGACCCAGGCCTGGCAGTCTCGGTGCTTACCGAGTGTTTGACGGCTGTGGGGGACTGGATGTGGGCGAGCCATCTGAAGCTGAATCACGACAAGATGGAGGTGATGCTGATGGGAGGGGCTGACGGAGTGGTGGCACCCATCATTGACGGGGTGTGCCCTCCATTGGTCCCTCAAGTTCATAGTCTCAGGGTGCTCCTTGACTCATGGCTCCGCCTAGATGTCCAGGTGGCGGCTGTGGCAAAGGGAGCATTTCGCCAATTACATCTGGGGCAACGGCTTCAGCCGTATTTCTCAGATGTGGATCTAGTCACCATCACCCATCCTTTCATCACCTCAAGACTGGACTATTGCAACGTGCTCCACATGGGGATACCCTTGGTGATGGTCTGGAGACTTCAGCTGGTGAAGAACATGGCATCCCATCTCCTTACGGGAACGGGTTGCCATAAGCACATTACACCAGTGTTTTGTTCTTTAAACTGGCTGCCTATAGTCTCCCAGGCCCGATTCAAGGTGTTGATTTTGACCTTTAGACTGGACTATTGCAACGTGCTCCACATGGGGATACCCTTGGTGATGGTCTGGAGACTGCAGCTGGTGAAGAACATGGCATCCCATCTCCTTACGGGAACGGGTTGCCATAAGCACATTACACCAGTGTTTTGTTCTTTAAACTGGCTGCCTATAGTCTCCCAGGCCCGATTCAAGATGTTGATTTTGACCTTTAAATCCTTAAACGGCCTGGGTTTATCTGTACTGTACAAAGTACTGCTTATCTGCAGAATTATCTCACCCCCTGGGTCCAAGATAAGAAAACAAAAGAAAGACCAGATTAATACTAATGAGAAAGTTCTAAAGAATTAATGTTGAAATAAAATTTCAATTAGAGAATCTCACCTGCTCAACAACATAGAAAGCAAACTCTAATCGCTGCTTCTGCAAAACAGGTATCAAGTGTCGGAAAAAAATTGGAAGATGTTCATGGCGATTGCGAAAAGGGATGAGTATTGCCACCTTCAAAACACAAGTCCAGCCATAACGTAAATATTAAGGTTACCTGAACACTTAACAATCATTAACGGCTTAAGAGAACATCGTCGGTACCCATTTCGATCATTCAGCTTTTCATCTTTAATATTAGTTAACTCATAGAAAATACTCTGATTCAAAAGTGGATAGCTACATAAAAAATTTTGTGGAGAAAGAGAGACTACTAATTTTTCAATGAACAGGTTTATAAATCCAAGTAGTTGGTTATGCTGGCAGGTAGCTCAAGAAACCAGCTGAGAATACTTGAAAAACTGGTGTTACTTAACAAGAATCTCTTTTGGACCACACTCACTGTTTTTAAAGTCATACATTTCATATACTATATAAACAACAGTTTCAGTAACATGTCCAAATTAATATCAGAAATTTTGTATGCATCTTTTCAGATAGGTTTCTGAAGTCAAGTTTCAGGAAAGCTAATGTCAATTTAAAAATACAGAACTATCTTTATTTATCCTTCTTGAACCTACTGACCAGTACAGAGATTAAGGGTAATTTCAGACGTGATGAGATTACAGTCAATCACCCTGAATCACAGTGGATTCAGGGTGGTGGCTGTGATCCCATGCACGTCTGTTTGAGCTCCGCCTGGACGTTCGACATTACTAGTCCTGCTGGATCTCTTGGCCGCGTTTGATACAGTGGACCATGGGCTGCTGTTGAGACGGTTGCGTGAACTGGGGGGTCTGGATGGGACCACCCTTGCTTGGTTCCAGTCATTCCTCTCGGGGAGGACCCAGCGGGTTGTCTTGGGAGCATAAACATCTAGCCCCCGGGTCCTGGACTGTGGCGTTCCGCAAGGTTCAATCTTGTCTCCTTTATTATTTAATGTATATATGCAGCCCTTGAAGGCGATCGTGAGAGTGTTTGGTGTGCGTTGCCACCAATACGCTGATGATACCCAGCTTTACCTCTCTTTTTCAGCTGACCCAGGACCTGCCGTCTAAATACTATCTCAATGTTTGGAGGCAGTGGCGAGTTGGTTATGGCAGAGCAGACTGAAGCTCAATCCCAATAAGACGGAGGTGATGGTGGTGGGCCGGGCGGGGAAGGTGGTGCACCCTCTTGTGGAGGGGATGCGCCCCTCCGTGGCTCAGCAGGCTTGGAGTCTGGGGGTATTATTGGACGTAGGTCTCTGTCTAGATCAGCAGGTGGATGTGGTGGTGAAGGTGGCTTTCGCCAGCTTTATCTGGTGTGGAGGCTGCGTCCGTAGATTGCAGCTAGTGCAGAATGCGGCGGCCCGTTTCCTAACAGGGACGGGCCGACGAGAACACATAATACCAGTGCTCCGTGAGCTGCACTGGCTGCCTGTAATGTGCCGAGCCATGTCCAAGGTGTTGACACTGATCTATAAGGCCCTGTACGGTCTTGGACCTGGATACCTCAGGGACCGCCTCACCCTCTGTGACTCAGGACGGACTCTCCGGTCCACTGGGGGCGCCTTCTTGGAGGTCCCCCGCGTAAAGCAGGGGGCTACAATAGAGAAGGTGTTCACGGTGGCTGGGCCCCGGCTGTGGAACTCCCTCCCAGAGGAAGCACGACTGGCCCCGAGTCTGCTGGCCTTCCGTCAGGCCTGCAAGACATGGCTGTTCTCCCAGGCCTTCGCAGGCGGGAAGGGTGGGCTAAATTTTTGTATGGGGGTATTTTAAAATTGTTTTAAATATTTGTGTAGATTTATATATTTTTTATATATTGTGATAAATTGTTTATTTTATGTTGGAAGCCGCTCAGAGATACCGTAGGCATAGAGGACGGCATATAAATGGAAATAAATAAATAAATAAATAAATGTTCACCACAGTGAATTCCTGGCGGGGTTCAAAGCTAACCACAGTTCTGAGGATGGTGACGGCCCTATCTCCAGAACCGTGGTTAGTTTGGCCACGATCTGGGACGGGGCTGGGAATGGCCGCGGGTAACAACTGTTACCCAGCCCCGTCCCAGAATCAGGTCCCAACCACGAGATGGGATGGGATCGGGTGCAGCGGCCTGATTGGCCACTGCACTCGCCCGTCTCTCCGTGGGCAGGCGGCCGAGGGAGCACGGGGGGGAGGGGCCAAGCGGCCGCACGTCATGCCGCTCAGCCCCACCCCCTCCAAGATTCCCCATAGTGATCAGGCCAGCATATCTGAAATGGCCCTAAATCTACTAAAACAGGTGTCTACAGTTTTAAATACTCTTATCAGCAGGAAAATATATAGCAGAAGTAGGCCAGTTTAAAAAATAACTCTCACCTTCCATCGTGGTTTACAGTCTTTTGGTTTCCAATGACCCCCTCGCTCAATATCTAAATCTTTTGAAAATATTTGCTGAATTTCACCAAAACTAATTTCACTCATATTGGCATCAATAAGGCCCCCTAAATTGTGAAACCATGAAAAAGTTTGTGTTAATCAAACGTTTACACGCTCATAGCATGATCCTCCCACAAGACAGCACACATACGAGGGCAATGGGATTTGAGTCCATACTAACTGCCACTACACAAGATAACCCCACTTGGAGGATTGTGCCAATATGGTATTTAACAAAATCCATAACTTTATACTTTTTTCTTAAAAACAATAGCTCAATCATAGAATTTTAGTACTATGGTATAGGAGGACAAAATTCCCCAAATATAGAACACAATTTTAAAGTGTTACTTCACTAGAAGCTAGCAGTAAAAAGTGTTTACTACTATCAAAAGTAATTTCAAAAATCAACATTTCCATTCATTATTGATCTAAGGAAAATCATGAACTCAATTCTCCATTGGAATTCTTCCAGAATATTAGATATTTATAGGAATAGGTTTTGGTTTTCCCAAAGAAATATTAATGCCATATTCCACAGAAGCAGTGTGTAAGAGGAATTCTTTGTAATTTCATTTCATCAAGCTCCAAACATTTAAGTCTGAAATAAATCTTAAGACTTCTTGTCAAAACAGAAAATAGGTAAGCCATCTGATTATGCAAGGTATTTTCTCAAGTCCAAACAGACAACAATACAAAAATACAATAGCAAAGAGGAAGCTAACAAAAAATAAACAAATGGTACCATCTGATGGTTACAACCCAATATATCTATATCCAGGCTTCCAGCACTGAGTAATTTTAGACTGAATAGTCAGTCCTTAAAGACAAGAGTTGCAAGACAGGAATGTGGAAAAACAGAATACTAAATGGTCACATTCTATGTCAAAAACACAAACAGCCTATTGTTAAACCTAAACCATGCAAAAAGCCCAAGACTAATTTAATGTTCTTTTTTTTTTCTTTTCATTTTCAGTTTATATGCTTTATGGCTTATTCCCACTTTAAGGAAAATGGTCTCTCCTCAATTATAAATGTTAGGTTGCAGAGCTATATCATCAGAGTATCCGCTATATTTTCTCTACAATCTCAGTGCTGGAAGTTTAATAAGTCCTAATAAAAAGATCTAAACATTCCTCTATCCTATCTTCTGCATTTTTCACAATATTGCTCTGTCCATTGGCTCTGTTATGCATACTGTAGCACAGTTATGTATATTGGGCACAGCCCAATTGGAACGCTGGCTCTTTAAGGAAGATAGCACCAGCAGGAGTGAAGGTGCTATTATAGGCACAGGTGCTACAGAGATGAGAGGACAGTGCCGGATGCCTCCCAACTGGGCTTGGGCATGGCTGAGCCAGCCCAAAGCCTGAGGAAAGGTGACTGGAGGAGCTACTGGAGTTAGTCTCTAAAGGAGGCAGGAGTTAGGGGAGAGCTGTCTCAGACAAGTGGACTAACTGAGGGATAACTGTTTGGTTGCAGCCAGAGAACCCTTCAAGCAACCCCACTCAGAGGGTGTTGCCTGGGCAGGAGGGTTTGGCTCCAGCTCTCTATGAAGCATGTGAGTACAGAGATTGAGGAAGATAACTCTGGCCTGAGGAAGGACTGTGCCTGACCAGAGAGAGGGACTGTGACCGAGACAGAGTACAGAGAACTGTGTATGGTGATGGGATGCTATGAATAGAGAAAATGTACAGCCGAGAACTCCACTGTATATAGAATAAAAAGACTTGAGCTACTAATTCCCTAAGCACGTGATTGGGGGACAATATCAGAATAGGACTCTACCCAGGTACCCCTAGCCCTGTTACATATATGGAATTGAAAAGCTGTGAAAAGTCTGCTTTTAAAAAGGATGACAATGCTTTTCTGTACATTTCTTAACAGCAACATCCAGTAAGAAAAATTGAAAATGCAATGCATATATAGTGAATACGTGTTTTTCTGGGTTTTTTTTTTTTTTTTACATGAACACGAACAACAGAAAGCATACATAGACATTTAGAGCACTGTTCATGGAAACTGTATGCATGAGGAATTTTTTGCCTTTAAGAGGATAAAGATTTTTGCCTTTAAGTAGATAAAGGGCAAAAATCTTCCTTCGGCCAGGAACACAAGGGGGTTGTGCATGAGTAAGTTGCATGCTGAAGTTCTGTGCTAGACTTGCAGGTACCGAGCCCCATTCACACTGAAAGAGGCACATTGTCCAACACCCCAATACCCCCAGCACAGGTCTTCTGTGTGCTTAGCATTTAAGTATAGTCTGACCTCTCATAAGTACATCCCAGGCACAGACAGACATCCATCTTCTGATCCCTTATTACAGGCAAAAGCCCGATGGCCCATGGCTATACTGCGCATAATGATGCATCTCACTGTGAGAATTTTGCATCTGCTTAAGTTTAGAATGATACTTTGGTGCCCATATGCAACACCTTGTGCACCTTCGTAAACAGCGATTGTGCCCAAAGGCAATGAGTATGTATCAAACTCAAAGATTACTCAAAAGCTATTTTACAGAAAAGGTAAGGTATGAAAAAAAACATCAGCCAGAATATACCTTTCTATTATGATCTGTTAAAAGAATCTTCCTCTCAGGGTTGAGCTATTCAGAAGCACAAAACACTTACTTAAAAGTTTCTAGTTAATTACCTACAAAACATGTATTCTTGAATTTCTCTACTTCTGATCACTGGATATTCTATATTAGATCTAGCTGTGAGTAAAGATATGGTAGCTATTGGGGCAAGTAAGGTTGCCCCAATGTACGCTCGGGTGAAACTCGGCTGCTCTTTGGAGCAATACCTTCTCCAATTGCAGGAACCTAACCTAAGGAGAATGACAACTCCCTTTCGGTTCAATCTCCTGGAAAATGCGGTAGTCAGAGGTAGAAGAGAGCAGGTCCCTTACTCTAGCAGAACCTCCATATGTGAGTTGCAAGAAACAGAGACTTTGCAACATGTGATATTTTGTTGCCCTAGATATTGGGACCTTAGAAGCACGTGGATAGATCCACTGTTTCAGAATTCCTCTGACTCCACAGAGGAAAGAATGATACTTGCAGTAACACACTTGGAGAAGACGAAAGCAGTTGCCTGCTTCCTTCAGCTTGTGTAAAGAGGGGTGGAAAGTATTAAATGAATAGACTTGTTAGACTCAACACAGATGACTTTTAATTAAATACTTATCAAAAGGGAATAGAGGGTGAAAACAGACATGACGCTAACCACCCTTGGTGGTTATTTATGCATGTTGCAGGGCTTCACAGGGCACCAATACAGCCCTGCAACATGCATAAATAACCACTAAGGGTGGTTAAAGGGTGGTTAGCGTCATGTCTGTTTTCACCCACTATTGTCCATCGATATATAGCTTTGTTTACCCTCCTGTAACTTGCAGAGAATTTGCTCTGGGAGTATGTTAGCCCCCACCTAATTTGTATTACCGCCAACACTGCAAGTTCACTGCCCTTTTTTTAGTAGCAAATTGTTATGTTATTTATTTACCTATTTTAATTTTGTGTTTATGTTTTAATTGTATTATAGATTATATTTTTGTTATAGCAAAATTGCTGGACACAATAAAGGCACTGATTGATTGATTGATTCTATTATTATTATTATATATTTTCCCAATGAAAAATGCCTATCATTCCAGAGGTATGATTGGTTGTCTGATACATATTTAGAAAAAAAAAAAGAGATTTACTATTTAAGAATGTAGGCTAATAGATAATTAAGTTATTGTGCAGCTACTCTGCCTGAATGTTAGACTGCTTGGCAATAGCATTAGTTAAGTTAGTAAGCTTATAGCCAGAAAGACATGGTTAGAATTATTCTGAAGGTAATTTGTAATCTTGCAGACCTTAAAATTGTCAGCTGAACTTTATTTGAATTAGAAGTCTTAGTTTAAAATATGGCTTAAAAACAGCAACAAATTGTTGTAGCAGGTCAATAGCTTCCAGCCTGATAACCTACGTTTGCTTTTCCTAGCAACATACTGAAGTTCCACACACTGAAAAACTGTTACCATGTTAGCATCTTTTCCTGAATTGGGAGTGAAAGTGCCAATCTTCCTCACTCTGCATTTCACACATACCAGAGAAAACTGTTGGCATGACTGTGGCTGCCTGAAGGCATCAGGCTGGTCTTAGAAATAGCGGGACCCAGGGTGAAGTCAAAATGTGGGGCCCCCCTCAGCTCCGTCCACTTTCCGATGCCCAGTGCACTTTCCAGTTCCGCACACCTTCCCATGGCCCCACCCACTTTCTACGGCTCCGCCTGCTTTCCCCTTGGCCCCTCTCTTACACACACACTTATCAAATTAACCAACCCGCATGCAGCCATGCACAGTCATCCTCTCCCATACAAACTCTCGTCTCTCACACACACTGATTCAAACACATACACATGCACTTTTCAATCACACAGACTGATTCAAACCCACTGATTCAAACCCACTCTCTAGTCTCACACACAGTCATTCAAACCAACTCACATGCAGTCACGCACACGCATTCATTCAAGCACACGCACTTATTCAAACCAACTATCTCTACTCTCTCTCACACACACACACTCATTCAAACTAACTCACGCAGTCACACAGACACACAAACTCAAACACACATTCAAACTTACATGCTGCTCACAAACGCTCACTTCAGTCAGTCCCCCTGCCCGCACACACCTACTGCTGTCTGCCGCTGCATGGCTTGCCGTGCTGCTACTGGAGGTCCCACACCACCCGCTAGCTGTGTGCCACCACGCACGTGCGAGTGCCGGAGCCATCCATTTCCTGTATCTGCCATGCTGGGACTACATTCCCCAGCATGCCAGATCCAGGAAATGGCTGGCCCCGACATGCGCATGCCACAGCAGTAGTGGGAGATTCAGCTACTACGGGCAGCCTACAGCAGCAACAGCGCAGGCAGGTGGCGGCGGCGGCGGCATGTGCAAGTGGCGCTACACATTGGGGCCAGCAGGGGCAGACAGACTGGCAGTGAGGCACCGAGGCAGGTGGGTGGTTGGAGAGGCGTTAGCTCCTTCCCCGCCACCCCACTGTCCAGGCTGTGTTCTGCTGAGGGCAGGGGCTCAGGCAGGCTGGTGGTGAGCCGGGACCAGGTGCAGGTCAAGCAGCGTGGAGGCACCCCTGGGAGCGGGGCCCAGGGCGACCGCCCCGGGTTAAGGCCAGCCCTGCAAGGCATGCATACAAATACATGGTGAAAAGCAGGGCAATCCCTAGCATTCAGTAGCATTCTCTAGAATGGGAGGCAAGGCTCTTTCACCCATCCCTAACCTCCTAATCCAGGTAAAACCATTATTGTGGAAATGCCCACAGTGTTGGTTACTTCTATCCACTTATAGCTTTAGCTGAGAGCATTTTTAAAACTAAGGAATAATGGCTCATCAAGATTATCAAAATTTCCGAAGACAGAGGTAAAAGATAAAATCAGTATTCCTTTGGCATGGTATCAGTAATATTTATCTTTATTTTTTTTAAGGCATTTGGAGTACTTCACATATAACAAATTAACACAATTTTTAATTTGCAAAACAACCCTGTGACGTAGGTTAGGCTGAGAGAAGATTGTAACTGGCTTAAGGTCACCCAGTGAGTTTCTGGCTAAGGCAAGACTTGAACCGGGGTCCCCACTACCTCCTGATCCAAGTACTGGCCACTTAGCCATTACACCACAGCTGCATTAAATATTCATTGCAGTTATTTTATATTCTGAACCTTTGTCAATGATGTGCATATACATGTAAAAAATTAATATTGCATATACAACCTTTATTTCACTCTTTTTTTAATGCCTAGTGCTTAATCTTTACTTTGCCGCATCTGTTTTCATATTTTTAAAATTATTGCCTTCTCGGATGACATTCATAATTACTCACTTTGCCACATTATATTATGCAGCTTTACAAACTTGGGGGAAATTTTGATGAATATCCGATGAAACTGTAGACAGTGCAGTTTTGTCAGTCTTTGTAAACTTTTCAGTGCTTTGTTCACCAAAGAGAGAGAAATTTGTTCCAATTCCTCAAATTCAATATGGTAACATGTTATTTCTACAGCTAAGATATCAAGTGATATACTCCCAGTAACAGGTACTAAGTATCTTAATAGTGTTATGAACACAATATTCACTGTACACAAAAGAAACTTTATATCCTAACCATATTAAAGTCAAAATATTGAATAAATTTAACAATTTAGCATTATACACCTAAAAGTGCACAATCCTTCACCAGGTTAACAACCATGCTACCACTTACCACCCGTGCAAGTTTTATTAAAGTGAACAGCACCCACTCTGGCATTAAGCTGTAACCCGATTGTGCTGTTCCATTTTAGTCGAGGACTCTGGGTTTTATAGGTCATGTTTTGAACTACTGCAGACAGAATTAATAAATCAAGCTACGTATTAGGATGGGTTAGACTTACTCATATAAGGCAGCTTTTCTGGGCAAGGCTGGTAAGGAGAATATGTGAAATTTTCTGGAAGATACATCGCTGTTTGAGCAAGATAATCACTGGAATTGTTGCCTTCAGGATAGTCTTAAAGAAAAACAGTTTATTTTTGTAATAGGGGCAATATTATCAAACTCTGTTTACTCAATGTGCAAGCCTCTATTCCCATCTTATTCTGACATCACTACTTTGACACATACACCAGCTGCTAGCAGTAAAGTTAACATTCATTCATTCATTCACCTTGCAGCACAAGAAATAAAATATTTAGCAGGTCTTTTGACGATTTACACCATCCAGACCTTTACATTTAATTTCAAAAATCACCAGTATCCAATAAAAAGGGTTCACTATCACCCACTGCCCTACAAAGTTCAGGAGCGATGGAGCTAGGGTTTTGTAAACAAGCTATAATACTGTCAAGAAGAAATAGATTACGAAACAATCTAGCTCCCATTAAAGTCAATAGTTAAATTCTCATTGACTTCAATGGGAGCTGGCCTGCACCCTAAATTTTTAAAACAATATTTTAATAAGTTAATATTTTAAAAAAGTTATTTGGAAACAATCTTACCTGTGCCATTCAGTGTTGAATTTTTGTTCGTATACAATCTGATCATGTGTCCTATTGTTTTCACATTTTCTTTCAGCATTATACCTCGAGCTTGCACCATAAAGAGATAGGTATTTGCTGTTTTTAAAAAAGACCTCGATTTACTGTCAACCTTAATCTGAAAGCATTGTTTTAAAGTTTATTAATCTATAACACTGGAATACTGTAATCAAATCAACACAATTCTAGAATGGAAGTTCAGTTTCTTAAAAACAATGAACAGTAAAATCTAAAAAGTTGAAGGGGAGTTGCAAGCAAGAAAAAAATATGGAAAGACATGCTCCTTGGAACAAATTAAAAAGGAGATGTTAAAAAGTGCAGCACACACTACCATAGCCCTTTTCAATCCACCATGCAAAAGTATTAGCTTATCCATTCACCATGAAAAAGTCTAAAACACTGTAAACTGATTGTTCAGACACCAAAAATATAATTTAAGAAGGGAAAGCTTATATTTGGTAACGTTTCATAAAATGCCCATTTCCTATTTCTTGAATGATCTTAAGGATATGTTATGCCCTCTTTGAAGAGATGATAAATAGCAGATATGGGTGAAAACAAATGAGATGATAGTCCACACCAGGTGGGTGTCCACCTGCTTGTTTGTGTTCTCCAGATATTCACCCTCACCACTCACTCAAAGAACATGTAGCCCCCACTCATGGCAGGGTCTCTGAGAAATCCTAGGTAATGTGTGCCCACATAGCCCCGTCCTGTCAATTTCAGGTGCATGCACTGGCATGCATGCACACGTCCACCAGCACCACAGAACTGCAAGCAAAAAGCCTAGATAGAGCGCACCAAGCAGTGACCACTTCCTGCCCGTCTCTCCACTTCTCTCTCACACATCTGCCTTAAAAGGCCAATGCGTGCCAAACTCAAACATGCATTGTCCCAGCTCATCCTGGTTAGCAGTATGCTCCTGACCTCGGCTCTTTTCCAAAAGTCACGACATTGCCATGGCCATGGAGAACAATAGCAAGGCAACCACGAACACCAACCTCCTCTACCTCTAGTATGTCACTCTCTGCCTACCTTCAACAATTGTGTATTCCTTGGACCAAGGAGACCAAGGCATTCATTGCTCTGTGGGAGGGGGCAGAAGGTCCAGAACCAAATGGTCAAGTGCTACCACAAGGCCATGTTCCAGATCTCTCACCAGATGGCGCAACAGTGATACTCCAGGGACATAAACCAGTGTCAGAAACAGGTCAAGGCTCTCCTGAGGGGATACAAGGAGATCCGAGATAACAACTTCACCTCCGGCCGCAGGAGGAAAATATCCCCATATTATTTATTTTAAAAATTTAATATCCCTCCCCTCCTGTCACAGGCAGCTCGGAACATCAACTCAATATAAAACTATAAAAACATATCAGTTCCAATATGTGGGTGGAGCCATTGTGCTTCCCGCCTGCATGGCTGCACCTTCGCCAGGGGCCGGAAGTGGATGGATACAGCTCCCCACTCCCACTTTTGCTGCAACTGCTCCTGTTCTTATCACGGCACTCACAACTGCTGCCACGGCCACCTCTATGCCTGTCAACGAGGACAAGGACACTGAGACTCTCCACCTTTCTCCCCTCGAACTGGAGAGCCAACCTTTATTTGAGGAGCCAGCAGAGATACTGGTTGAGGATATGGAGGACCCAGAGGCTACTTATTGTAGAGGCCGAGGAGAATGGTAAGTTAATGTGATGGGGGTGGGGTGGGTAGTTTCATTTACACAACTGCCTGATAAAAGCTTCCATTTATTACTATCTAATTATGTAGGCTTGGTTTTTTTTGTTAACTTGTGTTAATAGGTGGCCAGGACAACATGAAGGAGTAGGCTGATGGGATCCCACCGCAGCAACAGAGGCCAGGTACTTATTTCCCTTCTTTGGGGCAGGCAAAGGCTCTTAATTGGGGGATTTGGGGTTGAAACACTGGGTGGGAAACAGCACCATGGTAGGATAATGGGCTGGGGGGCCTGGAGACGGCTGTTAAAATGGGCAGGAAGGGCAGCCAGGGTCTGAAAAACCGATGCAGAAAGACAGGCGGGGGTCTGAATTAATGGTTTTCCTTGTTGCCTTCCTACAGGTCTGCAATGACTGTGGACAGAACCACCAGCCACAAGCGTCCAGTGAAACCAGGACCTACGGGTCCACAACTAGCAGTTCAGGGGACTTTGTGCGAGAGCTTCTCGGGAACAGCTTACAGCGGGCAGACAAGCTCTGGTACAAAATTCAGGGCAAGGCCTGGAATCACAGACAGTTTGTGCAGAATGCCACACAATGCAAGGCCTTAGCTACCATGTCTCACCCGTACTACTGGCAGGACGACAGGCACTGGGCCCACCTCTGGCAGCAATTCCAGCGGTTGGACAGTGTGCATGAGAAAGTGAACTAGAAGATGGAGGGCCATCAGGCAATGAACTCAAAGACTCTGGACCAGTCTCTCCATCTCCAGAGCTCCCTTCTTGAGCACGTAGCTGCCACTACCTGAGTACTGTTGGTCACGGGCAGGTACTATTTCCTTCCTCCCACTGGCAGTTCACACCTTTCGTGTATTCTGCTGCAAAAACGGGAAGGCACAAGAGGAAACGGAGATGGAGGGAAACAGTTGAAAAAGAAAAAAACAGTTCAAAAAGCATTTAATAAAGTTAAACAAAGCTTAAATTAAAATTAAAGGTAAATACAGTTTGTATGGTAAAATAAAGTTCTTTTATCTTCTACTATCCATGGTTTCTGTGCTTACTCTGGGAAAGGTGGGACGTTTGGGGGAGTGTGGCCCGTGGAGAATGGCAATACACCACTTTGGGGACTGGAAAGGGAAGGGAGGTGGAAACAGCTGTGTAGAGAAGGGGAGTGTGGAGAATAGCAGTACACCACTTTGGGAGCTGGAGGCGGGAAGAAAAGGGGGTGGGAAGCAGCTGTTCAGGGAAGGGGGGGGAGAAGGAAAGGGGGGCCTGTGGAGAATGGAGGTATGGCATAACAATAAACCACTTCAGGGCTGGGAGCACTTGAGGGCACTTCCTATTGCCTCTGTACTTCCTATAGACCCGGCTGGCGTGGAATGTCAATGGGGAACTGTAGCAGTGTGGTGTCACGGTAAGGTTAATGTACCTTTAAGTGGGTCATAAGATGGCACCAGCAATGAAGAGGACTACCTAAAACGGTCACCAACAGGAAGAGGAAGTTGGTGGGCAGAGTTAGCTGCATATAACGGAGACAGCAAGAGGAAGAGGTCAGTCTACTCCTAACTGCCGTAGAGAATGCATCTCCTGAGAGGCTGCCAGAAGGGACCTGAAGGAAGGAAACCCTGGACGGGACAAGGAAGACTGAAGGGTTGTTGTGAGTCTAAATATCTAGCCAAGGGATTGAGCTTAGGCTACACTAAATCTGTGTATATTAAGGGCTGGCCAGAGGCTTGGTGACTGGCCTTGGACTTTGTGAATCAAATAGACTGGTGTTTTATTAAAAACTGAAGTGTCTGTCCTCTTAGGGCTTGGATCCTGCAAACATTCACCCCATGGTCAAGTGTGCTACAGAACCACATAGGAAAAGGGCGAGAAATAGCATTGGGGGGGGGGGGGCTAGATGGGACAAAAGAAGACACACTGGAAACATTTCTAAAGGCTTTATTGAACAGTTGTTTGGGGTTTTTTTAATTTAATTTTTTTAATGGGTTTATTAAACTTTTTGAAAAGATCATTAGTGTCAAAGCGTCACTGATTTGTGGGTGTACTTGGGTTGATATGCCGGCAC
Organism: Sphenodon punctatus; assembly: GCA_003113815.1. Lineage (NCBI taxonomy): Eukaryota > Metazoa > Chordata > Lepidosauria > Sphenodontia > Sphenodontidae > Sphenodon > Sphenodon punctatus. The sequence goes on along the minus strand of QEPC01001916.1, from coordinate 6,947,794 downwards.
AAGGCGTCCCTGACCTCTCCAGCTACGCGCTGTTCCTGGAACAGGGGCAATGGCTCGCCAGAGCTAACTGGTGGCAGCTTCTCTTAGGCAGCCCCGGCGGTCTCACAATGTTGTGGAGAACACAGGCGATGATTAGCAGGGGAGTGATCTCAAGCTTGAAATGGATCCTGGCCACAATCAATCTTTAGCACTGCTTCAGAAACCCAGAAAGCCCTCTCTACAACAGAGCAGGTGTTGCTGAGCTGCCTTTTTAAAATTACCTTTGCTCCAAGGTGTGGGCAATGCTGTAGGGCGTTCATAAGCCAGGGCTTGAGTGGGTAGGCAGGATCCTCCAGAACAACAGGCAGCATGAGCACCCCCTCAACGCAGGTTTCAGTGCTGGATCCAAAGTCCCTGGTGTATATACAGCCAAAGGAGGAGGAGACTGGCGGAAGATGTGGGGATCATGGTACTTTCTGGGCCACCTGGCCAGCACATCCAAAAACTGGGCACAGTGGTCCACTCTGACCTGGAAAACTACGGAGACCCAACCCTTTTGGTTCAAATAGTTGTCCTTGCTGTGGGGTGAGCAGATGATGGAGATATCGCTCCCATCGATCACCCTTATGCTGTTCAGGAAACTCTCCAGAGGAAAGCCCTCCTCCACCTCCGCATGGTTAACCAACTGTACTATCGCCGTGCATACCTCAATAAAAATGATTCCCACCATGCAGGTTCCAATGCCAAATTGCTGGCTGACAGAAGGCAGGAGTGTGGAGTGCTGTGGTTCCAGATGGTGATGGCCGCATGCTTCTCCACTGGGATGGGCGACTGCATCACCATGCTCTGTTTCTCCAGCTGAGACCTGAAAATCTCAGCTGTCTGCAGGACAAGGAGGTGGGGCATCCTGAAGTTTGCCGCCCATTCTGTATCTCCCCACAAGGACAGAATGTTCTCCCACCAGTCTGTGCTTTTCTCCTTCACCCAAAAAAGCCTGTGTGCACAGCCATGCATAGGGGATTGATGAGTGAAGCCACATCTCTAGACAAGTTGCTCTCAGTTCACATAAGCTGCACTTGCACAGCTTTGTCCTCCCCAGCAGTTTGTTGTAGCTGGCGAAAAGCATCTGCATGGCATCAAAGCAGGAGCTGCATCCTTCTTGTGCTGTACCTAAGTGTATCCGGCCACAGATTGAGCAAGTACCCGTCTGTGCCTAAAAATCACCTTGATCCAACAGCAGCAGGCTACTTGGGTTTGGTGGATAATTCACAGGTTCTGCTCAGCAGCAGAGTGGATAAAAATCAATATTTTTTTTTAACAAAAATGTTTTTAAAATCCTATTTTTATTTAAATTGGATTTGTTTATTTTTTAAAAATTGTTTACATACTAAATTTCTCATTTAAAAATAATGTGGTTAAAATTAAATCTCAGCACAAGCATGTTTAACCTACACTTACAATTTCTTAAAAATGAATTCATGGCTATCTCACAGATTTAAAGGCTCCTTTTAAGAACCAATTTGCTCACTTCTCTCAAATTATTATTTGAATTGAGGTACCTGCAGCACCTGAAGAGTGTGTGACCTTGAAGGAAAGGCACCAGATCCATGTACTACAAGATGGGAGTTCATACTCCAGCCACGCAGTGTATCACTCAAAATAAACCAAGGCCCTTTTCACACAGACACTCTAACACTGATAAAATGGGTGTTACATTTTATTATACATGCTGCAGAACTGCAGGTGTGCTCTGCGGGTGCCCTGAAACATGTATAATAAAACGCAACACCCATTTTATCAGTGTTAGAGTGTCTGTGTGAAAAGGGCCCATGTTTCAGAGATACTTTATGAGGAAGGAAATGCAGGTTGTCAATCCTTGAAGAATAAGGGAGCAACTTGAGGTTTGGGAATGCTTACAGCATTGCTGTACATGCTCATATAGGTATTCTATTATCTCCCAACAGAGTCTGCTGTTTGATGTCAAAGAATACGTCCAGGTACAGACTGAGTTGTCCTTCCTGGCAGAAAAAACAAGCCCCGTATGCAGCCTGCAGGACATGTTGCAGTTCTAAGTCCCAGTCACAACAGAGGTGGCGGATATAGTAGAGGAACTTCAAATTCAGCTGCAGAGCCATGTGCAACTCACCAGCAAAAGCTGTAGGGAATTTCTAAATTTAGACTGCAAAGGAAGTACACTTCTATCTGGCCAGAGATGATGTCAAAATTCAAAAAGGCATTTAAGTGGGCAGCATAAAAATTAGATATGATTTCTCATTTTAAAAATGTGGTTAAAATTAAAACTCAGCACAAGTATGTTTAACCTACACTTACTATCACACAGATTTAAAGGCTCCTTTTAAGAACCAATTTGCTCACTTCTCTCAAATTAATATTTGAATTGAGGTACCTGCAGCACCTGAAGAGTGCGTGACCCTGAAGGAAAGGCACCAGATCCATGTACTACAAGATGGAGTTCATACTCCAGCCACGCAACTGGGATATAATTTTCTGAAGGTTGTGCATATTTTGGATCCAATCAAACTAACATTACCATCTGCAAAAGCCACCTTCACCAACATACCTGCCTGGGACTCTGTGCCACAGGGTCAATACAAACTGTATTGAAGGTCCTTGCTCCTAACTATGGGTGTTTTCACACAAAACACTCTCCACCCACCTCCCTCCCACTATACATGTTGCACAGCACCCATAGGGCAACACTGCAGCCTTGCAATATGTATAGTGGGTGGAAAATGTCTTGTGAGAAAACGGCCTACGTCGAGAGGTACATGACTGATCCTGTAGGAATGAACTTGGACAACTTTTAGAAGAGTGCCTGGAACAGCTAGCCAAGCTAGTATTAGCATGCATTAATGCAGTTACTACCTCTGCTGATGTAGAGCACAGCTTCAGCATACATAACCTTAAACATACAATCACAGAGGATTTGCATAAGAATTTTAAAAGATGAGTGTTCATGTGCTTCAATGATAAGCAAGTAAATTTGTGCAGCTGTTGACTCTGTATGTGCAATTGTTTTACACAGTATTTACTATTTTATTATAGAGTACTCATTATTTATGGTTGTTTATTTTGTTCTTGTTTTTCATCAATAAACTGGTATAATTTATGCTGCCTTACATCCTTAATTAGGGTCGGCTTTTGGGAGTACAACTAAATTTGTAAGAGTCCCAACTCCTCTCTTAAAACAAAGGGTTTTTGATCCTAGAATTAATATAGACACTACAGAAGAGCATCGCTTGATCAGGCAAGCCCCACAAAGCCTTGTCCCTTAGAAGCCAATGTAAAATTAATTAATACTTAAATTGCAATTATATATCATTAAGCAAACACTTGTTTTCAAAACAAACTTTCCCCTAGGGTGAAGTCAGTCCCACAAGTTAAAATGAACATTCAAAATCTTTCCCAACGCAGATTTTTCAGGGAACAGAAGAAAAAAATCCATTGTAAGAATTTCAGGTTACATTCTTCTAAAGTCTTACCATACACTCAACCCAATATCTACATCACTCTTGCCTGGACTAAAGGGTCAAAGACCAACCCCATGATCAGTGCACCTAGACTTCTGAACATCTTACTTAGGTGTGCACAATGAAAATAGATGAGTCTTTGCCCATTTACAATTTTTAGCTACAATTCTTAAGAAAGGTTTAAAAATTTTAAGATCCCAAACATTCCAGAACAGCAGTTTTACAGCCTACAAAGTGCACTAAAATTTAAGAGCACGTAACTTTTTATTATCTGCACAATTCCTAAATAAATGCAGATCCCTACTATAGAACTCTCCATTTAGTTTGATCTAGCGGCCCAAAAGATCACCTCTCTGTCAGTCATGGTTCCAGGGGACCCATTAAATTGTCAAATTAAGGCAAGGTAGAGTGTGTGTAAAAAACCTGTAAAGCTATTCAGTGCAGTAAAGTAAGGTACATTTTTATTGTTTAGACCATAGTCATAACAAAGCAATGATAACAGTAATAACCGAATAAAAAAACCAGCAAAAATTCCAATGTATAAAAGCAGAGATCAAATATACTATAAAATAGAACAGTAACGTAAGTATGTGCTAATACCGTATCTAAGCCATCCCCTAAGTACCCCATATCCCAGTGAGTAGTCAATTAAGCACAAAAACCAGTTAAAAAGCAACCAAAACAAACCTAGCCACACAAAACAGAGCTAGGGGAGCCTACACATAGCAGAAAAAAGGAAGGACATGACCAGACACTGCTTTGACCAAGGCAAATACTCCTCCAAACTAATGAGACTCCAAATAAATTTGTCTAATACAGAAGGCAATCTGGCAAAAACTTGCCACTGTGCCCGGGATGTTTCCGAGTCAATAGGGTTAAGGGCTTTCTGTAAAATGCCATGAATAAAACCTAGTCTAAGTTCCCTGAGCAGCTCCCCCCAGGTACTTGTATCTGGGGCCTGTGAAAAAAGGAGTGGAAAAGTAGATGGGCAGGGGAATCGACTACCCTCAGGTCACAAAGGGTACAAAGCCGTTGTTCATGGGGGGTGCCCTTATATCGGCCTTCCAAGGATGCCAAGGGATAGACATTGCATCTTAATTGAACATATGCTGATTTTCCCCCCAAATCCGTCCATTTAACATGAGCCTGCCAATGAGGAGCAAGGTGAAAAATAACAGGGAGCAACTGGCTGATGAGCCAAAAGCGCACTCTCCAACTGTAAAGTTTGATCCCGCAGCTTTCTTATAATTAGACTTTTGGCCGCTTGGTGCCCAACACACTTCAGGGCGGCAGGCAAAAATCCCAATTTGGAGACTTCCAATTCTATGGCCTTGACCCACGTGCCCCCCCCCCCGACCACTATTTATGGCCCAAGTTAGAAGGGAGCTTACTTGGGGGGGAAACAGCACTACCTTGAGCCAATAATTCACTAGGGACTGGAGCATGTAAAGTCTAAGAGAGCAGCATAACTCAGTTTGTAAAATCAATTGTGGGGTGCCACTGGAGACTCCCAATATCAAGTGCATAAATCCACTTTGGACACACGAGTGGTTAAAGGGTGGTTAGCGTCATGTCTGAAAGGCCCCACAATCAAAACCTTAGTTTTGGCATAGTTAATCGCTAATAGAGGTGGGACCCCGGGCCCATTACCGGCTACGGGATTTACAGGTTACCGGTTCTAAAAAAACCGGATTCCCGGATTAAATCCGGTATACCGGTACCGGATTTATTTCATTGATTTCAATGGGGCACTGTGTCCCCATTGAAATCAATGAAATAATTTAATTCCTCCCCCCTCCCCCTCCCAGGCTGCGC
>QEPC01001916.1:6912832-6942440 GCA_003113815.1 Sphenodon punctatus | reverse complement strand
GGGTGTTTAACACCCCCCCAACCTCCAGGGATCACCCCTACTAAAGTTGCCAGTGCTTTACCTTTGCGGAGCTCCGGGTGTGGCTGCCGGCGTCAGAGACGCCCTAGGCCCTCCCGGGAAACCCGGAAGTTCCCCGGAAGGCCTAGAGCGTCTCTGACGCCGGCAGCCACAGCCGGCGCTGAGGCCGCCGGATCGGCCGCCGCCGCCGCACCCGGAGCTCCGCAAAGGTAAGCAAAGCAAGCACTCACCTTTAGTAGGGGTGATCCCTGGGGGGTGTTGGTGGGGCTTTTTTTTACATTGCAGCCATTTTAAAATGTAAAAAAATCCAGTACCCGGAATCCGGTAACCGGACCGGATTTACCGGGTCCAATCCGATAATACCGGTACGGATTCCGGATTTACCGGTTTTCCCGTGCCTAATCGCTAACCTTTCCTCCTGGCAGTAGTCCCCAAACAGTTTCATCGACCACCTTAAGCCAACCAGAGATTGGGAGATTAGAACTGTGTCGTCGGCATACAATAAGAGGGGGACTTACCGGTCCCCTATTTTGGGGGCATGAGTATCTATAGAGTTCATGTAAGCCACCGAATCATTCAAAAAAAGATTGAAAAGGACAGGGGCCAATAGGCAACACTGCCTTACCCCCGAACTCACTTGGATCGTCTTAGAGGGCCCTGCTGGAATTAAGTCCAACCTGAAGTGTATTCCCCGTGTGCAATTTAATTACCAGGAACAACAACCTAGGTTCTATGGATAGATTTTTATATTTGACCCAAAGGCGTTCCCTAGACACAGAGTCAAAGGCCTTCTCCGGGTCTATAAAACAGTTTCCTTTTGCAGGAAACAAATTTGGCTAGCTGAGCCACAAGAACAAAAATATGGTCTACTGTGGCCTGCCCATCCTGAAATCCTGCTTGCTCTGGCTCAAGCAGCTCACCTGCCCTCCAGCCCGTTGACATTCCTGCGAAGTTGTAAAACCTGGCCGTTCGCCCAGGCCTTTGGGGAAGGCGGGGTAAGGGGGGATTTTTAGCTCCCCCACCTGATTTATTATTTATTGTCTATTTATGTATTATGAAGGCCCGGAGCCCTGTTTTAATAATTTATATTGTTATTGTTGATTTTAAAATTGTTTTTATTGTATTGTTTTTATTGTTGGAAGCCGCCCCGGGCTGTTCGCAGGAGGGGCAGGTTATAAATTTATAAAATAAAATAAATAAAATTATATTTGACCTGGACAGCCAGGCCTTCAGTTTGCCCAATAAATACCTATAATATAACTTGCCACTCACACTATTCAGTGCAGTAAAGTAAGTGCAAGAATGTCAGCTGCCCTCAACAAAGTAAATGGGTAAACTAATTTCTTTGACATCTTCATAGACTAACATCAAAATCCATTCCCTAGGATGAAGTTATTTTCCTTAAAAAGGTAGAAATGAAGAGATACCATTCTCAATTATTTTGAAACATTATAGGGGCAGATGCAGTGGAAAGTAATTACAATAGCATGTGAGCAATGATTCCGAACTAGATAGGGCAGAATACTTTTGAGTGTATTAGAGCCAACAATCCTATCTGAAGGGGATGGACAAGATTACCTAGTAGGTCTCTCCCATCTTGTTTTCAGAGGTCAGCTGGTAAAGCAACAGTTCAAATTCCTACCTATTAAGTTATAGGACATAGGCGTTTTTAAACATCAATATATTCAAGGTTGTAAAAACCCACTTCCTTCTAGCAAATATATTTTTGAGGTAGTCAGTCAATTTTTACAGCCTAGGGCCTACAGGCCATCTTCCCCACTGCAAGTTTCAGTATGTATGGCTAGTGAATTGTTTGTGCAACTTTTACAACCCTGCATATGTGTTACATTAAATTTGTGAAATTGCTTTTCGTCATTAAATAAACAAAATATTGCCTGTGACATGAAATATGCAATGGCTTTGCCTAATTCATGATATTGGCACCTATTTCATTTATTAGATCAGTTGCATATTTTGTGAATTAGGTGGTGGCAGTGCGTTTCATGAATAAAACAATATTTTGCTTTCATTTGCTTCCACCATACATAGTTCATCTGTTCTCTCCCCAAAGGAAAATTATGTGTTTTCTTCCTTCGAGGGAAGAAAGGTGGTGGGGTTTTTGTCTGTGTTTCTTTTTTGCTTATAATTATTTATTATATACAATGAAACACAATGTAGTGTAAAAGAACATGGGTCAAAGCAGTATTCTTTACAACAGAAAAGAGGAAGCATAAGGGGAAACAAAATAAGCAACTACTGAAAGTAACTCAAGTCTATTTTACACCATGAATTGGATACATGTGGAACATTCAGAAGGAAAAGATTGTAGAAAAGTAGGCTGACTTTAAAGAAACTATATTAACAAACTAAAGAGGAAAGCTATTCAGTTAATAAGATTACTCCCTATGATCTGGTTGTGGTCACTATGAAGATGCTAAAGCAGCAAACCGGTCTGGAAGTTCAGTGAAACTGGTCATATTACTCAGGACCGTTGCTCTAAGCATTGTTTAAGAAAAATGTAATTTATAGAAATTAAATTTTAAAAGGGTACTTAGCAAGAATGCTTCTATCCTAATTGTAGGAAAGTTCCAAGACTCAGATGTATATACAACATAACCTTATCCAAGTACACTTGATGCAAGCAATTATATCTTGGTCTGTCTCAAAGAACCACTTCGTCTTCCAGTACAATGAACAAAGATGATTTGCAAAAATATTTTAAACAATGAAAAATGCCATATTTACATGACCCCATCAATTCTTTGACCTGCACTATCATTATTGTCCACAATCTGAATAGAGTTGAATTCTTCTTCCCAAGAGCCAGTCCAGAAACCAAGACAGAAAATTGCTCAATGTGCAATTTAAAAGACAGTATTTCGTTATTTAGCAGGAAGGCAACACACACACACACATTTCTGATGTAGTCTCAAGTGTGTTTCTAAAGATTTTAGAAGCAAAGAAGATTTTAATCTCATGAAGTTGCCTTTAACCAGACGGGTATTCTACAGTGGGATATCGCTACGTCCAAGATTTTATCACCTTAAATTTAACACTGGAAAATCACCTAGATTTAATAGTTTTAACCAGTCATATTAATTCACTTACAATATACACCTTAGTATCAAGCATGCTTAAACATTGGTTATGATATATAAACAACAGCATGATGATGTGAAGAGTCATATGAGGATTGTTGAAGAGGTTTTTCAGAATGAAACCACAAGAAGTGAATCTCACAATAGAACTTGAGTGCAGTAAAGCATACATTATATCAAAGTCCAGCAGGCACAGATTACAGAATAGTGATTTCCATAACAATTGTACTTGTTCAACAATACAGACACAGATAATCCAGTTACACAAATTTTCCTATTCTGAGGAAACAGCTCCCAGTTCTTTGCAGTGTGACAAATACATATAACTTATTTGGATTTCCCCATCCAAACCATATAAACACAAACATCTCATGAATGACCAATACACACAGAGCAGTTCAAGATTGCATCCTGGTTGCCCCAGGCTTGGCTGGACGGAGAAGTCACAAATCTTGCATGAAAAATTAAATGTATTGCCATTTTTACCACCTCGCTGGCACTGATGACATAGTTACGGAGGGTAATAAAGAAGATGCAGCTTAATGGTTGGTTCAGAAGACCGGCAGCAGCATTTTCCCTAATTACATATTTGAACCAGACACTCAAATCCAGGTTATGTAATTAGTGGTTTCAATTACTTTCTGAGAGCACTACTGTCACCCTAGTACAAGTTAATAGCTGTCACCTTTGCTCACAGTGATGGCACACAGAACAGGAACTGCACAGGCATTTGATTTACCCTCTGACCAATATAAATGGTTGCTACGATTAACGCACATAGAAAGAGTAGTTTGAGAAAGTTTACATTGCCAGTGCACTGGTTCAGTACATAGAGGATTTTGGTTTTAGAATTAAGTCATCGCTATTTATTATTTTTAAAAGTGACAAGTGTTTTCCTGAACAAAGAATTCAAGGGACATTTTATTCAAGTAGCACTTTAATTTAAGACCAAATCTTACAATTTTTACGCATGAATTAACACACACACAAAGTTAGGAGTAGCAACCTGCCTCTTAAAGTCCATTGCCACCATTTTGGATTTAGTGTCTATGATGCATTACCATGCTTTCTTTAAAAAATAAAATAAATTTTAAAAAATCCCCAGCAATTCAACACTGCCCCGGAGGCATCCAAGTTATAACTACCTGGGGAAAATGGAAAAAGACTCCTGCCACAGATCTCTCAAGGTATTGAGAAATGTTCACCAAGAAGGAGCACAGGTGGCTACAGAGGCATAGCTAGGTTGGAATGGGCCCAAGTGGAAGAAACGAACTCCCCTCCTTCCTCCCGTTACATTCTCTCCTTCTCCCTCCCTACATTTGCTGTGCCTGAGCCCTGGAGACTGGAGCTGCATTGCCTGCCTCGTGATGCTGTTGCCGATGTTTCCTCCATCCTGGTCCCATGTGAGCTGCAAGCGCTTCCACTCACCTCAGTGTCCATCGGGCCTCGCTGCAACAGAACAGGATTTGTGGACTCCCCGTCCCATGCTTGGGCCCCAGGACAACTTTCTCTTCTGTCCCTATGACAGCTACGTCCCTGGGTGGTTGCAAGTTTGAATCTCGTTTCCACTGGCTGTACTTGCTATGTCCCTCACTCTTTTTCCTTACATAAAACATTCTGATGTCTTAGGTAAAGAGATTGAAGCTTATCACTCATTGTCTAGTAACAGAGGAGACAAGCGAACAGTATGCAAAAACTTTCCATGTTAGCTGAATTTTTAAAAAGTAATCAACAGTTTCTCTTGTAGATCAGAGGTGATAAGGCTTTGAAAAGAAGATTAGAAACTCCATGGTTTAGATATGTCTTACGGTAGGAGATATTATACACACATTCATCATCATCATTTATTATTTCACGCGTAGCCAAAGGCCATAGCGTTTGTCAAAGAAAAACATTTGCAATACAGCAATTATGACCAATTGATACTACAGTATGCTTTCATCTCCACAAAGGATTTACATATCAACAAGTCTCTAAATATCAAAACAAGACATTAAAACCCAGAAGTACTGGCTTGAATTAAGCTGGTTTGAATGCAAAAAAGTTCTCCCTAGCTACAATCATCTGAGTCAAAAAGCTAGCCATGGATTTAATTATACATTTTCCAGGGCTATTTAACAAAAAAGCTAAGATCTCACTGTCAGACCGGCCCGGGAGTCTACCTAAGTATACCTTTAGATGTTGGTATCTCAATTCATCATAAAGGTGGCAGTGGAGAAGCATATGGCCAACTGTCTCCACTGCCTGCCTGTCAAAGGGACAAAGTCTTGAGGAGTAAGGAGTGCCCATCAACCGCCCCTCCAAAACCTGGGAAGGTAGGGCATTACAACGAGCGGCCAAAATAAGGTGTTTACCCCAGGCTGAAATCTGGGCCTGCAGATAATTGGCCATCTGCCCAAGGTCTGGGATAAAATGAAAATATAAGATCATGTGAGGGGAGTCTGCGATTGATCCCATTTCTGATTGTCTATAAATGTCACGGGTCCTCAAACTAATCTCATTTACCAGGGTGTTCAAAGGTTTATGGGCAAGGTAGTCTGGTGATAGGCCCATACAAGTCAAGGCTTTCTGGATGTTATCCTGCCAAGGATTATGGTAAGTGTCTGTCCCTATGGCCCGCAGCAGCTCGGGTGAATGTGGGTCTAACAATCTGGTCCATAACCTAAAAGCACGGCTCATGGCAACTAACTGCCAGCTTAGCTGGCCACATTCAGCTCTTACAGCCGCGTATGGTATACTTCTAGGAGCATGTATAAGGGCCTGAAGAAACCCTGCCTGGATCCCGTTGAGATCTTTACCATAGAATGGTGCCCAGATTTCTGCCCCATACAAACCTATACACATATTTGTTTGTTTTTTTAAAGTTAGACTTTTTAAAAAAAACACAACTTTTTAGTCCAACCCCCCATTGTTAGGCAATGGTCTAACACTAAGCTACTGAAAAATCCACACAACAAAGAAGTACAACAGATTTCCAGTGTGGGAAAAGCCTTATTGTGAGAAGGAAATGTGCATAGAACAAAGCAGTTTGGGAAACACTGGCACCAAGTGACATTTTATTAAAATAATGGTGCTGTAAAGCTTTGTTTCCAACCTGAAATATAATACTTTCCCCCACTAAATGGATCAAAAATTCTAAGAGCATCTCTGTCATATTTTCTCTTTATCATTAGCCCCACACTAATTTGTATTATTATTATTAATAATAATATACTGCAAGAAATGTACTCGGTGCTGTACAATCATAATTAGAAACAGGTCCCTATCCCAAGGGCTTGAAATTTACCTTACTGTTAATGCCACTAATGAGATGCGAGATCATCTGAGCCAAAGTCTTGTGATATAAGAACAGGACTCTAAAACCAGCACTCTAAGAATCAATTTCTCTTTTCCTCAAAAGTTGTGCATCTTGTGCTGATACACTTATAAAAACAAGCCTTGCGAAAAATGACAGATGAGAACAGCCACCAGCAAAATCTTAAACTTGATCTTTAGGGCTTTTTCAGATGGACACTTATCCCAGGATTATCACCAGGCTAGTTTGTCCGTCTAAATGCTGTCAACAGTGATTATTATCCCAGGATATCAAAAATATCAGGATGTTATAAAACCCCAATCGCTGGGGTTTATAACAACCAGTTATTAAACTATTTCTGGATAACGTCCGTCTGAACGACATATCCCGAGATAGTCAACTATCCCAGTGATTAGCGCCACAGAGTCTAACAGCAAGGTACGTGCTCAGAAATGCTTAGCTGCACAGAGGATGTGATGTTGCAGAGAGGACGGGGCATTTGAGTTCCAGAAAACATCGCGCTGAAAAGCACCGTGGTATTTTTAATTCATCCCAGAGACTCTAATCACAATGTATAGTTCACATGGACTATCCTGGAATTAAGTTATCCCACGATAGAAATGTCCATCTAAACAGGTACCACTTTGTTATCCCGGGATAATAATCACCGGAGATTATTCTAATTATCCCGGGATAGTTTGTCTGTCTGAAAACGCCCTCAGTTAGCACACCAGTTACATAAACAGTTAACAAGAACATTTGAGAATATTAACAAATAGCACGTGCTTGTTTTAAGTAGTTCCACCAGTAGATGGGGAAACAGTATTTCTTGATCCTATTCCTTACCCTGGCAGTACCTTGGACTCAACATTTCTCTGTGCTTCAGGTTCCCCATCTGCAAAATGGGGATAAGTCTGGATAAAAATGTGGATCTTGCAGATCCTGTAGATTTTTGTAACCAAGACCCCAAATTCTACCATCTGACTACAGATCACATCTGCCAGCACTGATAGCACCAAAAACTCTGTAAGGCAGTGTACCCGGGTGCTGCAGCATTGGAAAAAAACAGACCGAAAGCACAAGTCTCATATGTTCTAATGATTTTTCAACTGCCCCTGCTTCAAATCCCTCTAACTACAGATCACATTTACCCACACCAATTACACCCAAAAATGTGAAATCCAGTGAATCCAAATACCACAGTGGTGAAATAAAACAACAACAAACAGATTAAAGGCATAGAACCTCCAGGGCATGAAATTTCAGAGCGAAGTCTAGTAGTCAAAAACTTTTCTTGGTTGCCAAGGGTAAATTAAACTGCGAATTTGTATAATTAGCCACCACCTATTTATGCAAATATGTAAATTTGCATATTTGTACATAAATAAGTGTTCATCTGCACACATACCTTTTAATAGCTACTAAAAACTACTCACACTTAATCATGGATCATCCCCCACAGGGATGGGGCCAGCAGGGGTGGACGACAACGGGGGTCGGGGACAGCAGGGATGGGGACATGCACGCAGGCCAGAGAGGGGCTGGTGGCTACGGGTATCTGCGGGCACTAGGGGCAGCCTTACCTGTTGGGCTGCTGCTGCGCCAGCCTCCTCCTCAGCTCTGCTGACCAACCAGCCACTCCTCTCCCAAGCCGCCTGAGCACCGCGGCACCGTGAGCACACACAGCCAGGCAGCCTGGGGGGGCTGCAAGTACTGGGCCAGGCCCCACAGTGCCACCTCCTCTCAGGTCAGAAAGGAGGAGGCGCAGTGGGGCAGGGCCAGTACTTGCAGCCCCGGCCAAGGCCCAGGCTACCCCCCCCACGCAGCGAGTCACACAGGAGCCCTCCACATGGCAGAGACCCGGAAGTATGTCTATCGCACAGCATACTTATTTCCGGGTCTCTGCCATGTGGAACTTGGGGGGGCGGGGGTCCAGCGTGACGTCAGGCGGGGCGTGAGGAGGCGCAGCTTGCAGGGGGACACAGGGAGAGCAGCGGCTGCGGCCTGTCCCGCTGAGGGGTTTTTGTTTTTTTTAATTTGTTGCAACTTTTTTAAAAAAAAAAAAAATCAGCGGGACAGGCAGCTGGGCAGCCACATTAAGGGCAGGTCGCCAACCCTCATTTTCTGGTCACCAATGGCGACTTGGCGACCATACATTTCGCGCCCTGCTTATGGAGCCTAATGCTTTTTTTCACTTGTCCTCTCTCACCAAAATTTAACCATGTAACATCAGCCCAGTTGCTTGGGTCCAGCTGATCAGTCCAGTTACCTGGGCCCCACATATCTGACTTTCCTTCCATTCTCCACCGCAACCCCTGTGGTTGGTCAGGAGCACTCTCCTGCAGGTACCACCTGTTAATCTTGTTTGTACGACAAGGACCTGCAGAGAAATCTTCTGTTGCTGCCCCTATGTTATGGAACTCCCCTTCCCCAGAGGTCTGCCTAAGCATTTCCAAAGGCAGTGCAAAACGTTTCTCTTTAGCAAAGCATTTGGCAGGCTGGGTTAGAGGTTGGGGTTGGAGGGTTTAGGGGTGAGGGTTGTTTTTTTTTTTAATGAGGTTTTTAAATTGAGTTTTATTATTTTATGAAGTGTTTTTATTATGTAAGCCGCCCTGAGTCTTAGGGGAATGGTGGGGTTAGAAATTTGCATAAATAAACAAATATTTAATTACAATTGAGCGATCATACAGGCGCAATTAAAAGTTTCATCAAAACTGTCCCCTGTCATGGGACAAAGATGTTTTGTATTTAGAGAATCGTAAAAGATAGAGGCAGGTTATTGGTTGTTTATGGCAAAGCAACAAGGACCATATGGAGCCAAACATAAGGTAAATTAATAGCAAGAAACTAACTCACACTGGAATCAAAAAGAAAATCTGGAGTTTATCATATTTCTTGTAGCAATCCCTATTTTTTTCCTAGTGTAGGTTTTTTTTAAAAGTAGTTCTGACATTTTTCAATTGACCATAAGTTTGTAACCTTTCTCTGCTTCCCTTTCATGCATCTGTAATACTCTTAATTTCAGACTTGCAGTCCTGGTGCATGGAAGTTACATTTTGTATATTTTTTGACATTTCACTTTTCTTGGTTTCCCAGAGCACCGTTTCTGTCCTCTCCACTTTCCACTCTATATCATCAAATTTATGCTGCGGTCATACTCAGCAAACAGAGCAGTCAACAAGAACTTATCCTAGCTTCCCAGACATTTGGTTTCACTCTGTCAGTGTTATACAACACTGCCATACCACTGATATCATTTATTATTTATATAGTGCAAGCAATGTATCTGGAGCTGTACAATCATAATTAGAGACAGTTCCCTACCCTGAAGGGCTTACAATTTAGGAAAACATATGAACTTCAATAATTATAAATATGTATATCCACAGCACCTAACGTTTAGTAGGCACTGTACAGAGTAAAAGGAAGGATTTGGTCCATGCATTAATTACTTTTAATTCTTTGGGGGCAGCCACACAGGATGGGCCGGAGAGGTTACCACTCTTTGGAGAGCCTTACCACTCCCTGGGCAAACGAGCCACGCGATGCAGCTGGCTGCTCAGCAATGTGTCTTCGGGAAAATCCCAAGGACACGTCACCGAGCAGTCTTACCCCAAGGCTGCCCAAGGCAGGGCAACCTGTACAATCAGGCACACTTGCCCAGGCACATTCAGAGCAAGGCTGTGGGGCCATGAGCGCCAAGTAGCGCACAGTCACATCACAGCCAGGGGCCAGCTCTCAATTGGTCCAAGGGAGGGTATGACAGGGCCACTGCTCCTGTGGGTGGCATCTCGGTTCTGCCTGACGTCCCCACGTTTGCCCAGCTCCCTGCACTGGCCCCAATGTGGCTAGGCTGATTGCCTTCCATGAGGTCACGCAGGGATCAGAGCTATGCAGCTTGTCTGGCTGCACCCAGAGTGCATATGGCAATATGTAAATCAAACATACACGACAGCAGTGGGGATCACTCTTTCAGCGCTTGAAGGTAGGGGCTGTTTCCAAGACCAGATCCAAGAACTGAAAAGGAATGATCATCTAGAGAATTTGACCTACCTGTCCTTCATCTAGAGAACTTAAAGGTACACCACTCAGGGTTACTGCAGGGACCTATGCCCTGGATCTGCATTTTTTTTGCTGCTATGGCATAAAGACACACAGGATTTAGGATTTCTGTGATACAATAAGTGCATGTGGACATCATCTATATTTTTAGATTGTGGATTTTGGGTGTGGGGCACACAGAATTTGTTAGGATCTGCCAAGATCCATGCCATAGTGTCATTATTTTTTGCCACTGGGCTCAGAGATATGATTGATTATAAAATTTTTGATGCAGTCAGAGCGGACAGATTATTATTTATGCAGCACTTTCAGTGCTCAAAGTACTTTACAATTCTTATCTAGTTCACTCTCATAACCTTGTGATGTAGGCCACTATCATTATTCCCATTTTACAGATGGGAAACAGCCTGAAAGTGTGACTTGCCCAAGATCACCAAGTGAGTTCAGGGTTAAGACAGATGATGGACTTCAGGCAGAAGGGTGAGAAAAGCATCAAGATTCATTGCTTTCATCCATCCTCCCCTGCCAATCATTGCAAAATCAGAATGTAAAATATTCTGATTTTTTGGGTGAAATCAATGTTGAGAGTGTAGAATTTTGTGGATTGAATGAGAAATAGTCTTCCACAGAATCCATAACCTAGATCTTTCTCTCCCACACCCTGCTGCAGCATGGGGATGCAATAGATTACAGAGGGTTTTTTAAGTGCAGAAGGATATGATCTGTACTTGGATAGAAAAGCATGGGGGGGGGGGGGAAGAGAGGTAAATAACTAGGATTCCTGCTTTTGGGTCTAGTATTTCTGACTTGCAATACCCATATGTACTAGATTTCAGAATTTCTTGGGTAATCCATGTGTAGAATGCAATCTTAGACCAATTTGAGGGGCAGGTGAAAAACATAAGGAACCATGTCATGGGTCCCCCCAAATGTCACTTTAGCACTAAACTGCACCAGATTTCAACATTAGTTGGTCCAATCAGTGCAAGTAGATGGAATCTGCAGCCAGACAATACATTTTTGGAGGCAGAATGAGACACACATTAGGATCCCTAGAGGATCCATGTAAACCCAGCTTTCACCTTTTCTGGCAATGCTTTCAACCTCACAAATTTTCTTACGAGATTACAGTACTAGGTATTTATAAAATATCCAAGTTCCTCCAACAAAAGGTGCTATAGAAGAGCACATTATTAAATAGCTTGTCATCAAACCCTTACTTTTGCAATCTCTTTGCCTTTCATCCAACACACTTTTTGTGTTTTTGAAGGTACCGATTTCCTCAACAATGCATTTATAAGAAGTTGAATCTGTTGACTATGTTCATTAATCTCCCCTTATGTAAGGTCTCTTGAACTATCATTCCCTTTTCCCCCTCTTCAGTTCTACCCAACCCTACCAAAAGAGGAGAGATCCCTGCTTACCTATCCCAGGTGCCACATAGATGAAGTAGAGGCAAGATGAGGAGAAGGAAAAGAAGAATATGAAGGCAAGAATGGAGCGATTGGAGACCCGCAGCACCTTCCTGAGCAGTGGCATCCTCTTCCTGGGCAAGGGTAACTGTTCCTAATCCTAGCAGCCAGTGGTAGCTGCACTTCCTAGAAGAAGGTGGTAAACTCCCATGGATTTATTTTTTTTAAGGAGCAATCAGCCTCTACTCCATAAGGAAGGTTTCCTTCAAGAGGGCCTCAGGAAATTAGGATGGAGCGGGCAGGCAGGTTGGCTTGCTACCAGTATAAGGATAATTGCCAGATGCGGAGGAAGCCCATGCAGAGGGTATCACTGAGGTACGTATGTGGCACTGCAAGGGGGTGTATTGAGGGACTGTGCAGAGGGCTGGGGGGGAGCATGAAGGGCGCAGGAGAAGGGGCGATGTGGGAATGGGGTGAGGCGGGCACAGGGCGGGGGTGAGGCGGGGCACGGGCACTGCAGGGCGGGGGAGCACAGTACCAGGCGGCGCACAGACCCCGGGGGAGGCTACAGCAGCCAGTGTTTCGCCGCGAAGGTGAGGGGAACCCGAGACGGGAGTGTGGGGTTCCCGCCACGGGGGGAGGTCCGGGCCGCTGCTTAAGGGGGCGGGGGTGCAGAGACCCGGCAACAAGGATGTCTCACCACCGTGGCCCAGGCATGGGGCAGCCCCTACCCCTCGCAGTCCGGGGTGCAGCTCCGGGCGGGGCCCTAGTGCTGTTGCAGGCGGGGCTGCGGCCGCTGCTGGGTGACTCGGGGGCTGCTCATGTCGCCGGGAGGCGCGGCTGCTGCCCCCTCCGCCTGAACCCTCCTCGCAAGCAATAGCGGCGGCGGCATCACCTTTGCCCGCGGCAACCACAGGGCAAAGTCACCTCCGTGCCAGCCCTCCTGCCGCTCGCTCCCCCCAGGTCGGCAGAACGCGCGCTGCAGCCACCCAACCCCGCCCCGCCGAGACCCGGCTACTGCGGCGGTTGGGAACGTGCACAAGCCTCTGCCTGGTGACTGCAGAACCTTCCTGCGCGCACGCGCATCCCACAACCGGGAAGCGCGAGAGAAACTGAGCGTGCTCGTGCAGTAGCGCGCGCTCCATATTTGCCTGGTCCAATGAGAGCAAGGGGAAAGCTATTGTCCTCTACTGATTGGCTGGCTAGAGTATATCCTAAGGGGAGCGTGAGAGGTAAAAGCAAGCTGGTCTATTCCCGCTGTGGCTAGTAATTGGTTTAGAAGAGTTATATGAGGCTGGTGGCAAATTAGGGAAGCCTGAAGAGGAGAATGAGAAGTGGTGCTTCATTTGTCTATCTTCATACCCTCTAACATTTGCTGGACAGGAATGGATGCACTTTGTGCTATTTTTAATCTGCATAAGTTTGCATGTTTTTGTTGAAAATTTGTAATTGTCTGTTGACTAACGGGTTGAGCTTTAAAAAAAGGATGGCTTTGTCAGAGGCTCTGTGTACGCATATGTTTAGATGTGCAAGACTGATGGTTCAAGCTGAAACTAAGACCACTTTCAGACCTGCCCCCCTGCATATTCTGGCTGTGGGAAGGCATGCGCAGCCAGGATGTCTGCAGGGTGCCGCCGGTCTGAAAGCCCCCCCACGTACGGTTTTGCTGGCAGATACGGGCAGGGATGCAGAGCAGGAAATCCAGCCCTGCGTCCCTGCGCGTGTCTGCTAGCAAAGCCGTTCAGGGGGGCTTTTAGACTGGCTGATACCCATGCAGCCAGAACAGCACACTGGGGGAGTGGGTTGTGTTTTTTTTACAAAGGTGGTTGTGGTATCTGAGCTTCTGTACCACACTGGTAACCCATTAGTATAGCGGTTGAAAAGTTCCCCACAAGATCTGTGGGGTGTATCTTCGGATGCCTGAAAGCACCTGTTATGATCAGAATATAGTACCAAGTGTTTTAAAGAAGGGAGTCTCTGGAATAGGACAGCAAGTTATGATTGTGATAAAATTCAATGACCGTCCACACATGAGGTACCCTGACATAAAGCAGGAATCAAATGGTCCAAAAGAGAAGAATGCAAATGGAACAGACCTCTTATGGCATGATCACAAGCATCATAAGCAATATGCCTAAACAAAAGGGTGTATTGGAAAACAGCATACCTTAACACACTGCCAAAATGGGTCCTAAAAAGTATAAAACAGGCTCCCTTCCAACAGAATGTCAGCACAAGACTTGTGGTCACTAGCTTTGCAGTGAACTGTCATGGCTTGTGCCCCTTCCTGACCTTACATACATAGACTTACTTCCTCGCTCTTTAGCAACTCCTCAGGGCCGCCCTTCTGGGTCCCCTCTCCATCTTCTTCAGAACCAGCCCTCATATCCGACTGTGGCCACCAGACAGGTAAGAACAAACAGAGATTAGATCACTGGGGGTTCTTAACTGGTATTATTGCCAAGTCCAACTATTAATGTGGTATCCAATAAAATACAGAGTTGTACCTATAAAATTGGTGTGGTTCTTGGGCTATCAGCGATCCTAATAAAACCTGACACACCCACAACTCTCTTATTGTTTAAGCAACTTGTCATCAAGTTGCTAGGTGACTGGATCAATAATGTTCTTCTCCTAAGTGCTACTGTTCATGAAGATAAATGTGTGTGTCAAGAGTTCAGTTTATAACCAAGTTGTGTCTTGGTGGGAAGGAATAGTTTCCCCTGGTTTGGGGAAGTAGAGAGGCCCCAGGAGCTGACGGGGGTGTGGGATAAATATCAATTGTAATCCTCTGCCTCTGGTTTCTTAGGTAATATTCTCGTTGGGGCTGAGGAGGATCAGTCCCAACCAGTTTGCCTGGATCAGCTTCATTTGGTTTCACCTACCAGTGCAGAGGGTGTGCTTGGAGTGGTGTGAGTGACCAGTTGTGAATTAGATCTGTGCTCACCCTGTCTGGTGAAAACTAGGCAGGAGATTTTAGGGCCATTGTTGGCTGGTGTTGTCAATGCCTCCCTTCAGGAGGGCAGGGTGCCTGACTGCCTCAAAACTGCAGTTTTCCAACTCCTGCTGAAAAAAACATATCTTGACTTTGAGTCCTCTTCTAGCTACCACCCTGTCTCTAATCTTCCCTCCTTAGGGAAGGTTATTGACTGGGTGGTTGCCTCACAGCTTCAGGCACATCTCAATGCTATTGGATTTCTGGACCCATGCTAATCAATTTTTCACCCTGGACATGGCACTGAAACTGTGTTTATGGCCTTGGTTTATGACCTTCATTTGGCAATTGACAAGGACAGTTGTACCCTGCTGATATTGTTATATCTCTCAGCAGCTTTTGATACAGTTTATCATGGGGTGTTGTTGGCACGACTGCGTGTCCTAGCTGGGGTTCCTGGGACTGCTCTTGAGTGGCTCTGCTCATTCCTGGCTGGGAGGCCCCAGAGGGTGGTGATGGGCAGTGTGGTGTCATCCCCACAGGCGCTCCCTTGTGGGGAGCCATCTTGTTCCCACTCCTGTTCAATGTGTATCTGAAGCCCCTGGGTGAGGTTGTACAGCGATTTGGGGTGAAGTGTCATCAGTATGCCAATGACACAATTCTATATCTCTTTTTCATCTGACCCAGGTCCTGTAGTCTCAGTGCTTACAGAGTGCCTGGCTGCCATTGGGGACTGGATGCCAGCAAGCCAATTGAAGCTGAAGCTCAAAAAGACCAAAGTGATGATGGTTGTCTGGCCATGTGGCCTAGGAGAGAGAGGGGGCCCTGTTATTGATGGGATCCAGCCTCCTTTGGTCACTCAGGATTGTAGCCTTCAGGTGCTCTTGGATGCATTGCTGTGCCTGGATTGTCAGGTTGCAACGGTGTCCAGGAGTGCTTTTCACCAATTACTTCTGGTGAGAAGGCTTCAATCTTTTTTATCAGATTTGAATCTGGTCACTGTCATCCATGCTTTCGTAACCTCAAGGCTAGACTACTGCAATACTCTCTATGTGGGCCTGCTCTTGATGATTGTTTGGAAGCTGCAGTTGATGCAGAATGCAGCAGCCCATCTCCTGTCAGGGGCGAGTTGCTGGAAGCATGTTACACCAGTGCTCCTGGGTGTAGCAGGGAGCAGTCCAGGGGGGCTGCTACCCCTTTAAGAAGGGAGTTGTGGGTGCCAGCCAGAGGGCTGGGCGCACACAAGGGGTGTGGCAGAGCCAACCCCATAGTTGGGGGAAGAGCCTGTGGGGTGAACAGGCTGAGAAACCCCTGTGACAGAGTGGGCAGGGTAGTGGCCCTTTAAGACTGAGGAGGGAAAGCACGGCCACGGCCACTCTGCCGGTATAAGAGGAAGGCTGAGTGATGGAGAACTCAGTCTCTGTCAGAAAGTCAAAGGAGCCACATCTCCCTGAACAAGCCTTCTTGGTCTATACTCTCCAGGGTGCTGATGCCTGGGGACCCGCAGGACCCCGGCAAGGTACAGAGGCTGTGCCCAGGAGGGAGCCTCTTGTCTGGGGAAAGGCTTGGCCTGAGCCTGAGGTTGTAAGGCCTGGCTGAAGGGACTTTGGGACTTGTGGTTAAGTTGCTCCAAGGCCTGGACTTGTGGCTAGGTTGCTCCAAGGCCTGAGAGACAGGGCCCTGGGCCTGGAGGGTGAAGGCGGATGAGCTGGCAGTCCCAGGTACACGGGACACAAGTGGTGTCCCAGTAAAGGACTATAAGGAAAGACCCTCTGGACTGTGTGTGGTGTCCTGAGAGGGTACCCCCTACCTGGAAGGAGGGGGTTCCGCTGACTCTCTAGGTGGACACGGCGTAGCAGGGGGAGAGCTAATTCCTCTAGAGTGCGACCCCAGTGCCCCGTGTGGCCCTGGGGGACCCCCTCTGCTACACCAAGTCTGCACTGGCTGTCAGTAGCTTTCTGGGCACAAATCAGAATGCTTGTTTTGAAGTACAAAGCCCTAAATGTCTTGGGCTCCAGGTATCCAAAATACCACCTCCTCTCTCATGTCCCATTGCAGACTCTGAGATCAGCTGGGAGCACCCTCTTGCAGGTACCATCTATCCTTGAAATATCCCAGCAAGGACACACAGAGAGGTGGCTGCCCCACAATTAAGGCTCTCGCTTCCCTTGGAGGTTCATCTAAGCCTGAGCCTGTTCCTCTTCAGGAAAAGATGTAAGACCTTTTTATTTGGCCAGGCATTTGTCAGGCAAGGATAGTGTTGGGCAGGAATGGTTGTGGGGTTAGGGAAGGGATGGAAGGGTTATGGGAATTTTTTTTATTGATTGATTTGATTTTTTTATTGATTGATTGTAAGCCACCCTGAACCTTTATGGGAATGCAGCATATCCATTTAAATAAATAAACTTAAATAAAATATTTGTTTCAGAGGCTTTTAAAATCCTTTTGTAGAGAGTGAAGACACTTCCAAAATCAACTTTAATTATACTCTAATTATATTCTTTAATATTTTAATCTTATCATTCCCCATGAATGCAAACATTATTTACAATATTACCTACTAAGCTAATAAATGATTGCTTTCTAAATAAATAAGTATCAAACCATACATCTAAGTTGTATGTCAGTTTAGGAAAATAGAGGACATCTTTGTCTACCTGTACTACAAAATAGAATTGATTTTTTCCTATTGTTTTGCAGTGATAGTTAATAAAATTCTTTTCTAAGTAAATCCATTGGGCCAAATTCACTTCTAATGAAATTTCACTGAGGTAACTGCCTGTATGAGTGAAAACGCCTAATTAGCACACACGCTTTTGTATTTGCATTACGTAGGCATAAAAAAGCTTCATTTCATTATCTGCATTCATGCTGTCATGCTTGAATGCATAAGCAAGAAAGCCTTCCTAGCAATTTTCAGTGTGTTTGTCACTATTATGATACAAGTTCATGACAGCATGGTTTGCTAAACTTCTTATAAGTTTTATATTTAGAAGACTCTCAAACTAGGCCATGCTACTTTTAGAATTTGACTTTTCATGTCCATGAGAAATTAATGAAACCAAATGTGTATAAGGAAAGAAAACACAATAATAAAAAACCCACACTAAATTCATTGTTTGGGGTCTTCTTTTGCATCGTGTGTCCTCTATTTCAGGTTTAGTTTGTTTCTCTTTTGTCTTTGGAACAGTGCTGTGCATGGTCTTTTTTTAACAAATAATGAAAAAAGGAATTCCTTTCTTGGTCAAGGTACGTAGAATGCTATAACAGCACATTGGTATTTTCATTGGCATAAGAATGACCATATTTAAGAGCATCTTTCTTTTATCAAATGCCTGAACTAAATAACCCGAACCATGTTCAGGCGAGGCTTCTTTTCCAGTGTTACATGGGAGGGGCAGAAACATGCACAATCGCAACAGTGGCTCTGTAATTGTGAGGATTAGCACCTGTCTAATTGTGGGGATTAATAGGGGTGTGCGAACACCGAGCGGTTCGGTGTTCAGCCCATTCGGGGTTCAACCGAACCCGAAACCATTTGGTTCGTTCCATTTGACCCGAACCCATTCGGGCAGAGGGGAGCAGTTTTCCCTCCCCCATCCAGGCTGCACAGGTGGAAGGGGTGCTGGGGAGCACCTCCTCCCCTCCCCCCCGCCCAGCCTGGGATTTTTTTAACAAACCGGAAGGCCTAGTAGCAGCATAAAGCAGCCTAGTAGCAGCATGAAGGCTGAGTGCTGCCCCCAAGCGCCACCACCGGTGGACCCACTTCTGGACCCGCCCGCCGCTGGACCCGGGGCTGAAGCCCCGGCACCACCAGGTAGGGCCACGAGCAATCCCTGGGCCGGGGGGGCTAAAAAACAATCCCAGGGTGGGCGGGGAGGTGCTCCCCAGCGCCCCTTCCACCCACGCAGCCTGGAGGGGGGAGGGAAAACCAAGTCGTCGTGTCCCCAACCAAGCTCCGAACCCGAACTTGGTTTGGTATGGGGTTGGCCTGGATTCGGGGTGTTTATGAATGGGCTGAACACCCCAAGTTCGGGCCGAACCCCGAACTTCCAAACCGCGTTCGCACATCATTAATCCCCTTTTATCACACAAGAACACCTGTCCTTATAAAGGCTACATTTGGGGACCCAGTAATTCATAGGTAATGGGCATTTTTACATACACCTTTAAGTTCCATTTTTTTCAATCTTCTGGGTTTACAAGTCCGCAAGTAAGTTCCGGATGCATTTTGCGCACGCGTGCACACTGCCCTGAGGCAGTTCCTGGATGCATTCTTCACACAAACAGTGCCCTGAGGCAGCCTAAAGTAGCCGCAGCTGTAGACGTGAAAGGCTGCCATGGAAACCAAGTGACCACAGCTGCCTGGAGCAAAGCAATTTACCAGGAGAACATTTTACACACAAACATTTTGGGAGAAGTTCTATGCAGAAGTTCAAAGAGCCAGGTGTTTAAGATCTGGGTGAGTCATTTAGACACACAGAAAGTTCAGGATGTAACAGCAAACATGCAGGAAAAATGTGTGTGTAAAAACAACCATTGTCACATGATAAAAGGTGATAAATTCTTTCTCTCCGACCCTAATCCCCACAAATACAGAGCTGCGATGGCAATTGTGCAAGTTCCTGCCCCTCCCATGTAACATCAGAAAGCAGCCTAATTTGTCTGAGATGTGTTGTTTACATCTGGAAGAGAAATGGACTCCGCAACATGCTCTGACGGTCAATAAAAGTATTTGCACTGAGGGTTAAGAAATGAATTCTAAATTTTCATGCCCATCATATAAATATTCAGCCAGCAACCTTTCTATGCTACAGTTATAACAGATGTCATGAATTTTCTATTTCATATGAGCTACCCCAGGTTATATATTGTAGTCAGTGATGTAGGTTTTCCGGAAAATTTTAAATCAGAAAATTTTCTGACAAATTTTCTGAGAAAATTTCAAGTGCCCTAAATTGATTGGGATTTGATGTAGCATGTTTATTTGACCTGAACTTAGTAAACAAAACTCAAAAAGTACACTTAATTTTATGTGCTGAATAACTATCTCAAAAGTTTTTACAATAGCCAAAAGTAATTGAAATATTTAATTAGGAAAAAAAGTTATGATACAAATTAATTTTAGGAACCAATGCATTTTTAGAACCAGAACATTTTCTGGAAAAATATAGCAGAAAATTTTCCATTATGCAAAATTTCCAATGGAAAATTTTCTACATTACTGTGCTCATCACCATGGCAGCTGAGTGTCTGTGTGCAGCTGCAGGTTTATCTCTCATGGATTAAATCCACTTGTTTTTTGTTGTGCTGAACACTAATGCACAGTGAGGTGGATGCTTCTGAAAGTAACATGAAATAATAAGCTAGATAGAGTAAATCTGAAATTTGTAATATATGACTAGTTTTCAACACCACTATTATGATATCTCACCGCGCCTTCCCTCCATACGCTACTCCTGTTGTAAATTAAAATATAAGTATGAATGCTAGAATAATAGTATCAGATGCTACATCACACGTGAGAAACAATTATAACCGGTGAAGTTCCTGGACTGACCAATTCATTACGAAAGAAAGAACAGGTATCCATTTCCTCCATAAGCACCTTCAAGATTTTCTAGGAACAGTGTATTTTCAGAGAGAATTTTTTTGTTGCCAATAAGAAAAATTGCACAAGATATAATGAATACTACAACTGCCAGGTTTACCTGCTGTAAATTAAATACACTTTGCTTATTTGCTGTGCTGAATGCTTATGTTCATTCTTCATATTCATGTTTATGCTACTGGAGTATAAACTCCAGCATATTATGCTAGTCTATATAAATACACTAAGATCCTACATTATTTATTTAAATGTATGTCTCACCCTATCTCAAAGGTTCACATGAGCAGCAATATAATCGACCTGTGCCTGCCAAATACTCAGGATGATTTCAGACGTTACGTTATCGGCATTCACCACAGTCAACCCCAGTCAAACGCGGGTGGTGTTGAAAGAGCCTTGCACGTCTGTTGGCCCGCATCTAGATGTTCACCACAGTCAAACGCGGGTCGGGGTGAACCTAACCACGCTTTGTGAGGTCAGGGCGGGAGGAGGTACAAAAGTGTGGTGAATGTTCACCACAGCAGGGGTGAATGAAACGTAATGTCTGAAGGGAAAACCCGGCCGCGATGGAAGGAAATGACCATGGGCCGTGGTGACGGCATGCAGCGCCGCTCCCAGGCAACCAACAACAAGTGACACATGGAGGGAGATTTAAAGGGCAGGCAGCAGTAGGGGAACATGGTGGAGTAGTCGATGGAGAGGAGGGAGGAGGAAAACGTGCAGAGGGTGGAGTGACAGGGCGAGGAGGAGGTGTAGGAGCAGTAGCAGCAGCAGGAGGGGGAACCCGGCCCAGTGGGGGACACCCAGCAGCACACGGGGCCACCCTGGAAGAAGGTAGGGGGTGCAGCCGGGAGCGGGCAGGTCGGAGCCGGGGAGAGGGGGGGCATGGGAGGGAGGGAGAGAGGGACCACAGCCACCAGGAGCCTAACCAGCAGCCCCCATTGTACCCACAAACAGACCAGCAAGAGGGCACGTGCCCCAGAGGAACCCGAGGCTGGAGGGAGCCAGGGACAGGTGGCAGGGGCCGTGGAGGAGGAAGAGGCAGCGGAGGGGCCAGCACCCAGGCACCAGTACCACAGGGGGTGTCAGTGGGGGCTCCAGGAGACCCACGACCTCATAGCTATCTGGGCGACACCTGAGATGCAGGCTGAGCTGGCTATCAATGCCCGGAACGAACAGGTGTTCTCCCAGATAGTCACGGAGATGGGGGAGGCCGGATACGACCGAACGCCCACACAGTGCCGGACTAAAATCAAGGAGCTAAAGATGGGCTATACGGACATCACGGACAACAACCGGTGCTCTGGGCGGGCGACACGGGCCTCTCCCTACATGGACGTGCTGAGCCGGGTGCTGCACTGCAAGGGCTCCATAGTCGCCCGGCGCCTGGTAGGAGGGGGCGCCCAGGAGGAGTGACTAGCGTATGAGCAAACCCCCCCCCCCCGCAGCCGGAGAGCACTGGGCAAGGCCAGGCACCGGGCACAAAAGCCCTGGAGGAGCTGGCAGGGACCTCGGGCACATGCACCCGAGCCCGACCTCCGGTGGGGGCATGCACGCCCCAGCGGACTCCAAGGAGGTAGAGGACAAGGAGGTGACTGTCACCCTGCACCTCACGGCATGCCGACCCGGGGACCAGGCAGACACCAGCCCCAGCGACCGAGCAGCCTCGGAGGGAACGGACACAGAGGGAGCAGGTACGGGCAATACAGGGCACGCACACGGACCCCAAGGGGAGGGAGGCCAAAGGGGATGGAATGGAATGGCAGCATTCCCCCCCCCAGTGGTCCTGGAGACTGGGATGGGGCACAGGCAGAGGGAGCCCAGAGCACAGACACAGGAGGAGGCAGGGGAACGGCACCCCACATGCTGAACCGACCCCTTTATCGCCCCACAGAACCACACTGGGCACGGGAGGGCCGTGGCCAGGGGCCGCTGGTACCGCCGGCCCAGAGGATGCGGGAGCATCGAGCGCGGGCGCGCAGACACCGGAAAAACCTCATGCAGGAGTTTGTCACCACCAGCACGCAGCAAACGGAGGAGATGCTGGAAGTTGTCAACCAGCTGGAGGAGGGGACAACGAGGGCCCTGCAACAGGTGGCGGGGAGGGACCAGGCGCTGGTGGTGGAGATGCGGAAGGATCGGCGGCTGAAGAAGCAGGACATGTACCGCCAACTGGAGGCACTCCAGGTCCACTCGGACCGGCAGGACCACTGGTCCAAGGAGCTCGGTTGGAAACTGGACCGCTCCCTGGAGTAGGGCACATCCCTCCTCCTGCAGGCCGGGGCCCTGAGTGCCTTCATAATGGCAGCAGCCCCTTTGGGTGCTGTGCCAACACCTGAACCCTTGCCCCCTCCACCACCACCCTCGGCCGTACCACAGGCCCTGCCAGCGCTGCCACCCCCGCCTCCCCAACAGCACCAGGGACCGCGGATCCAGGGACCCATGTCCTCACAGTTCAGACGCCAGCAGCCGGGCCACCGGGCCCCAATACAGCCGCAGGCGGTGCAGGGGGGGAACAGGGGGCCCCTGGGGGCGGCGGTCAGGGAAAGGGTCCCCGGCCCTTCCGGCTGACAGCACCTCCACCTCGGACGAGGGGAGGTTGGTAGCCTCGGCCATCCCTGTTGGCAGGGGATGGGGACGGCCTAGGGGCAGCAGGGGAGGGGCAGGGCAGCATAGGGGATGGGGTGGGGAGGGGGTGTCCGTGACCACTGAAGGGGTTGGAAGGGGCACGAGGATACACAGGTGTGCTGGGGTATGGGGCGGGACCAGGGGAGCACAATAAATGGTCTGAGACACACCTAACCGTGCCGAGTGCTTTCTTTCCTACAGGTGCATACCCCCTCCCTGGCCTCACGGACGTCCCGCACCAGGCACGCCACAGTTGTGTGCCCCACCCCAATCTACCGGCTATGGTCCGACATCGGGGGTACCCTGTGCAGCCCACCAGGGCCACTGCTCTTTGTGCGTGCGTGTGCTGTTGTTACTATCTCCACTATCAGGTGGGTATGCGTGGGGCTGTCTGGCGTTGCATGCCGGCAGCTGTGTGCTGCCCACTCCCTTCTCATCCCTCCACAGCGGCCCCATTGTTCCCGTCCTGCCATTATCTGTCAGCCTTGGCAGCCCCTGTCTGCCTGTCCAGCCCCCCGGCCCCGCATCCCATGCTGCCCCCATGGCCGCTGCGGCTCAGACGCTCCAGGAGCTGTACCATGGCAGCTGCATCTCAGCCCGAGATCCTGCTCAGAGGCTCCGGGGGCTCTGTCCATGCCTGGACCGCCCACGAGAGCATGGCCCTGTGTGACCTGTGGCATTCGCCCATCATTCAGCGCAGCCTGCGATCCTTGCCCACCTGTCCGGATGCCTATCGGTGCCTGAGCTTTGGTATACTGCGCTTCGGCTATGGTGACTGCCGCATGCACTGCGAGGAGGTGGGGCTCGCCCCCTTCCCTGAGGGGCACTTACCAGACACACTGGGAGGCCTAGCAGCATGGAGCCCTGCCGAGATGGCCTCCGCTCAGTGTGTGTGTGTGCCTTCCCAGGATATGCGACCTGCCTGTGTGAGGGTGGCTCTGCCGTGTCCATGTCCTACTTCATCAGCGTGCAGGGTGCCTGTGGGTATCCGTGCTCCCACGGGGCTGCCTACTACCGTTTGCTGGAGCTGTCCCACCTGCCCTGGCCTCCTGCAGCCGATTATGACTTGCCGCCCCACCTCCCCGGGCCAGAGCTGGCAGCCCTGTCGGAGGTGTGCAGCCGCCCTGATGTGCAACTTGGGTTGAGCTGTGCGGATTCCTTCAAGGCCTTCTACCTGATCTGCTTCCACATGGCTGGGCGCAGCGTCTGCCGGGGACTGTGGCCGTGACCCCACTATGTGCACCTGCTGTCGTTACCACCTCCTCCACCCAATGGGAGCCACTGCAGCTGGGTGTAGGGCGCTCCAGGCCCATCTGACATCCGGCTGCCTCCTCAGCGCCTTCGTTCCGTCTGTGGCCTGGTTGCTTGCTCCAATGCCTGCTGCCTCTTCAGGACAGCTGGAACGCGCTGCCGCCCATCTGCCTGTCGCCCCCTCACCTGTGTCATGGATTTTCGTGAGTGAGATAGTAAGAGGAGACTGCCAGCAGATTCAACAGCAGAATTCTTTATTCAGCAGAGGCACAGCGCTGTGGGTTTCCAGGATCCTCAGATCCCGAGCACCCACCAGAAAGGGCAGTACATAATTTATACGGAAATCCTTGGGCGGAAAGCCCCTACATGGCTTGTCACTTCTGCGCAGAGGAGCAGATTGCAACACAAACACACAGAGTGATTACATTGAGAAGAAACAGTTACTTTCTAAGACCAGGCCGGTACTGAGATAACAGCGGAATGTCTTAGTACAAAGAGAGCCTCCCAATCTAGGCTTGAGGCCAGCTGCCTCTTGCACAATTTGGCTTACTTTTGAAATCATCCTACATGCAGAGGAGTAATCTTAAGATAGTGGAGTCTATCTACGTAAGGCAAAGTAGAGCCGGTCTACGTAAGGCAAGGTATTTCCAAAAGGGTACAAGGTTACTACAGGTTAAGCAGAATTATAGGTTTTTCCTCCACAATTCCCCCTTTTAATACTTTAAGGAAAGTATCACCAATCGAACCATCGCCTTTGTCTGCGAACCCGCAAAGGAATACGGGGTCCTGGAACTGCTGGAACTGATTGGGGAAATTCCTTGTACAAGGAAACAGCAGGCGAAACAACTGCAGCAAACAAGGGACCAGGCCTGGGCTGAAATCTAGAAGCAGTAAGACTTTTAACACACCAGATAAACAATTTGCACAGTAAAAAGAGGAGGCCTAAGGCCAAAATAACAGCGAGTAATAAAAACAACATGTGCTTGATCCCACCTGGAATATCTGGAAGCAACTCATTCAGCCAGTCCCACCATCCTTGGTCAGGTTGTTGTTTAATACCGCTAACAAGAGTGTGCAGGCGGGCAATGCCTTTTTCCATGGCATGAGAATTGTCAGTGAGATTAAAACAACACATACCTTCAAATTCCTCACATCCATGGCCTAATTTTAATAAAGCATAATCTATGGCCATGCGGTTTTGTAAAATAGAGGTTCGCAACGCCTTTTGGACAGTAGCTAATAATTCCAAAAGGCTTGAAGTTTCATTTAGAGATTTAGCGAGTGCACATGCTAACCTGCTAAGCTAACGGTGATTAGCCAAAGCCAGGGCAGGGACCCCCACCAAGGAGGCGGCTTAAGCTACATATTCTGATTTGGAAAACAGGGCTACATTTGGATTACAGGACTCATCAAGGGGTACTGCAGCTCGGCGGGTACGTCCATGGTGAGTAGAGTGGGAGGTATCTGGTTGGCAATTAATTGCACAGGTGGAGGTGATACGACCTATAGTGCAAGGGCCCATAGTGGCATTTCCTGGGATATAAGTGTAGGCCCGGGGGCCACAAAGAAGGAACCAACCATAGGGTAACAACATATCAACCTTTGGAGTTAGCAAAGCGTCAGAGCAGCAGCTTTTCTGAAATGGAGTAAGCAGGTTGCATTAAAACCCTCCATTGTTCTAGAGTTAAAGGTTGCTTTGAAACAGTGAGTACAATTGATCTGGCATTTGGCAGGAACTGAAACCGTGAAATGGTGAGTACAATTTAGAGGTGGGTTCGAAGGAATAGTTCTATTAGCTTCTGAATTATTAAAAGAGAAGCAAGTATGGGCTGGGACCATCAGTTCAACTGGAATGTACAGCTTATGGGTTGAGGGCCATGGAGTGGTAGTGAGAGAAGGGTCAAGGTAACGATAGAACCCCTCTTGTTCAAAAGTACTGTTAGGACCAAGGGTGTGAGACCATTCTTGCAAACCACCCCAGGGTCGAGGGAGGCACACAGTGGAGTTAGAGTTGGTCTGATTAACTGAATGACAAAGGGAGGGCATGCCAAGCAGATGCAACATGGTGACAGTGGAAACCTGTACATCAGAGGGGACACAAAAATGAGTGGAATTTAACAGTCTCTGAACAAACTGCATGAACATATTATCCTGATGGTTCAAACCCTTAGGCACACGTTGGGGGCTAGTCTTTATTAGGAGGAGCATCAGCCCTCCTGCAATGAGCGGCATGGATCCAGGCATTCTTGTTTTCTAATTTCACTGCAGTGTGGGTAGTGAGTAATACCAGGTGCAGGCCTGTCCAACGAGGCGCTAGGCAGTTCTTTCTTTTGAATTCCTTCAACAATACCCCGTCTCCTGGCTTGAAAGGATGGCAGGGTTCCGTGGTTGAAGGGACATAGGCGTCTTTGGCACTCTGGTGAGCTGTTGACAGAGTTCTGGAAAGAGAAAGGACATACTGTGCAATAGAGTCATCAAGGCCAGACAAATCATTTCGCTGTCTGGATGTAGGGGCTAGTCCCAGTCGCATGGCTCTTCCAAAAACCAGTTCATGTGGGGTTAAACCATGTTTGCGGATAGGAGTAGCTCTAATAGCCATGAGTACAAGAGGCAAAGCATCAGGCCACTTAAGACCGGTTTCATGAGTGATTTTTAGCAAGTCTGGTTTTTAAGTCCGAGTTTTTCCATTCTACCATACCACTACTTTGTGGGTGGTACGGGGTGTGGAAGAAAAGACGGATTTGCAATGTTTTACAAAGAATCTTGATAATGTCTGCAGTGAAGTGCGAACCCTGATCAAATGGACAAAGGAATGCCAAAACGTGGTATAAAGTCTCGAAGGAGGTGTTTGGCAACTGAGGTGGTTGTGGCCCGGCGGCAGCAAGGGAAGGTCTCAGTCCAGCCAGAAAAAAGGCAGATGACTACCAGCATGTGCTTGTAACCATGTGCCGGGGGCAAATCAGCAAAGTCTATCTGGAGATTCTGGAAAGGTCCATCGCTCCATGGGCGAGAGGATGGATGACAAAGCTGGGCACGAGCTGGGTTGAACAGTTGACAGGTGGCACAGGACTGAGTGACACGGCGAGCTTCAGTAGTGACAAAGGGGGCAAACCAAGAGGCAGAAATCATGGCAGCTGTCCCCCCTTTGCTAGAGTGTGTCATTATGTGAGACACTCAAGCCAAATGCTGCATCAAAGCACGCGGTGCTACTGGACGTCCATCGGGGTGGCGCATGATGCCATCGGAATCCGGGGAGCAGCCAGCCCACGTCCAAAGGCGTTGTTCAGAGGGATGGGCAGCAGCTTGCTGGGCAGCAAGATCTTCAAGGGAGGGAACATCAGTAGGAGCATCACCTGAAAGGGAAACTGCAGCAACGAGACAGAGAGAAGGGCCAGATATTGCCGCTCGTTTTGCAGTCTGATCAGCAAATCTGTTGCCTAGAGCTTCAAAGGAGCGAGAAATAGAGTGAGCTTTGACATGTACAATGGCCACACAGGAGGGAAGAAGTAAAGCTGACAAAAGATCCGAAATAAGGGGGCCATGGGAAATGGGGGCACCAGAGGAAGTAAGGAACCCCCGTTCTTTCCAAATAGTACCAAAAGAGTGACAGACACCAAAGGCATAGCGGGAGTCAGTGTAAATGTTGACACATAGATTGGCAGACAAAAAGCAAGCTCAGGTTAAGGCAACCAGTTCAGCCGGCTGAGCCGAGCGAAAAGAAGGGAGGGAGCCTTGCTCCAAAACAGCGTAGGGTGTGCAAACTGCATACCCAACGTGTAATCCATTGTGATCCTGGTAACAGCTACCATCCACAAACAAATGACAGTCAGGATGAGCAAGAGGCACGTCTGTCAAGTCAGGACGAGGAGAGGTGGAGTCAGAAACAAGGGAAACACAGTCATGAGATGGAACTATATCCTCAAGGTCAGAGACAGGCAAAAGAGAAGCAGGATTTAAAGCAGAAACACGTTGGAGAGTAACATTTTCAGGAGCCAGCAAAGAAAGTTCAAAGCGAGTCAAACGAGACGGAGACAAAAGCTGGGACTGGCGGTGAGTAAGTAAGGAATACACAGCATGAGGAACAGCCACAGTAAGGGGGTGACCGAGGACCAAAGGAGAGGATTTTTCCACTAGTTCTGCCACTGCAGCAACAGCCTTGACACATGGGGGGAAACCCCTAGCAACAGGGTCAAGGCGGGTGGAAAAATAGGCAACTGGGCGGTTCTGATGGCCAAAAGGTTGGGTGATAACCCCAAGGGCAAAGCCTTCAGACTCGTGACAAAACAGGGTGAAAGGCTTGCAATAGTCAGGTTGAGCAAGTGCGGGGGGGGGGGGTTAAAGCTGCTTTTAAATCCTGGAATAATTGTACAGCTTCATGAGACAGAGAAAAGGGGTCAGAGGACAGTACAGAGTAGAGAGGTTGAGCCAACTGGACATACCCTAGAATCCACTGGTGACAATAATTAGCAGCATCCAAAAACTTTTGCAATTGACGATGGGTAGAGGGCAATGGTAGGGACACAATGGCTTTCAGCCGATCCAATGAAAGGGAACGAGTTTCAGCAGTGATTACATGTCCTAGATATTGAATTTGAGGCTGACAAAACTGCAGTTTAGCAAGGGAGACCTTATGTCCTTCCAGGGCCAAATGTTGTAGAAGCGCAAGAGAGGCCACCTGGCAAACTTCCAAAGTTGGAGCCGCAATAAGCAAATCATCTGCATAAGTTATGAGGGTTGCCTCGGGAGGCACAATAAAACCAGACAGTCTGGCGCAGAGCCAATCCAAAAAGGGAAGGGGAATCACAGAAACCCTGGGGGAGGCGAGTAAAAGTAAGCTGGCAGTGTGTAAAGGGGTCAGTAAAAGCAAACAAATACTGAGAATCTGGGTGTATGGGGACAGAGAAAAAGGCCTGAGATAAATCAATAACAGTAAAATACGTAGCATCAGCAGGTATGGAGGCAATAGTAAGAACCGGGTCAGGAACAATGGGGTGCAAAGGGACGACAAAATCATTTACTGCTCGCAAATCTTGAACAAACCAATAAACGGGGGAGCCATCCGCGTGGAATTTTCCTGGTTTCTTTACCAGCAAGATGGGGCTGTTAACAGGGGACAGGCAGGGTGTTAAAATGCCTTTTCCAAAAAACTTTGAATAGCACGGTGAATGCCAGCCGCGGCCTCAGCAGACAAAGGATACTGAGGAACTGAAGGAAAAGACTTGTTAGCCTGTACTGATATTTGCAAAGGTGCAATGCCTTGCAGCAGCCCCACATCATCAGGGGTGGCTGCCCACAATT
>QEPC01001916.1:6881598-6901292 GCA_003113815.1 Sphenodon punctatus | reverse complement strand
TATCTCCTCTCAGCCGTCTCTTTTCCAAGCTGAAGAGCCCCAACCTATCAAGCCTCTCCTCATACAGGTGCTGTTCCATACCCTGGATCATTTTTGTTGCCCTTCTCCGTACCTTTTCTAGTTTCGCTATGTCTTTTTTGAGATGGGGCAACCAGAACTGTACACAATAGTCAAGGTGCGGTCGCACCATTGATTTGTATAGAGGCATTATGACATCCTCAGTTTTATTCTCTATTCCCTTGCGAATAATTCCTAACATTCATTGGTGCCCATTGCTCCGTGGGTGGAGGTGGATGGAGCACGGGAGCGCACACACACACACCCCACCGGTCACGGCGTTCCCATGGACTCCCGCCAACCCACACGCATGGAAGGGTGGGGGGAGGATGTCCGTTTGAAAAGGGCCTAAGGCTAGAAATGGATTCAAAACCAGGTTTCAAATCCCACCTTAGCCATGAACCCACTGGGTGGCCTTGGGCAATCACAACCTCTCAGCCTAGAGAGCCAGTGTGGTGTATTAGATAAGGTGCTGGACATGGTCCTGAGAAAGCCAGGATTCAAATTCTGACCTAGCCATGAAATCACTGGATGACCTTGGGCACGTCACAACCTCTCTGCCTCAGTTCCCCATCTGTAGAATGGGAATACATGTGTCTGTCTGTCTGTCTCACCCTTGTGCATCTTAGATTGTAAGCCACTGGACAGGAACCTGTCTCAAGATTCTGTGAGTGTAAAGTGCTGTGTATACCTAGTAGTGCTACAGAAATTATTGGTAGTAGTTTCAGAAATGGCAAGATGCAAGTTGTCTGTTCAGTTTCATGGAAAAGAGAATTCACAATCAAATCTAATTAAAGTGTGTGTGGGGGGGGTATGATTAATATTAGAGTAACCTTAACTCACAATTCTGTATTTTTTTAATTGTTTTACTCTACAGTTTAATCTCAGCTTAGAAATTCTGGATTTTTAGGAAAGTATTGATTTAAAGTATTTTTTTTTTCTTTTAGATCATAATTTGCAACTGTTTAGTTGTGTAAAGTAATTTGAAGCACCAAAGGAAAAGATAACATATAAAAGAGTTACACGTGTATTAGTAAATATACTGTTCAATTATACCAACTATTAAAAAAACCCCATAAATTCTGGAATGTTGTAAATGGAATATCTAGTAAATGATATGGAGCTTATATATTTTTAAAAAGATACAGTTTGGGACTCTGGAATTTGAAACACTGGCTGTTTGTGGGGGTGGGTCCATGTGTGCCATGTGGAACACACATGCGCTTGCGGTGGGTATGTGAGATTTAGGCCCTTTTCATGCGGGCTGCAGTGGGTGGAGGTGAGTGTGCAGCCATTCCAACAGGCACACACCCATCTCCAGGTACAGAGCATTGGCACCCGTTGCTCCGTGCATGGGAGATAGGTGGAGTGTGGGAGTGCGCACACACACCCACCCACCAGCAGCAGCATTCCTACGGATGCCCACACACTGGCCCACTGCAGCTTGTGCACAGGCGCCCTCCCTCAACCCGCGCATGTTGGCGAGGGGAGCACCCATGTGAAAAGGGCCTTAAGTGGATTGGGATGGGTGTGCACCCCTGTCCATGCATCACCCACTCCTACCCCCGCACGGAGTATCCCGGATTTTTCCCTGATGCTCCGTGCATGGCTGCAGGCAGCGGTGTGTGGGTCACTGAAGAGCATGCCCCCTCCCCCACGCCCTTTTCAGATGGGTGCTCAGGTGGGTGGGAGATTGGTAGGGGGTGGGCAGACACATCCCGTTTGAAAACAGCCATTGTTACAAAACGATAAAGAGTGAGACAAATTATTCTACTGAAAATAATACTCAACTAATGTAAATCCGAGACCTGGAGGTTTCAATGTTCTGTTTAACATCAACTATGGATCTGGCAGAGAATCTCTAACATTTGTTCCAGTGAAACTTCTAAAATAAGGCCATAGTCTTGAAATTACTTGCAGTCTTAAAAGCCCAGCTTCTGAATAGTTTAATTTGCTTTATGATTTCATTTAAAATTTAATTTAAAATTAATGGAGACAAATATTACAGATATTATTCTTTGAGATTCAACTTTTTTCCAGGCATGCCAAAGAAATTATTACTGCAAAAGTCGGTAATACTAGTTGTTATCAACAAATACAGCCACTAGATGCCAGTATTGTAATACACACAGTTTCTCAAGAAACAATGTAAACTTCATTTTACACTGCAAACAGTAGTCACATTAGCAAGTGATAAGAGGTAGTTAATCTGGAGGTGCATCCTCAAGGCTGCTACGCCTCAGTCTTCCACACCATCTTAGTCCAGGCAAGCACAGCTGCAAGTTAGCAGCACTCCCTCTTCCCTGGATTCCCTGAATATTCCTGCCTATTAAGAGAGGTTTTCTTATATCTCCTTACAACTTCTCTGCTTTCATGAAGAATAGGGTGTTTTCAAACAAGATGCTACCCTAACATGGCCACCCAGAAGCCACGGATCCAACTGCCCATCTGAACATGGAGCGGCTGGATACACGCTCCCATGAACTATGGAGCACCCACTCCTGGCCATACATGGAACATTGCTGGGAAATCCAGAGTGCTCCTTGTGGGGCAGACCAAATGGATGGGTGGCGATGGAGCCCCGTATGAACAATGGCAGCCAACCAGGCCACCCAACAGATCCACTGCTCATAGGCACTGGGCAAGGGAAGTGACTTTTGCAAGTCACAAGAACTGGCCGAGAGCCCGGGTTCCCCCGGGCTCTCTCCTGGAAGATGTCACTTGCAAAGGCCAGCCTGATGCACTTCCCCCTCCCCCCATGGTCTGTGACGGGGGAGTGTTTGGCGGCTGCTTCCGTGGCCACGATAGCCATGCTGGGAGCCGCCCATTAGAATTGCTTCCCACACCCAGCTGCGTGGGTGCTCTACAGCAGAGCCACCCTGCAGCCACGGACACCCCCTATCGCCTTACTTGTTTAAAAACATCCATAGTGTCTGTGTGGTGAATTAAAAGTGTATTGCTTCTTATCACCTTGGTAAAGCACCAGCTACATTGCTTGCGCTATATAAATGCTTGCTAATAATAATAATTAATAATAATAGTCACCTGCTTGTGTGAATAAGCCCCAAGTTTCCTCTCACCCTGACTGGGTGTGCTTAGAGTACTAACATGTGTTGGATGGTTATCTTAAATATCCAGGGGAGCAGATCTGTCAGACAGATCCAAAGAACATATTCTGACTCCCAAGCCAGTAATAAGCCAGACTTGAAATGAAATACAAACTAGTACATAAAATAAAACACTATATTTGAGTAAATGAATGCTACATTGAGTATAATGAGATGCAATGTTAATCACTACTGTCTGTGATGGAGATGATTAGAAATATCTGGAAAAGATTAATAAACTATAAGAAAATAATGATAGTTAAAGATACCTGGGCTATAGAATAATGATTACACAGAGAAAGAATACAATGACCTACAACATTTCTAAGTCCACAGCTCTCCTCCTTGGCAGAGTTATAGGTAAAAAAGATTCTGCTTCAGCTAATGAGTCAGGCAGTTGTCTTTAAAACACAAGCAACTAACAGTGCCTATTAATACTACCAGCATGCATTCCTTGAAGATTATCCATATTTTGATTTCCATCCACAAAGATTTGACTGAATCATCATTGGTGTTAATAACTGACGCTCCCCCCTATTGCACACTATTATTATTATTAGCTTTTATTTAGCACCAGCGATGTACCTGGCACTTTACAGAGAATAAGATAGACACGGTCCCTGCCCAAGAGCTTACAATCCAAAGACAGGGCCTGCCTGGGCCAGAACCTTACCTGCATGTCTCTTAGCAGGCTGCCAGATGTGTGCCTGGCTGCTACAGCCCCTGACCGGTAGGGTGGCCATACCTCCCCTTTAAAAGAGGACACTTACGAAAAATACATGGCGCAGGGCTGCACTGGAATCAGTGCAGCCCTACAACATGTATTTTTTGTAAGTGTCCTCTTTTAAAGGGGAGGTATGGCCACCCTACCTTCCGGGTAGGCGGATGCCAAGGAATCATGGGCTCAGAAGAAACTGGGCCCACAGTCCCGGTCCAAAGGCTGTCCAGGTGGGCTATACCGGGAGAGCATGTGTGTTTGCGGCGCCATAGCTTCCCATTATTGGCAGCCATGTCTTCTCCTCATGGCTGGGGGTGGGGTGTTGGCCACAACGTGGGGTCAGGGCCAGCTGGCTTCACATCTCTTCTGCCCCACCCCATCCATGGCCCAGTCGATTGGCAGGAATGTTTATTCACTTTTCCAGTCTGGCCCAGCCAGGGGTGCCCCCCTCTCCCTCCCCTGGATACGTAGCCAGCATACTGGCTGCAATTAACACCCATTGTTACCCAGTGTTATGTCAGTCAAATCTCTATTTGCTTTCTGTATGTGATTATGAATTTCGATTAGAAATACTCTTGTATGACTGAATGGAAACCTCTTCTACATAAGACACCACTGGATATAAGGTGAAACTGCCCATTCCGACTTGTCAATCAGTTTGAAACAAAACTTTTGCAGAGGCATCTCACAACCTTTTTCACCATAAATAAGATACTGCCAGTTAGTAACCACACAATACCTATTGTCAGCCATGTAAGCTACTCTCTGAATGAAATGTTTCCATTTCCTCAGTTCCACTGCACATGTGATAGAAGCATTAAGCTGACCACAGACAGAAGGGGCAGTCTCAAACATGTCAACACAGCAAGAGATATACTGACCAATATCCCTTTCAGAGTAAAGGTCATACTCATTGCTCTCCACAACCGAGACCCTAGATGACTGTAGAATCCTCGAGTTGGAAGGAACCTCGAGGGTCATCTAGTCCAATTCCCTGCTTGGCTGCAGGATGGCTACAGCTACAACATCCCTGACATATGGCTGCCCAGTGTGCTTTTGACAAACCTCCAGCCACAGAGAGCCTACAGCCTCCGTAGGTAGCTTGTTCCGTTTCCGACCAGCTTTTACTGTTAGGACGTTTTTCCTGATATCTAACGGAAATCTACCTCCCTGTAACTTAAGTCCATTGTTCCTAGTCCTGCTCTCTGTAGCAATGCAGAATAGTTCTTTGCCATCTTCTTGATGGTAGCCCACCAGTGAAGGCCATGAGAACAGTGGAGACTGTTTTCAAGTTGACCAATAGAATGTAGTGTCCCTAAGTTGATAAACACACTGGTATCGGGGTCAAACACAGACAAGGACCACATCATTAATAGACCCCATGCAGCATTGATTTAAATACCTTCTGTTGTGATAAGGGTGTGGAGTAACAGTCCCAGATTCCAAATCACTCCAAAAGAGAACCTTAAACACCACTCATCATATTGACCGTTGCTGCCAGTAGTGTCAGATATACACTACTGCTCTTTGATAATATCTGGAATCTTTCCCAATCCTTTTTCATAAGTTTTCTGTTCTTGATCATAATTGATCACCTCAATTTTAGGAAGAGGATAGACTTCCCCAGAAGCACTGGACTAGGAAAAGACTGTCCCTTCAAGGAATTGGTTGTCTACAACACTTTTTATTTGTGAATAACACCACTATACATGTACAGTTCTTCTAATGTGTTTCCAGCACACAAACATATCTTTAATGGTAGAGGCATACTAATTCTCATATAAGTAAATATTAAGGCCATTCCAGCAACAGCATATTCCTCAAAAACACTGGTTGGAGTAGCAGATGTTTGGTGCAGAAGTAGGGCAGAGAGGACAATCAGCACAGCACAAAGGTTTTCAACTCAGCTCCATATAAGAGCTCCATATAAGTGGCCTAGCCAAATGTTGAGGATTTCTGCAAAATAGAATTGTCTCTCTGGTACAGCTTTAGCTGATCAGCACGGTATGCTATCAACTGTCTTTCTCCCAGTATGCATTCTAATTTTGAATGCTGCACTGGCCAGTTTACCAATGATTTGGAAATGTCCAATCCATCTATGACTCAGGTTTGTGTGGGGGCTTAGAATAAGCTAGTAACATCACTTGATAAGCAACTTTCCAGGTATTTTCTTTCTGGAATTTGTCAAAGTATACCTACCCTTGCTGGCTTGCCTTTCCCAATCGTTCTGATACCAGGAAATGCATCCCTATGCAGTCATCTTGTCCAGATACTCATCCAATTTCACCCCATCTGGAACCAGAACATTATTGCCCCAAATTGCATGAAGCATCTGTTACCTTGGCCCATTCCTGATTGTGGTCCCGGCCACCGTTAGCGGTCGGGTGCAGTGGCCTCATTGACCGCTGTGCCTGCCCGTCTCCCTGGGGGTGGCCGGCTATGAGAGCAAGGACGGGAGGGACCGTGTGGTCACATGGTGTGCTGCTCAGCCCCACCCTGGCCCCGCCCCCTCCCTGATTCCCCTTAGTGATGCAGCTGGCACGTCTGAAGGATATCTTGGGATACCCAAGGATATCTTGTGCTGAGTTGTTCCCACTTGGATGCCCACAATTTGGTCCTCCAAATTTTGCACATGCCAACACTTCTAAAAGAATATTAAATAATAGAGGGGAGAGAGAACATCCCTGCCTTGTTCCTCTGGAGAGGATCAATGGTTCTGTAAATGGTTGAGTTAAAATTCCATTACTTACAAGTCTAGATCTAGGTTGCATATAGATTGCTTTAAGACAGTTCAAAAAATTCCTTTTCATACCCATCTTGGCTAGTGTATAAAATAGACATGGCAATTCAATCATATCAAAGGCTTTGTCTTCATCTGCAGAAATAATAATTGCTGGGGAAAATTTGGGGGGATATAATTAGTTTAATTAACTGTCTTCCGTGTCTTATCTGTGCCATGGCTGTGGGGGGTAATACTCACTTGATCTGAGTGTAAGTTAGGTCTCCAGTAATTGCCATCAGTCTATTCGCTAAAACGTTTGTGATTATTTTGTAATTTATGTTAACTAGGGAAATTGGTCTGTTGTTGCAATCTTTGGGATTCTTTTCAGGCTTTGACATAAGTGTTACGCAGGCCACATAAAAAGTATTTGGCATAGGTTCTTCTTCCAAAATGCAATTAAAAGCCTAAGGTAAATGTGGGGCCAATTCATCAACAACGTTTGGCAAAATTCGACGAGAAAACCATCTGGTCCACAAACCTTGTTTTTGGTTAGGCCTTTAATTGTGTCTTTAATTTCTTCTGCTGTTAGAGGGGTGTTTAAAAAATAAAGTTAGGCCTTGTTAACAGGTGGTAACATATTTATTGATAAATGCTTTTATCTTTTTAGGGCCAGGATTGGAAGATGTATAAAGGTCTTGGTAGAATCTGAGAAACACCTGAATTTGTTCCTGCTTTGTTACTCTACTGACATCTGGTTGCTTGATCACTGAAATAAGTCTTTTTCCTCTTATTTTTGACTAAATTGGCTAAAGCCTTCCTTTGTTATTACTGCGCTCAAAATTAAAAAATTGATTCTTTGCAATTGTGTTATGGTCTTTTGTGTTTCTATGACATTGATTTCTCCTTTTATTTTCTGAAATTCCAGTTGAGTATTTTTTTCGGAGTTAGTTCTGTTGTGGGCTTCTTGTTGTTACAGTTTCATATTGCTCCTTATTCCTTTCTTTTCTATTTCTATTTATCTGGGCTTTTATGAATAACATGATCATGATCTAGTTTATTGTTTCGACCATAGGTCACAACAAGAAAGCAAGATCTAAACACAGAGGTAAGACTAAAACAACATGCCTCTCAAATATACAAGGAAAAAGTGCCACGATAAACAGGCTTAAATAGCTCTTGCCCATCAAAGATTTTAAAGCTCTTGCAGGAACCATTTACTGCAAAAACTGTGATTATACCTCTAATCTGCTGCACACACGTCTAATATACCACAGTCATAAAGTTCAAATGAGAGTCCATAATTTAAGAGGTCTTACTCCAACAGAGTGCAAGTTTGACCAAACCAGGCTCCTGAACAACATAACATAATCACAACCAGCCAACAAATAAAAGATATTCCTTAAGTAGATTTCGGAGACTCCTTAGCCTGAAGAACGCATCTTTGGGCTCCTAGTGCATGAATCAAATTGGCGACTTTCAGCATGATCTAATCTTTGGGATTTGCTAGCAAATAAGACAGTTTTAGTGCAGTGACCCAATAAGTCTTCACCTCCAAAAGAAGGATCAATAACCTTGCCCGAACTCCTGCTGTGGACAAACAATCGAACAAATCCTGTCAATTCCAACCACTTTCTCCTCCTACCTCTCTCTCCTTCCCTTCCTTTGAGGCTCAGTCTGTGCACCTCTATTCCCTCCTCCATCTCTGCGTTGCTGTCATCTAACAACCCCCTGGCTTTCTCTCTTCATTTCTCTCTGAATTCGAGTCCTGGCTTACTTTCTTCCCCTCAAACGATACCCCCACTCTCATCCTCGGTGACTTCAAAATTCAAGTTGATGTTCCTTCCCATCCCTCCATCTCTTGCTTTCTCTCACTAGCTTTCTCCTTCAACCTCCACCATTGGACCAACTCCCCCACCCACACTAATGGCCATTCTCTTGACCTCGTCTTCTGTAGGAACTGCTCTGTCTCTGATCCCACCTTCGATCCTCATCCCATCTCTGACCACTTCCTTGCCTCTTTCAATGTCTCCCACTGCCTTCATGCCCCTTCCGTGACTTGCAGGCCATTAACCCCCTGAACTTTACCTCCTCTCTCTCCCCCCTACGCCCCTCAGTCGTCTCCTCCTCCTCCCCTGACTCTGCTGCCTCTGCTTTCAATGTCTCTCTTTCCTCCACCCTTGACTCCCTTGCCCCCCTCTCCTCCCACCCCACCCACTCCCACAACCCCCGTCCTTGGCTCACCTCCAGTATCCGCCACCTCCGCTCCTGCACCCATGCTGCTGAACGCCTCTGATGCAAATCCCACTCTCATGCTGACTTCCTTCACTTCAAATTCTCTCTCTCCTCCCTTACTTCTGCTATCTCCCTCGCTAGACAGCATTACCACACCCCCCATTGAGTTCTGTTCTCGGGACCCTCGCCGCCTGTTCACCTTTGACTCCCTCCTCAAGCCCCACTGTCCTCCTCCTCCCTCTTCCCTTTCTGCTCAGGCTCTCACTTCCTTTTTCACCTCCAAGATAGACAAGATCCGCCTCGACATCGCTTCCTGCTCCTCTCCTCTTCCTGCTCCCTCCCCTCTCCCTCCTCACCCTCCTTCTCTCCTGTCCTCCTTCCCTCCTGCCTCCCTTGAGGAAATCTCCTCCCTGCTCTCCTCCAACCATTCCACTTGCCCCCTTGACTCCATCCCCTCCTGCCTCCTGATCTCCATTGCTTCCACTGTCACCCCTTCCCTCCTGCACATCATCAACCTCTCCCACTCTACTGTCTCCTTCCCCTCTGCCTTCCTCTCCCTCCTCCCTGTCGATCCTTATTGATGGGTCACCATCCTTCCCGTCCCCCAAGCCTGTAGCTTAGGCTTCACCTTTGACTCACCCCTGTCTTTTAAACCCTACATCTGACTCTGTTGCCAAATCCTGTTGCTTCTCCCTCCATAACATTGCTAAGATTTGCCCTTTTCTCTCTGTCTCCTCTGCCAAAACCCTTGTTCATGCCCTGGTCATCTCTCAGTTACTGTAACCTCCTTCTCACTGGCCTCCCACAATCTCATTTCTCCCCTTATCTCTGTCCAAAACTCTGCTGCCAGGGTCATCCACCTCACCAGTTGCTTCAACCATGTGCAGCCCCTCCTTTCTTCTCTTCACTGAATGAATCCTGCACAAGCGCCTAGTCTTCACCTATAAAGCTTTTCACAACCTTGCTCCCTCCCCCTACCTCTCTGCACTTATTTCCCTCTGTATTCCAGTCCATGAACTCCG
Source organism: Sphenodon punctatus (assembly GCA_003113815.1). Lineage (NCBI taxonomy): Eukaryota > Metazoa > Chordata > Lepidosauria > Sphenodontia > Sphenodontidae > Sphenodon > Sphenodon punctatus. The sequence continues at coordinate 6,891,434 of QEPC01001916.1, read as the reverse complement.
CTCCTCTGTCCCCTCTCATCCTCCCATGCCTCCCTTGCTCCTCTAACCGCCTTCGTCCCTTCTCCCTAGCTGCCACACACACCTGGAACTCCCTCCCTGCCCACATTCTGCCATGGTTTTAAAATGGGTTTTAGTGAGTGGTTGTGAAGGATGTTAAGGGTGAGTTAAAGTCACCTTGTACAACCCTGCCCACATCCACCTCGCCCCCTCCCTTTGTACCTTCAAATCCCTCCTCAAGACCCTCTCTGCCCTTCCTGGCTCCTCGCTCCCCTCTCCTAACTCCTGCTGATATACCTACATTCCAGTACAATCTGTTACCTGAGGTCTGTGTACTCATATCCTCACCACATGGACCAGTCAGCCATCATTCTCTATGTAACCAAGCCAAGCGCGTGCACCTGAGACCTCGCATCTTCATGAATATTACACCCCTTGTCTCTCCGTCTGTTCCCCTTCCTTCGTCTCTTCCCTCCACACACACACACACACACACGCACACGTCTCTCAGATTGTAAGCCTATGGGCAGGGACCATGTCTATTCCATTTACTTTGTAAAGCATCAGGTACATTACTGGCGCATATAAATGCTTGCTAATAATAATAATAATTAATAATAAAAATAAATTAATAATAAATTAATAATAAATAATGGGGAAGATCTTCAATCTGACCTGAACGGCAGAAACAAAGCCTCTGATCATAAAAGATCCCACTATACCTGTCCACCAAGATTGCTGAGAGCATCTGTTGAAATCTTAGTAACATCATGGCCCGACATTTTATGAATATCAATTTGCCTCGCAAAGTGCCTTTGCTGCCTCGCAAACTATTTGTGGGAAATCTACTGAAACCTTATTGAGTTCAAAATATTGTCTGATTTCTTCTAAAAAAAATTCTTTTAATGTGTTGTTTTTAAGAAGACTTTTCTCCATCTGCCAGTTTACACTGGATTTGTATGGATGTTCTATCCAGCTGAGAGTTGTTATGATTGCATTGTGGTCGGACAAGAACAGAGGATGAATGTTGCAAGAAATACATCTATTCAATTACGTTTTTTCTATTATGACATTGTGAAGATATTGTGTCCGTATGAGAAGAAGGTGTAATCACATGACCGGGGATTCAAAGAATGCCATGCGTATGTTAACACATTTGTTTCCAGGAGCTTCTTAACACCATTCTGCCATGGTTCTAAAGTGGGTTTTAGTGAGTGGTCATGAAGGTTGTTAAGGGTGAGTTAAAGTCACCTTGTACAACTAATACCCCTTCCATACTTTCCATAATTAGTAGAATATACTTTTGAAAGTATTGATGGGTAAGTTCATTTGGTGCATAAAAATTTACCAATGTGATTACATGCCCTTACAAAGAGCCCACCACTAGAAGAAATCTACCTTCTTTGTCTTAGTTATAATAATAATAATAATAATAATAATTTATTAGGCGAGATGCTAGGTCATAGCCAGGAAAAGGAATAAACAATAAAATCTTAAACAGATAGACCCAATAAGGGAATATCATAAAGTTACATACAAAAAATTAGTTTACATAAAGGAAGCTTTTAGTTGGAGTAAAAGTATTATTTCAATTAGTCCTATCCCAGGTGAAATATTTTGTGAAAATCTGGATTGGTAGACTCCCATTCTTTGTAAATTATTTGAATATATTAATGTGTATGGTTTAATGCCTTCTGGCTGGAGTCTTAGGGCTCATTCACACGTTCAGCAAAATTCCTGATTTAATAAATTCGTTCTCAGTCAGTTCGCATGTAACAATGCCTGTTGCATTCAGATGCATGCCATAGCGTTCTTTGCTACAGCGCACTACCGCGTTCAGATGTTTTGTTATGCGCACGCTTACCTGGCTATTCAGGTCGGTTCAGGTTGCTTTAATTACAGGAAGCCACTGCATGTCAGCTGGTCAGACCCCGGAACAGGAACCGCTGTTACCTGGAAGTGCAGGGAGTCGTCACAGAGGGCACAGAGCGCATTGAAAATTCAGCTGGTGGATCAGACGGGTGAATAGCCTTTTGCAACTGGTTTGTGGCGTTTTTCTACCGAGCTCATGGTCAATCTAAATGTGCAAACAGGGGATATAAATTGTGCTCCCTAACGGAGGGCTCCCATAGATTGGAGAAAGAGGAGGGAGAGGGGGAAAGGTATGGATTGCACGTTGGAAGCGAGCCGTAACAGAGGCGGGGGGCAACAGGCGTGTACAGCTTTGTGATGTGACTTCTGTGTGGAGCGGAGGGGGAAGAGACAAGGGGGTGGAGAGGCAGAGGGGACCTGTGTGTGATTTCTGTGTGGAGTCTTCTATGGTTTGTGCTGTTTTTCTACAGAGCTCATGGTCAATCTCAATGTTCAAACGGGATATAAATTGTGCTCCCTAACGGAGGGCTCCTATGGATTGGAGAAAGAGTGGGGAGAGGGGGAAAGGTATGGATTGCACGTTGGAAGCGAATCATAACAGAGGCGGGGGGCAGCAGGCGTGTGCAGCTTTGTGAGGTGACTTCTGTGTGGAGCGGAGGGGGGAGAGACAAGGGGGTGGAGAGGCAGAGGGGACCTGTGTGTGATTTCTGTGTGGAGTCTTCTATGGTTTGTGGTGTTTTTCTACAGAGCTCATGGTCAATCTCAATGTTCAAACAGGGGATATAAATTGTGCTCCCTAACGGAGGGCTCCTATGGATTGGAGAAAGAGGGGGGAGAGGGGGAAAGGTATGGATTGCACGTTGTAAGAGAACCATAACAGATGGGGGAGGAGGGGTGAAGCGATATGGATGGAAGGTCAGGAGGCACGTACAGCTTTGTGCGGTGACCTCTGTGTGGAGCATGGGGGGGGAGAGGCAGTGGGGACTTGTGTGTGATATCTGTGTGGAGTCGTCTATGCTGAGTTTCTGTGTGCAGCTTTGTGAGGTGACTTCTGTGTGGAGCAGAAGGGGGGGGAGGCAGGTATTGAAGGGAATCTGTTAGAGAGCTGTGCCCTTGCATCATTAACCATTAACAGGGCAATGTGTACTCGAAACAACAGCTTTGGCTAAAGTTGAAATTGAAGCACTCAACAATTAATTGTATCCCTCTGTTCACAGTTTTTTGAATGATTGAACCTGGCAGCACGGCAACATCATTTCGTTGGCAGGTGCTGCTGACCAGAAAGCTCTTTATTATATAGAGCTCCATAGGAGGAAAAGAACCACAAGATATTAGCACAGGCAACAAAGCGAGGACTGATCAAACAAGGTAAACACCCTGGCAGGTTATACCAATATGTCGATTTCTGTATATTACTGGAATATTAAAAATCAATAACTAAGGCACACCTACAACAGTTTAATGGCTTATGAGTGCAAGGTTCAAGTTTTGTAAACTCTGCTTTTTCTCATACTAACAGAGAGAACTTTAACACGTCACTTCCGCTGGAGACTGCTTCCTTTCTGAACTTTATTCTATGCCACCAAAACTGGGTGCAAGAAGTTATGCGACTGGTAAGCAGAATCTCCGAACATGAAACAGATGACTTCAGATTACTGCAAGACATAAGTGAAGCCTGCAGTCGACGTTGTGTAGAAGCAATGCAAGCCTTTAATTGTGCAAATGATGCTTTAGACAACCGTTTTAGGTGTGATGATGAAACAGTGCCATTGCTCCTTGAAAAGTACTACAATGTAATGGACGTGCTTGGTTATATAAATAGGATGTTCCCCAACACATTTACAACAATGGATAATGTTTCACCAAGCAATAGGGAAATCTGGGTAACGGAAAAAAGTGATGATTGGTGGCAGAGTAATGTTTGCCAGTCTTGGAATGAATTATAGTGGTTTCAAAATTTCAGAATGACAAAAGATGTTTTTATCAAACTTGTTGATACATTAGAGCCACATCTAAAGTGTAATGATACCTGTATGCGAAAAGCAATTTCTGATGAAAAGAGAGTAGCGATTACACTATGGAAGCTTGCAACCACTGATGGATACCACTCAGTGGCTGCTTACTTCGGGGTAGGGGTCTCCACAGTGTGTAATGTTGTCTTAGAAGTCTGCAAAACCATTAATGACATTCTTTTGCATAAAGTAATCCAGATTAGGGATATCAATGAAATTATATCTGGATTCCAGATGCTGGGCTTCCCGCATTGCATGGGAGTAATAGATGGCAGCCACATATGCATTATTGCACCAGCAGCAAATAACGAGTCCTACGTATGTAGAAAGGGATGCAAATGGCCTATTTACTGATGTTTATGCGGGGTTTAATGGCGGGGCACATGACTCTGCGGTTATGCATGTATCACCCTTTTTCAAAAAGAAATATAGTGGTAAATTCTACTCAAATCCTGTAACAGAAATAAATGGGATGAATGTATCACCAGTGATAATAGCTGATCCTGCATACACCTGCCTTCCCTGGTTAATGAAACCGTACCCCAGGAATCAGTTAAATGCAGACACTGAGCGTTACAATGACATACTGACTCGGGCAAGACAAGTTGTGGAACTATCGTATGGGCAGCTAAAGTCAAGATGGCGCTCCCTGGGTGGTACAGTGAAGATGCAGCCAGACAGAGTTTCAGAACTTGCCGTCACTGCCTGTGTGCTTCACAATATTTGTGAAACAAAAGGTGACGCCCTATCCTGGCCAGCACAAATTTGTACCGATCAGCAGTTGGTTGATGTTGTCGTACCAGAAATGGGGAGAATACCCGCCGCAGTCAAGAACCAGGGAAAGGCAGTTCATGAAGCATACTGCAATTTCTTTAAAGAGCTACATACCGAGCCCTGAGCTTAAACTAGTGTACTGCGTAGTGATTCATTTTTAATCATGTAAATGTCTTATTTTGTACAGAAAGTAACACAAAATAGATTTGGTTGATAACGTTTAATTGTTTATCTGGAAATAGTATTATTAAAATAACAATGACATAAAAATAAAATAATGTTTTCTTTTAATAAAACTTTAAAATACAATAAAATTATTAATATAACATCTGTGGGACTAGCAAATAAACAGGAATCTTTTCCCCAAAATTTTGACTTTAGTTCCAATTTTTTCTTTTAATCTGTCTTCATTCACGCTTGTGCATGTTGTTTGCTGCAGCTGGTGTAGGTTGTGATGGTTCAGGTTCTTGTGTTGCTGCTAGCATTGCTGGAGGAACAGGACGGCTTGAAGAATACTGACATGCGTTGCTTGGACCGCTATCATATAGAGCACGTTCGTGGTGGTGTTGTAAAGTAGGGTACTGAGGATGGGAATGTTGTCCTTGCATTTCTAGAAATCTCTGGAATGCAGAGGCCATCATTTTCCCCTGGCAACATACTTCGACTGCAATAGCTTCAAGTGCCTTGGTGCGATGCCCACTATCCTCCAGAAACCTCTCTGCAACTTCAATGTTCCTCTCATCAAGAGCTAAGGCTTGGGCATGTGCTTCTGAATTTTTCTGCTGTCTACTTTCTTCAAGGCATGTTCTCTCCTCCCTCTGCTTTGCCAATTCCAATATAGTGGCTTCATTCATTTTTGCAACCTCCTGAGACATTACTTTTGCTGCAGTTACAGCACCCTGCGATAGTTCCTTTGCTATGTTCATCCGCATGACTTTCTTTCTGTTCCTCATTTCACGCATCCTTTCCATTGCACTGGGTACTGGTTGAGTGGGTTCGCGACTCTGTATCTGCACACAGAACATAGAAATATTTTGTCTCATTGTAGGCAGAGTACATGTAGACACACATGCAATATTTTTGTAAAAAGTAAATATATGCAAAGACACACATGCTCAAGCAAAGATATATGGGCTTCATAAGCCACTACAGAAATGTGTCCAAGACAGGCTGCTGTTTATCCCTGTATCTGCAGTGTCCCCTAATTGTATTTAAATTATCAAAATGCCAACTACCCTTCCTCCTACAATTTTTCCTCCTACACACATGCACAAGCAGAGAGACACACAGATACACAAGCAGACACACACATACTCAGCAGCAAAAGGATACATTCAATTTAGTATACAGAGACCACTAGCACATGTTCCCCACAAAGCAAACAACCTCAAGTACACAAACAGGAACATAAACACACAGAATTACCGAGTTATACTTATGATCTTCAATCTTTAGGGTTAATTTATAAAATGTATGCAGCATTATAATTGATGATACCCACCAGGTGCAGCATCGCCGGATGGCTCACCGGGCAGACTTTCAGCTGCAAGGTTTCCCAAGTCTGACTGCATGCTGCTGTCCTCTGCTACTGCGTGGTGTCTGACCACGGTGCTGTCCTCTACTACTGCATAGTGTGATGCCTGCCTGGACCGCTGTACTGACAGGATTATGTCTCCTTCCGCTGAAGTAGAGGCCGATGTTATTGATAGTACATCAGTGTTCTCATCTACATTGGTTTCATTTTCATTACTACTACTGTTCTCTTCTTTGCGAGAAATCCCTGAGCCTCAAACCGTAGAACGCACTTGTCCCTTCCTTATGATTAAGAAATCATCAAGTACGTGTTCAAATTCCCAGTTTTCCTTTGATTGCCAGACTTGCTATTATGTGTCTTCACCTTCTTCCGCTCACTCCTCAACCACTTTCCTTTACTCCTTAGCTGTACTCCTGTGCGATTGAAGCCCTCATTTCTCATTCTGTCTGCTAGCTGATTGTATACTTTTATATTGCTGCAAGAAATCAAGGACAACAAACATCAATCTAATAATGCAGTATGCTGTGGAGGCTTCCTTAGGGTGGCTATAAACAAGCTTTCTTTAATATGTAATTATTTACATTGATGTTTTATGGATTTTTTTTAAAGTGTTTAAACATTTTTAACTTACTGTTACTAGACTACTGTTACTGTAACAGATCTCAGAATGCCTTCTGAAATATTGACAAATAAATATAAATATAAATAAAGGCGTGTTACATCCATCCCACCACCACCACCACTCCTGTCCCCTAAGATTAGCCAGCAACCTTCTGATCAGCACATGGCCAGGAGCTGTTTGTAAACAAACAGCTTTATCTCCCAGTCCGATCGGTGTCCCTGCTGCTGCTGCTGCAGCGCAGAGGGAGAGGCAGGTGAGGGCTGGGGTCCGTGTGCCTGCAGACAGCATAGCCCCTCCAGCAATATTATTTGCAATTTCCTTTGGATCCTCCCCCACCAACCTCTGAATGGGACCCCCCCCCTCCATATGCAGCAACACCCACTGCTCCCTTCCCACGCCCCTCCAGCAATAGTATTTGCAATTTCCTTTGGATCTTCCCCCCCAACCTCTGAATGGGACACACACACCCATATGCAGCACCACCCCCTACTCCCTTCCCACGCCCCTCCAGCAATATTATTTGCAATTGCCTTTGGATCTTCCCCCCACAACCTCCGAATGGAACCCCCCACCCCCATGTGCAGCACCACCCACTGCTCCCTTCCCACGCACCTCCAGCAATAGTATTGGCAATTGCAGCACTACCCACATTGTTGCCAATTGTGTTTTGATTGCGTCCCACCCCCCACCACTCTGCATAGGCATTCCTCTTATTTGCACCCCCACACACACACACAGTGCTCCCTTGCTAAGCACCACCAACAATGTTGAAAAGTTCCTTTTGATCACTCCCCGCCCACCGGTGGTTGCTTTCCAGATCTGCCTGAATGGCCTCCTCCCTCCATAGCTCTATAAAGAATAGTGTCTCCCTCTCGCTCCAGTGTGGCCCGCGTACTGCAAGCTCCTCTTCCATTACTGACGCCATCTTCTCTTCTCCTCCACCTAACTTCCGCCTGCTCTGCTGACTTCCTAACGTCAGCTCTATGGTTTCGCTGCATCCGGTGGGGGCAGGAGTGCTAAAGCGGACGTAATGCATTCACATACAGGGCATATTTTTGCACCGGAAAAGACCGATTGAATGTCGCTTTCACACTACTTTTCAAAGCGGATCTGTTTAATTCGGAGTCAATAAAGGTAGGTTGGGACTGCTTTGCAGAGCGGAGTAAATGTGTGCGATATTGACTGGAATATTTCGATCTAGGGAATTCAGACGTGCAGTTTACGTCTGAATTTTTAAAAATGTGGACATAAACTGCACGTCTGAATGCCACCTTAGTGTCATCATTCCAATTTTTAAAAAAGGTGATAGGAATAATCCCTCAAACTACAGACCAATTAGTCTGATAGATATAGTTGCTAAGATCTATGCTAGATATCTGTTATGGAAGTTAGAAGGGTGGACAAACACTAATGAGTTTTTTGTCGAGGAGCAAGCCGGATTTTGACCTGATCATTTTACAATAGATCATTGCTTTGTTTTGGCTCCTTTAGCAAATAAGTACATACATGTGTAGAGAAGTAGACTTTTTGTAGCCTTTGTCGACTTGAAATACGCTTTTAATATGATTGATCGAAACCTGCTCTGGGCAAAATTGGATGCCACAGATATTGATTGGAGACTGTTATATCTAATTAGAATGTTGTACTCAAACATGCGTATGCAGGTTAGATTAACCCAGAATGGCAAGATGTCTGACGTTTTTCCTACTAACTCAGGGGTTAGGCAGAGTTGCATTCTTCAGGACCAAAATCGTGACTTGAAGTAAGCAGGGCTTGGTGGTTTAAAGGAAAGACTCCTGGCTTGGAAAACCAAAAGTCATGGGTTCCAATCCCCAGTGCTGTCAAGAGGAGAGAACAAAGCTATACCTTTAGAAATTTTTTGGTGGTGCTTGCCGTAGAAGGTTAGCGTCCATTCCTGTGCCTGAGGCCCTGATCCTAGAATCCGAGCACCGTGGCCTGGCAGCATCATTCCAGGCCTGTAACACCCAGGGGTCAATGGACAAAATTGAGAGCAATGTGCTACGAGTGCGTGTTGGTCTAGAGATGCGATCCTGGCTTCCGGTGCAAGAGGTCTCAGGTTCAAATTTCCTACGGCACTGCTGTCAAGTGAGAAGTAAAAAAACCATGTGCCGTGGGTTTGCGACACCACTATCAATAGACCATGTCTAATGTCCATGTGCATGGTACAAGTACAGTAAAGTGCTGTCGAAAGAGATGGAAATTGGCCTTGGGCAGGCCTTGGGCAAACAGAATCAATAAAACGCACATAATATCCAAGTTCCCAGTATGCTGCATATGCTACCGTGTAGGGATGGGCGAACGCGGTTCCAGAGTTCAGCCTGAACTTGGCCTTTTGGGACAACCAAACCCGAACATGAACAGATCGAACCGAACTCAATTCTGAACGTCGGAATGACCGAACAATTCGGTCAGTTCAGATCGCATTCTGGTGAGCTTGGATGGCAAAAACGTTTGACCTGAAGGCAAAACATGACACGGAGGGGGAGTCAGCTGAGGAGCAGACTTCCAGGCAGGCACTAGGGGTGGAGAGGCTTGGAGTAGCAGTCAGACTGCCGAATCACCATCCCTTTTTGCCTCAGACCACTGGCTTCGCAGTCTGTGATTGGCCATGGGCTAGGCTGCACGGAGCCAATGGGGCTTGCAGTGAGGTAGGTGCAGCAAGAAACAAAACTGATTGCCTCCCCTCTTCCCAACACCTTCTGAGCTAGTCACTGTTCCTGAACAGCAAGCATTTCAGAAGGCTCCCTCTCCCAGCAGTTTTGTTCTCCTCAGTCCATTGCAATCCTCCTCCTATTTCACCCATCCAACCCATCTACCTCCATATTATCATTTATTTAGCTTAGATTAGATAGATTTAGGTGTTATTTTTTGTTTTTACCCCTCCCTGTGTTCAATCTTCCTTCCTCCCTCCCCCCTCCATTGAATCCTTTCCCTCTCCCTCTTATTCCATCCCTGATTCCCTTCCCCTGTTTTAAGTTTTGGATTTATTTAGAGTAGGATTATT
>QEPC01001916.1:6865419-6879940 GCA_003113815.1 Sphenodon punctatus | reverse complement strand
GCCCGCCCACCCAGGTTGCAAAGCTCGAACCCTGACTCAGTCTGCCTGACTACCGCTCATACCACGCCACCTGACTGCCTGCCCTGGCAACCAATGTGTGCTGCTGCTAATGCCAATTGCCCCCAGGCCTATATGCTGTCTGTGCAAAGGATTCTGTACCTTGGCAACCAATGACTGCTGGTGTCAATGGCCCCCAGGCCAGGCCTATATGTTGTCTGTGCAAAGGATTCTGTACCCTGGCAAACAATGTCTGCTGGTGCTAGTGCCAATAGCCCCCAGGCCACACCTATATGCCATCTGTACCAAGGGTTCTGTACCCTGGCAACCAATGTCTGCTGCTGCCCATGCTGTCTGTGCCATGGGTTCTGAAGCCATCATTCCTTGCACAGAGGCGATGTCATTCCACTGCATCAAGAAACAGACACTTCAGCCCCAGGACCTGCAGTCAGGGTTCTGGGGCCAAGTTACTGGCAGGGAGGGCTGTGGCCAACATCCAGAAGCTGCCACTCTAGCCCCAGGACCCACCATCAGGGTTCTGGGGCCAAATTACAGGCAGGGAGCGCTATGGCTAATACCTAGAAGCTGCCACTCTAGCCCCAGAACCCACCGTCATGGGTCTGGGGCCATCATTCCTCGCATGGAGATGATGTCATTCCACTGCATCAAGAAACAGCCTTGTGAGAACAACATCGATAGAATGCATATAACGAACGTTCGTACGCGTGAAGAGAGCAATGGGAGGGAAATGAATTGGTGATGTCCCAAAATTCCACTCTACGCACTTGGGCATAGACAATTCTTTTCTAGTGGCTCAGGGACCCCCTGCACCATCATACCCTTCCTTACCTTCTTGAGGACCAAAATCCTTACTTTCAGGAAGCAAGGCTTGGTGGTCCAGCGGTAAGACTCCTTGTTCAGAAGGTCATGGGTTCTAATCTCCCTGTGCTGCTGCTGCTACTGTCATCGAGTAGGAGAGCAAAAGGCTGTACCTTCAGGAAAAAAATTGTTGGTGCTTGCAGTGGAAGGTTCGCATCTGTGCATGGTGGCCCCAATCCTGGAGTCCAAGCACCCTTCTTTACCTACTTAAGGACAAAAATCATAGCCTACAAGGAGCAGGGCTTTGTGGCCTAGAGGTGAGGGGGTAGGTTTTTTGCCCTTTTCGTATATTTTTAGTAGTTTAATTTATTTTATATTATCTCTGAGATGTATTATATGATTGTGTTTTATTGTTGTTATTATTGTCTACATCTGTTGTGAGCTGCTATGTGAGCAGGAGAGTGCAGGGTAGAAGATCAGTTAAATAAATAAATAAATAAATAAATAATGGACCTATCCTCCAGAAACATGTCCAATCCTTTTTAAAACCCAGCTGTACTACTGGCCTTGACCACACCTTCTGGCAACAAATTCCACAACTGTTCGTTGAATGAAAATTCCATTAATTGTGCGTTGAAGGAAAAAATACTTTCTCTTATTTGTTTTAAATATGCTGGTGGTGGGTATTAGTAATGACTTCTTTGGGGGGACTGTGAGCTGTCTATATTTGTATTTTCTTAGGGTGGAAGAGGGAGGAAGGAAACTGGACGGGTATCTGTGCCTGATCATGGTATGTGGGTTGTTGGGGAGATGGGGGGAGACTAAAATGCATGACTGAGCTCAAGTTGGAATTTTTATCTTTCAGTGTCTGGGGGTGGGGGCTGCAGAGCTGTTCTTGTTGCAGTTCTTGTTCTTCTTGCAGTATTGGTTGTTTGTCCTTTCCTCAGTATCTTTGCTTGTGGTTGTGCCTGGGGTTTGTGTGGGACAAAGAAGTGCATGACTTAAATAAGCTGGGTTTTCCAGTCCCCAGGTGGGGAGCAGGGAAGAGGCCCTTGTCTGATCTTATCTTGCTGCTTGGTGCATGCTGGTTGTTTCTGGCTGCTGCTTCTGCTGGAAATTAATTGTATTGTTATTTTTTGCCTCTCTGCTTGTGGTTGTGGGCTCCCTTACCCTGAACTCAGCCTTTCAGTGCTTAGGGGTAGGATCCAGATCCAGAAAATGGAAAGGGACCAAAATAAAAAACTAACCATGGGCCACAGTGAAAGAGTAAACTTAGGATAAGGGAGCAATAACAGGGACATGCGCACAAGTATCGGGGACAGAGCCATTAGCTGGACCTTCCCCTCCCTGAGCACATTCTTCAAGCACCCCAATCACCAAGAGAAGGCAACCAAATCTGGGGAAGGGAGAAAGGGGCAATCCCAAACAGGAGGGGTGAAGAAGGGAGGAGTCCAAACAAGAGGGGAGAGTGGGAGGGGAAGGAGGTACATCCAAACAAGAGGGGGGCAAGAAGGGGGAGCCCAAATGAGAGGGAGGTGAAAGGAGAGGATACTGAGATTCACTCTGTCGCAGCTCCCACAGCCATTTTCCTCAGCTCGGCTGGGCTGGGCTCTGGAGGAGGAGGAGGAGGAGGGAAAGTGGGAGGTGCGGTGCCAGCCACATCCTACTACTCTTCTCTGCTGTGACTGGCTAGGGCCACTGGCTCCATCACCCTTCCAGCCAGACTGATCAGCTGTGGGGCTCCAGGGGGACTACAGGGGGTCCCTGATGTTGGAAATGCAAGGACTGTGAGATCATTGCATCCATTTGCCCAATGCAGAGTTTACAGAGGAGTGTGAGTAGCTAATCATCAATAAGCAGGCAGGAAGCATACTTAAGCTTAAGTAGCTTTATTAGGAAATACATGTAGGATAGGAAAGGCCTACATCTATGCTAAGTCCTAAGACTAGGTGTGTTCAAGAGGGAGGAAGGAAGCTCTCTGAGACACAAAGAGATGAGAAATCTCCTGGGGGAGGAGATTGACCAATCAGGTCCTGACAGGAGTAGGACAGATAGGATGGGGGAAGGGTTCCCTGATCTGTCTGTCTACTCCTGGTGTTTCTAGCAAACAAACAGGATGAGGTGCTTAGGGGGGATGCAACCAAAGGAATGTATTTCCAACACCCCTTCTCATCGTCCCGTGCACCGAATCATTTATGTGCACTGCTGACAATTCCCAATGCTTCTCGTAGCCTCTGGAAATTGTCTCTGGGTAGCGGTTTGGTCAGCACATCCGCTATCATTTCCTCTGTAGGACAATAAATCAGTTCAACAAGTCCTTTTTCTTGCGCTTCTCTCACATAGTGACGCTTGGTGTTGATGTGCTTCGACCTTGGCTTTATCTTTTCCATTTTCGTAAGCTGAATGCAGCTTTGATTGTCCTCATACATCTCAGTTGGCTTTGGTTCGTCTATTCCAAAGTCCTTTAGTAGTCTGTGTAGCCATACTACCTCTTGACATGCTTGAGTGGCTGAAATAAATTCTGCTTCTGTGGATGAAAGGGCAATTAATGACTGCTTCTGGCTAGTCCAACTGATTGCTCCGCCTCCATACAGAAATACATTTCCACTCACAGATTTGCAGTCAGTCTTGTCTCCGGCCCAGTCCGCATCCATATATCCCATCAATCTGGGGTTCTCGCTTGCTGGTAGTTTTAAGTTTAAATGCATTGTGCCCTTCAGGTACCGTGCTATTCTCTTGACTGCTATCCAGTCCCTTTGGGTTGGTGCACTTACTTTTCTGCTTAGTATTCCTACAGCAGCGGCAATGTCTGGCCTTGTGACGGTGGCTACATACAACATTTTGCCAATTGCAGTTCTGTACTGGTTGTCCTGTGGTAGGGGCTCGTCGTTGCCTTCCTGGCTTAGGAAATTTGTTTCCATAGGTGTCCCCACTTCATTAGCCTCTGTCATGCCTAGGCATTCTAAAATGTCCTTTATCTTTTGTTTTTGATTGAGAAGGAAACTTCCATCTTTTTCTCGTTCTATTTGTATTCCAAGATAGTAAGTGATACCTCCCAAGTCTTTCACCTCTATTTCTTTGTTCAGATTCCTGACGATTTCATCACAATCTCGTTTGTTTTCATGGCATACAATCAGATCATCCACATAAGTTAGAATGTATGTCCTCCTTTTATTTCTGAACCTTGAGTATAGGCAGGGGTCAGCTTCTCCCTGTATGAACCCCTCCTTAAGGAGCAATTGATTCAATTTTTCGTTCCAGGCTTTCGCTGCTTGCTTTAAACCATAGATACTCTTTTGAAGTTTGCACACAAGTTCCTCCTTCCCAGGTTCTTTAAATCCCGGCGGCTGCTGCATGTAGATATCCTCTTTGATATCACCATGTAGGAATGCAGTCTTCACGTCTAAGTGCTGCACTTCCATTTTTCTTGCAGCTGCTATGCTGAGGAGTGTTCTTATTGTGGTGTGCCTTACTACTGGAGCAAAGGTTTCGTCGTAGTCTTCGCCGTATTTTTGGGAATATCCCTTGGCCACTAATCTCGCTTTGTGGCGCGTGATTTCCCCTTCTGCATTATGCTTGGTCTTGAAGACCCATTTGCATCCAATGGCCTTTTTGTTTTCAGGTAGCTTTGTGAGTGTCCATGTTTTATTTTCATTAAGAGACTCAATTTCTTCCTTGGCAGCATCTCTCCATTTGCGCGCCTCACTGGTTTGCATTTTTTGAATGTCTTGCCATGTTGAGGGCTCCTGTGGTTCCTCCACTTTTGCCGCATAGGAGAATCTCGCTGCTGGCACTCCTTTGTTGTGTCTTTCAGAACGTCTCACTTCTGGTTCTGGTTCTGCTTCGGCTTCAGTTTCAGTATCAGCATCAGTGTTATCTTCTGGTTCCAGTTCTGGTTCTGCTTCAGTTTCAGCATCAGCATCAGTGTTGGTGTCAGTGCCCCCTTCTGGTTCAGGTTGATTGAACATGGTCAAATCAAATGAAACTTCAGCTTCCTCTTTTATCTGCAGTTCTGCAGTCTTTTTCTGTCTTGATGAACTTGGCCTCATTAGGTCTGGCATTTGATCAGTGCTTCCCTTTTCATTTTCATCAAAATAGACCACACTGCTTATCTTCACATTTCCAGTGTCAGTGTCCATTACTCTGTATCCCTTGCATCCTTGTGCATAGCCAACAAGTATCCCTTCTTCACATCTGGTGTTAAGTTTGGTCCTTTTGGCCTTTGGGATATAAGCATAGGCTTTAGAGCCAAACACTCTAATGTGCCCCACACTGGGCTTGTTCCCATGCCATAGTTCATAAGGTGTTGCTTTTGCACCTTTGGTTGGGAGCCTGTTCTGCAGGTATGTGGCAGTCATTACTGCTTCCCCCCAGTATTTGTTTGGCAGATTCGCATCCAAAAGCATACATCTCGCCATCTCTATGAGAGAGCGATTTTTTCTTTCTGCTACTCCATTTTGTTCTGGTGTATGCGGGATGGTTGTCTGGTGTTCAATTCCTTTTTGCTTCAAAAATTCTTTCATCTGTTTTGAAACATATTCACCTCCATTATCTGACCTTAGGATCTGAGGTGATCTTCCAAACTTATTGCTGGCTCTTGCAACATATTCCTTAAATTTCTCCAGCACCTGACTTTTCTCTTTAATCAAGTAAGTGAACGTGAACTTGGAAAAATCATCTATGAAAGTCAATGCATACTGGTTTCCTGCAATTGTTTTTGTCTTCATAGGACCACAGATATCACTATGAATGAGCTGTAGGGGGTGCTGTGTGGCTTCCTCCTTGCTCTGATGAAAGGAGGGCCTAGTTCCCTTTCCTTTTACACAGCAAACACATCTCTCATCTTTAGTTGCACATGAGTTCATTTTAAAATGTTTAACTAGGTCTGGAAGTGCATGCAACACATCTGCATTTCTATGGCCCATCCTTCTGTGCCATTTGCTTTCACAGTTCTTATGTCTGCAATCTTTTGCAGCATTTGCATACTGATCCTGTTGCAAGCAATCTACCTTGAATAGGCCATTTGAATCCAGCATTCCTCGCATAAAAAGCTCCTTTTCCTTTGAAATTCTGCAATATTTCCCTTCAAAATGCACTGCAAAACCTTTCTGTACAGCATACTTGACACTTATAAAATTATGATCCAATTCTGGGACATATAGAGCTTCTTCAATGGTAACTTTCATTTCCTCACCGTTTCCCAGATGACATATGAGTTTAGCCCTGCCTCTTCCTTGACAATAAACTTTCTCTCCATTAGCCAATCTTATAGGAGTTCTATAAGTCCTATCCAGATCAATAAATCTGTCTTTGTCCTTTATAAGATTTTTAGTTGCTCCAGAATCAACAAAGAAATCATGTGAAGCAGTCTCACATTCTATTCCTTCCACATTTTTAAGTTGAGATGCTTTTTCCTCAACCAGGCTGAAAGCCCTATCATGACTCCCTTTGTTCTTTGCAGAGAAGCTGGGAACTTCTTGCTTGGTGCATTGATATGCGAGATGCGTGGTTTCCCCGCAATTGAAGCAACGCTTAACTCTTGCAGATCCTTTTGAATTTGCAAAAGGCTTCTTGTTCTCAGCTGCCTTGCAGGCAAGCTGTGAGGAAAAGTTTGGCTGTTCATTAGTTTGAGCCATATTAAATTCCTCAAGTTTCTGAATAACAACATCCAAAGATTGGTTATCCTGCATTTCTATTATCTGACATACTGTTTGAAAAGTTGGTGGTAAAGAGTTCAGCAGAAATGCCACTATCAATTCATCTGGTAAATTCAGCTTTTGATTTTCCAGTCTCCTGACTAGTTCAAGCAGGCCATTAACATGAGCTGAAAAATCTTCACTCTCATCCATTCTCATATTACAAAGTCTTTTAAGCATTTGTATCTTTGATATATTTGACTTCCCTTGATACAGTCTCTGTAAAATTTCCCACATATCTTTTGCAGTTAACTTGTCACGTATGTGCACATGTAAACGCTGACTCACCGACATTGAGATGATTGCCATAGCTTTGTCATTTTTCTCATCCCAGAGTTCTTGTGCTGCCCCTGCATCTGTAGGTCTGTTGGACTCCAGCATTTTCCTTAGGCCTTGTCCTCCCAGTGCCATCCTTGCATTATGACTCCAAGCTTCATAGTTTGTTGCTCCAGTGAGCCTCTCTGGAATGGAGACCTTCAGCATAGAATCCATGGTCACAGAGACTAAAATCTTTCTTTTCTTTTCTGCCTTTAAGATTAATGCTAGCACTCAATTTTACTCACTCTGCGCTGCCTTTTGGGTGTCTGGGCCCATAACCCTGTTGGAAATGCAAGGACTGTGAGATCATTGCATCCATTTGCCCAATGCAGAGTTTACAGAGGAGTGTGAGTAGCTAATCATCAATAAGCAGGCAGGAAGCATACTTAAGCTTAAGTAGCTTTATTAGGAAATACATGTAGGATAGGAAAGGCCTACATCTATGCTAAGTCCTAAGACTAGGTGTGTTCAAGAGGGAGGAAGGAAGCTCTCTGAGACACAAAGAGATGAGAAATCTCCTGGGGGAGGAGATTGACCAATCAGGTCCTGACAGGAGTAGGACAGTTAGGATGGGGGAAGGGTTCCCTGATCTGTCTGTCTACGCCTGGTGTTTCTAGCAAACAAACAGGATGAGGTGCTTGGGGGGGGATGCAACCAAAGGAATGTATTTCCAACACCTGAGTCCCCACCTCTAGCCCCTCCCCTGCACTGAACTGTGCAGCTGTCCCTGCTTTGATTGTGGTAATAAAGACATCAGCAACAAGGGTTGGGGAGCTCAGGGAAGACAGGGCACGGCCTCTTTCAGACTTTGTGACCCACCACCCCTGGGTTTGGGAAGGAAAAGGTTCCCCATCTCTGCTATAAGGGCTCATTCACACAACTTTCTCTCCCACCCTTGCAAACTCACCAGTGTTCTTTAATCTGTGTTCATCTTGTCCTATAGCAATGCATTCATACAGTGGCTGGATTCCCCTGCATTTTAAAGGCCCTTCCTAATCCCCTGTGGTATTATTTCCCACAATATAAAGTTCATGGAGGAATGCCTTGTGATATTCCTGCAAGCAGTAACCTGGAGCTTCGACCGGAGGAGGCAATCCCTTTCCCATCATTCCCTGGCCTCACCTCTATGGTCACTTGAGGTAAGAAATGAAAAACAGAAAACAATGGGAATTAATGCTTGCTCTGGGTTAATTAGATCGCATAACCTCATTGCCATCTGAGTTAAATAGTTCACAAATCATTGCCATCTGACATTCTTGTAAGCAAGTCCTTTGTATTGGTTAGCAGAGAACAAGTGATTTTTAACAACTAAACACAGAACTCTTTTCTCCAGAGTGTAAGGACACTAATCTTAGCTGGCTGTAATACAACATAAATCTCAGGCATAGGGAAAGATTAATCAGCAGTTCTAACAAGCCTATTTCTCAACCTTGGGAGACATAAATGATGTCCTAGTCAAATCTGTTTCTTTTATCAGTTTGTTTTAGGCTGAGTAGAGGTTTATATTGGAACCAAGGAAGTGTGAACCAATTGAGGGGAGAATAATCTAATGTTCAGGATGAATGCAAACACCTGTGGTTCAGCTCTAATTATTTATTACAGCAAGTGAAGTCTGAAGGTAATTTCTTATAAGTACAATCCAGATAATAATAGCCCACAGCAAAGCAGGCTAGTATACATCACCAAGGAGCAGGAAAAGAGACCTATTTCTCATTTTGAATTATGAAGGAGCTGAAGAAAAACAACAAGTTTCAGGGCAGAGAATCCAAATTTGGTTCAGGAATGAACAAGTAAACAACTCAAGCCTGACTTGTGCTATGTAGTCATTTTTACAGGATCATGGCAATTAGATATCAGGAGAAATTGCTAGCCTTGCAGATCACTAGCTACACTCTAGGAATGTGGCAAAAGAAGAAATCATGTGTGTTTTCAGACGAGATATTACCCCACACGGCCACTCAAGCCATGGATCCAACTACCTGTCTGAAGGTGGAGCAGTTGGATGCACACTCCCACAAGTCATGAAACACCCTCTCTCAGCCACTCATGGAGCCACACGGGGAAATCTGCAGTGCACCATGCGAGGCAGGCCAAATGTGTGGCAGCTGCCTCCATGGCCAAGGTAGCCACACTGGGAGCTGCCCATTTGTTTAGTTCCCCACACCCTTCACACATATGGGGACTCCGGGGCAGAGACACATGACAGTCACGGACCACCGCCATCAACTTGCTCATCTGAAAACACCCCTTGAATAGCAACAAATAAAATAACCATAAAACTATCAAAGGGAAAATCTATGTGCTAAAATCTATTTGTTGGATAAAAGGTGGCCACAAAATCAACTTTAGTACTTTGTTGGTACTTCGCAAGTGATTAACAATAATGTATTGGGCCAAAATGTTAAGAGGCAGATTTCAGTGAAGTTTGTCCTAACCCTAGGACAACAGATTAGATTTTTAGATCCGCCATTGAAAACAAAACCAACAAGAGCTGTCGAATGAGTAATGAAGGATTATATAAACCTTACAAGAGACATGGCTGCTACAGAAGTCTTATCCAAATCAAAAGTACCAACTGAATGTGAATCCAATGTCTTGAAATTAGGGGTGGGAAACCGCAGGCCCAGGGCCCAAATGTGGCCTGAGGGTATTGTTAGCCCTAGGCTTTAATAATATACCAACAAAATAAAAAACATAAGCTATCAAATACAAATACTTTGAAAAAATCAGAAGTAAATAGCAAAGTAAGTAACTCATCAAAACTATACAACAGTATTAAAGATCCATAAAACAGCAAAAATAAACCAAAAAATTATAAACATAACCTCTAACATCCCATAGCATAACATAGCTCGTCTGCGAACTAAAATTTAGAAGTAATTTCACACCTCTGTTTATAGAGAGCTACGCATGCACAAAAAACTGCTACTGCTCTAGAGCGGGGCGAGTCACGGCCATCCAGTAATAGCTGCACTAGAAGATCATCATGCAACCCGGTAGATAGACTTTTAACAGAAGTCCCAATGTATTTGTCTCTCAAATGACTAAAAGCTGGGCAATATAAAATTATATGTTTTTCCATCTCAAGAACTGCCATTTCACCATGTGGACATAGCCTTTCTTCTTTGGGTATTCTCCGATATCTGCCGTCTAGAATTGCTGATGGAAATACATTGCAGTGCATTAAAGTGAATGCTCTCCTATGTGACCCAGTTGTCCAATTAATTAAGTACTGTGGTGGAGAGGCATTTGGACTAGAAAGTATATAACCTGGTGCATTCTTTGTATAGACAAGGCATTATTTTCATTCTGTTGGTCTTGGTAGGTGACCCTCCTCTTTATAAGCGTTACGGCCCCTTTATAACCTAACTGAATCAGAACCTCCTTTGAAAGACCTAATTTAAATAATTCCAACTCAACAGAGCCACACCAGTGGTCGCTTGCACTTGCATTAAAAACAAATGACAAAAGAGAATTTATAACAGGAGGAAATACTGCCACCTTCAGCCAAAATGTAAGAATAGCTATTAAAGCCTGGGACCGGATAGAATTCATTGCCATTTCGACTCTCAATACTACCTGGGGGACACAATTTGGAACGCCTAGAATCAAGCGTAAAAAGATGTTCTGTGTTCCTTTGAGCTTATCCAAAACAGAAAGACCCCAAATAGCCACTGCATACAGCAGTTGAGGCACTGAAAGACTGAGTTTGGGATCATGGAGTAGAGATGATGGCATGGACACAAAGACATGGGACAGATCCATGGCAGAGAACTATGATCTGGAGCTTTCTCTTCCTGGGTGCATTTCTTAACCACCACTTCCCCCAACTTCTATGCAGTCCTCAGAATTTGCTATAAGTTTCAAAGTGGCCCTTAGGAGGGAATAGGTAAGGTCATTCCCCACCCCTGCTCTAAAGGTCTGAAATATGGGCTTGGTTTACCAAAGGACTATTCCAACTTTACATTGCTGTAATTCAGCTGAAACAATGGTGTTTACACCAGTGTAAAACTGAAGTGATCAGCCAGGCCTTACTTCTGGGCAGTCATTCAGTGACAACAAATTCCGGGGCCTCTGTCAGGGTGCTCATTCTGTTCATCTCGTTGTCATAATGCACAACTTGTAACCAGAGAAGGATATAAAAGGTCCTCCTCCTGGGGCAGAGATAAGCCTAACAGCAGATGGGAGAATGTATGTACTGCAGTGGAGTGGTGGAAAAGGTCAGCAGTGTCAGGAGAAGCAATACTGAATCACTTGATACATGAAGATTAGCATTGCATGAGGGAAATTTGCATCTCTCTTCTCTTGTTTCTCTGAGCACTAAATCTTGACGTGTTCAGAAGTTTCATAGAGCTGAAACAGTTATCCAGGGGGATAAATGTATCTGGTGGATTCGCAGTAGCCAAATGGTGTCTGCCCGGATAACCATAGCAGCTTACTGGGCAGGAGAAAGGGGAGGGGTGATGCCCCCCATCTGCTTCTGGAACGTTGTGATTGGTGCAGGGGTGGCATAACTTTCCCAGGTCAGCCTGGGTTTGTTGAGACCTAGGAAAGCATCTCTGGGTGTATGCGCAAATGTGCACTCACAAGTATTGTATTTATTTATTATGGCATGGGCTTTCGCCATGGCCAACTTAAAAGAAATTCAGATTTTACATAATATTGGTACAAATCTGAACCTCGGTCCAACAGACCCAATTTATACAAATAGATTAAAACATTAAACTACATAAAGTAAATATATAAAGTTCACCAAATAGCTGTCAGTATCCTTATTAGACAAACATAGTAAGGTGAAACTGAATACCTAATAGTTATAAACAAAGGCAGTAAAATAAAATTATGCTTTGGGAAGAAATAGTGGCAAGGCGTGCACATACAACCTTATAATTGCTGCTCACTAGTTGAAGACAATAGTAATAAACTTTTAAGATTTTGTCTTACAATTACTCTTTTCTTAGCCACAAGGCCAACAAAAGTAGCCACAGCAAACAGCTCCTCCATAGAGATCAAGGTAAGGAGAAATTTATAACTGCTTTCCCAATCAGATTTCCCCTGTCTATTAATAATCGGATGCAGCCATATTTCCCTGATCATATGGTAATAGGGACAACTTAAAATAAGATGATCCATGGATTCCACTTCGTCCATACTACAAGTACAGCGACGGGATGCATAAGTTATACCAGCAAATCTACCTTCCTTAACCGCAATTTGAAGAAGCTGAAATCTTAATAAGGTGAAATTTCTTCGTAAGTTATTATTCAATAGCTTATCTAAATATGGCTCGAAGAAAAAGTTATTTTTAACCTGTTCAAGCCACGGCACTACCCTCCATTTCCGGAGTACTGCTAAATCTTCTTGGGCAGCAATATCTTTTAGCCTGAGATAAATCTCTTGTTTAATACAGGCCATGTTTTTTCCCCAAAAGCAAGCCATTGTAAATCCCATATTCTTCATAAGGTAGGAAAATTAGTTTAACCAGGGATAATTCCTAGTGTCGGTATATTCTAACTCCTCTTTTAAACACTGTGCTGATAATTCTACTTCCTGATGAGATAATAGTCTCAACCAGAATCTAATTACAGCGATTTTGCCAAGGACGTCTATAGATACTGACCCGGTTTCTGCCCTCACGATAGCTCCCGGAACATAATTCCCTACTCTGAGCAAACGACGTAAGAAGCAATTTTGCATTCTTTCCAAAGCTGCTATATTGGGGAATGGGATAATTTCTAGCATGAAGGTTGTCATAGGGCAAACCTTCAGTTGGAAAACATGCAAAAAAGTTGAAATTGGAACATTTCTTGATGTACTGGCAGCTCTTAAAATGCAGCCGGAAGTTCTAGTTGCCTTAGCTGCTCTAGATTTAACATGATCGCTCCAAGTACCTCTATTTGTAAAAGTAATGCCCAAATAATAAAACTTTTTTACTACTGGAAAATTCTTCTCACTAATCTTCCACGTAGTGAAGGAATGTTTCCCTCCTACTACCATAATATTAGATTTCCTTGTATTTATTTCCAAACCATTTAATTCTCCATAGATCTGATATTAATCCCTTCAAGTCTTTAGCTGTTTGAGAAAGCAAAATTAGGTCATCTGCATATTGTAATGCATACAAAGGATAATCCCTAACTTCAGGAGGGAAAGCTTTTGAAGTTTTAATAAAGGTCACCAAATCTGAAGCAAACAAATTGAGCAAGAGGGGAGCCAAGACACACCCTTGGCAAACTCCTCGTTCAATTAAAATTGGGGCAGTTTGCTGGTCAATATTCCCAGTTTTGACTCTTGCAACATTATTTCCATGAAGTTGCATTACAAGATTGAGCAGTTTATCATTAATGCCCATTGAATTGAGTTTCCCCCAAAGTCTTTCTCTGAGAATTGAATCAAAAGCTCTCTTAAAATCGATAAAGCCTAAAAAAATCTTCCCCTTTCTGATTTTGGTGTACTTGAAAATGATATGGGCTAAAATCAGACAGCAATCCATTGTTGCAAATTGCTCCTTGGGCAAAAGAACATGATCATATGCCCATTTCTCCAGATGTTGTAAGATAGATCTAGAATACAATTTACTGATGACCGGCAACAGGCTAATCAGCCTATAACTAGCAGGATCTTCTGTACTGCCCTTTTTGAAGATAGGGATTATCCATATAATTCCCCATGAATAAGGTACCTTACAGGCCTCGTTAATCCTACTAAATAATTTTGCTAACAATGAAGTCCACCATTTAGGTGCTGATTGAAATAATTCTGCTGATGTACCATCCGGACCTGGAGATTTATTAGGTTTCAAGGTCATGATTAATTCTTCTATACTGCTTTCTGACAGGTCTAACTCTATTGTTCCTACAAAGGATAGCGCAGTTTCGTGTTCAGTTGCAAATTGATACCTTGGAATATAAAGAACCAGAATTAGTACATGCATTATCACCTTATAAGCCCGAGCATAATTTAGCGATTCTCACTGCAGGCCGTTATTTACAGGCATCAGAGGTAGGAAGCCCTCCAGGAAGGGTTGGTATTTAGGATAAGAATTTACAGCAAGAAGAGGATAGTCAGATAATTGGTGTCAGTCAAAGTAGCTCTTTAGCAAGCCAGATTCAAATTCAAGCAGAAGTAGAGGAAGGTCTCCCCTGACTCATGACCTCTGGGGAAAGATCTATGGTGGAATATACTGAAGGATACCTGACACAGAAGACCCCATCTATTCAGCAAGGAACATATGTATTTAAAAGATCTGATAAAGGCTTGCTTTCCTTTGCATCTTGGAACATAGCTGACATTAAACCAAAATTAAGAGACACAGATTGGGTAGAGTTCTTGGAAACTTATGATTTTATTTGCCTGCAGGAAACTTGGACAAAGGGTGAGGATATTCCTAGTGTAGATAAGTTCAGGGTAGATTTTCATGATGGTCAGAAATTGTCCAAAAAAGGTCGAATATCAGGAGGTTTGGCAATTCCTGAGTCGCGTCCTCATTTATACTGTCCACTGCCATCTGCAAGGGCTGAATATCAGGTCAGACTTTTGACCTTGTCAGGACAGGGTCAATTTATATTATGTAATTAGAGAAACAAAAAACCTACAGTTTTACAAACTTAGTTAAGGCAGATTCATACCAAGCAAACATTAACAAACCTAGAAATTGTGTGTTAAGGCTCCCGCCTTAACTTCCACACCAT
>QEPC01001916.1:6817596-6838600 GCA_003113815.1 Sphenodon punctatus | reverse complement strand
AGCAGTGTACCTGGCACTTTACAAAGTAATAAAATAGACACGGTCCCTGCCCCTAGGGCTTATAATCTGAGAGACAGGAGCTGGGGGAGAGACTTAGGAAGGGGAACAGAGGGAGAGACAAGGGGACTAGTCTTCCATTTCTTAAAGGATGCCTTTTTGGCTTTAATAGCCTCCTTCACCGCCCCATTTAACCACAGTGGAAGACGTTTGGTCTTCCTGATTCCTTTTTTAACTTGCAGGATGCATTTAATCTGGGCTTCCAGAAGGGTGCTTTTAAACAGCCTCCATGCCTCTTGCAAACTTGTAGCCAGTGGTGGCTGGTGGGTTTGGAAGCTGGTGGGGCAGTGGGTGAGTTGAACCTGCCACAAGCAGCTTTGCCACCAGTGGGCCGGTGGGCTTAGGAGTGGAGCCTGTCTTAGGGGCGGAGCCAGGGCAACAGTAGGTGGAGCCTGGGCAACAGTAGGCCAGTGGCGTAGCATAACCCAGCAGCAAGGAGTTCCCAGGGTTAACATTGGATGGACATTACATTACTTAATGCTGTGAATGCTGCTGAGTGAAACAGTGCCACCGGGGGATAGAGAACCCTCTTACTGGGGTCCCGTCCACTCTCTTTCCCACTGGGTACAAAGTAACCATAATAGGTTAAAAAAATAGATCACATTGCCATCGCCTACCTTTATCCTGACCCCTCGAATCCTCGATTTTCATGGCATGCTTGGCAACCTGTAGTCTTCAGAAGGTGTAGGCTTTGGGACAAGCCTTCCTTCTGGCTTGGAAAACCAGGAGGACTGAGTTATCTCCCTGTCCTGTGACAAGCCGAATCAGAAGAGAATGAAAGGGAAGAGAAGGACAGGACAGCAGAGAAGTAGGAGGGAAAGGGTTTGGTTTTGGAGCATGAGAAGAGGAAGAGGAAGAGATGGGTTCAGTGGGGGACAGGGGAAAAGGGTTTCCTTGTTGTCTACAACCTAGAAGCTACTCCCTATCCCCAACAGCCTCATGCCTGTCCAAGCAAACAGGCCTTTTTAAAACAGTTTGCCCTGTCTCAGGCCGGCACTGCAAGCAAAACTGACCCAGCGAGACCAGCATCCCTAGTAGCTACACCCTATCCCCAACAGCCAAATGCCTGTCCAATCAAACAGGCCTTTTAAAAAAGGTTTGCCCTGTTGCAGGCCAGCATTACAAGCAAAACAAGCCCTTCGAGAGCAGCAGCCCTAGTAGCTACCTCCTATCCCCAACAGCCAAACGCCCGTCCAAGCAAACAAGCCTTTTTAAAAAGGTTTGCCCTGTTGCAGGCAGGCACTGCAAGCAAAGCTGGCCCAGTGAGACCAGCATCCCTATTATTATTATTATTATTATTAACAAACATTTATATAGCACAAGCAGTGTACCTGGCACTTTACAAAGTAATAAAATAGACAGGGTCCCTGCCCCTAGGGCTTACAATCTGAGAGACAGGAGCTGGGGGAGAGACTTAGGAAGGGGAACAGAGGGAGAGACAAGGGGTCTAACATTCATGAAGATGCGAGGTCTCAAGTGCACGTACTTGGCTTGGTTACGATGAGAATGACAGCAGGCAGGTCCATGTTGCAAGGATAAGGGTAAACCGATCGTAGGTATAGGAATAGTGGCTCAGCAGGATAAAGAGTCAGACAGAGCAGAGCGAAAGAGGTGAGTTTTAAGGAGAGATTTGAAGGTATGAAGGGAGGGGGCAAGGCGGATGTGGACAGGGAGGGAGTTCCAGGCATGGGGGGCAGCAAGTGAGAAGGGACGAAGGCGCTTAGGGGAGCAGGGAAGGCGTGGAAGGGTGAGAGAAGGGACAGAGGAGGAGCGAAGTGCACGGGCTGGAGTATGGAGGGCGATAAGTGCAGAGAGGTAGGGGGGAGCAAGGTTGTGAAGAGCTTTATAGGTGAAGACTAGGAGCTTGTGCAGGATTCGTTCAGGAAGGGGAAGCCAGTGAAGCGAAGAGAGGAGGGGCTGCACATGGTCGAAGCGACTGGCGAGGTAGATGACCCTGGCAGCAGAGTTTTGGACAGAGATGAGGGGAGAAAGGTGAGACCGGGGAAGGCCAGTGAGAAGGAGGTTACAGTAATCGAGGCGAGAGATGACCAGAGCATGAACAAGAGTTTTGGCAGACGAGACAGAGAGAAAAGGGCGAATCTTAGCAATGTTATGGAGGGAGAAGCGACAGGATTTAGCAACAGAGTCAATGTAGGGTTTAAAAGAAAGGGCTGAGTCAAAGATGAAGCCTAGGCTACGGGCTTGGGGGACAGGCAGGATGGTGACTCCATCAATAGTTATTGACAGTGAGGAAGGTAGCTACACCATATCCCCAGCAGCCAAATGCCTGTCCAAGCAAACAGGCCTTTTAAAAAAAAGTTTGGGCAGTTTCAAGCACACCAGGCCCATCCAGACCAGCATCCCTAGTAGCTATGCCGTATCCCAAGCAGCCAAATGCCTGTCCAAGCAAACAGGCCTTTTAAAAAAAGTTTGGCCAGTTTCAAGCACACCAGGCCCATCCAGACCAGCATCCCTAATAGCTATGCCATATCCCCAGCAGCCAAATGCCCATCCAAACAAACAGGCCTTTTAAAACATATGGCCAGTTTCAGGGCTGCATTGCCACCAAACAGCGCGGCTGAAATCATAGAGCAAGCAAAACAAACCAGAAACCAGATCTTATAATCTTAAGCAATTGAACCAACAGTATTATGTGAAGTCCTTAGCGCTGCACATCACAAAAACAAGAGCATGGAGCTCCACTTGTCCCCCCAAACATGCTACACACAGTTCTGTTGCAATGTAAAAGGTGTCTGAACTGCTACAATGAACATTCTGCATTTGAAAATATTTAGGTCTATTCCTTCAAGTTAGAGTACACCACACAGCAGCAGGTTCAACTTTGCTCAAATAAAAAAATTAGAATTAATGTCTTGAGGCAGCTGGCAGCACAATCATATTTATTTATTTATTTATTTCACTTTTATTCTGCACCCTCCTGTTCACAGAGCAGCTCAGGGCGGCACAACACACACAATCAACAATTCATAATTAAACCATACTCGGTCACAATTTAAAATTTAATTTAAAATATCCTAAAAATGCTAAAAACATACAGATTGGTTCTTCACTAAAAATATACTAAAAGGTCAGAACCAATCTGTATGTATCCATATGCGATATCATCCCATAATAATTAGTATATTTATTATAACCTCCCCCCTCCTGGGTCCTCCTCCTCCCAAGACAAGACAAGTTCCCCAGGGCCCCTAAAAAAGCCAAGGCCAAACCCCAGATGGGTCCCCAATGTACTCACTCTCAGCAGGCTAAACTCGGAGTTGGCAGCATCACCTCCACACTGTTGGAGGAGAACAGGATGCTGGGCTTGATGATGGACCACCCCCAACTGCAATCTCTCTCTCTAGTCTCAACTTCTCAAAGGAAGATAAAATGGTGCCTGCGAGTCACCTTTTATGCACTGCCACCACCACCCCCAAGTAAGAGACAAAGGCTGTGCCGATGAGTCAGACTCACTGCTGCCATGCTGGTTTTAAAAAACAAAAACACACAAAGAACTCCCCCCCATGTTGCTGTTTCCCTAGCCAGTAGCACACACACGTCAACAGTCACACACACATCTATTGCTTACCCAGCCCCTCCCCCACAGGATGATTATAAATGGTGCCGATTCCCTCTTCACAGACCTCAATGAAATAGTGCCCCAAGCGATCCTGGTAAATGCATTGCTGTTTGCGAAGACGCACAGTGGACTGTACTCCAAGCCGCCCAATGCGTGTTCTTCACACTTTTGATCCTTCTGACTCTCCACAGTCCACGCTATAGGAGGAGCCAGCGCCAGCCACTGTGTGTCCCCCACCACTTGGAGGTGAACTCCGCCTCCACCAGCTCCTTGGGGCAGGCTTGCTCTGGTGGTTCATGAGAGGAGCCTCTCAAAGAAGAACCAGCAGTGGTTCTTCTTTGAGAGGCTCCTCTCATTCTCACAACTGGGTTGGTTGCACTGCACGTGCACACAACCCAGTTGTAAGAATGTGCAGAGCTAACGCAATGAACCTTGTTTAGAAGGCATTAACCTTCTGGATTCGACCAGGTCGCAATTTTAAAAAAAAAACAAAAAACAAATTGCAAGTCAGCTCAGGTAGGATTTGCAGCGTGAGATCGGGGGAGTCCTGGGGCCAGGGGCCAGGAGGGGCATTGCCCTAGATTCCCTAGGCAGCACACCACGCCTGCTTGTAGCCCTTGCAACTGGGCTTTTTAGTTTTCTTTTAACTAATTTCCTCATTTTATCATAGTCATATGACAAAACAAGTGTGAGTTGCAGTGGACAGAAGAAACCAACCATGAGTGAGAGTGTTGGAAGAGGCAAGCCACTCTCTGGGCAGCCCACTCTGTCTGACTCAGAGACACCCAAGGTCAGGCCACCCATGCCCTCCACCTCCTGAACACAATCCTCCTCCGCGCTCAAGCTTACTGGCTCTGGACACACGTTGAGGCCCCTGGAGAGGCTGGAATGAGGGGAGGACGTTTCCTCCTCCCGAGTGCTGACTTTCAGTAGGAAGAAAGTGACTCCTTATTCCTCTGCTAGTGCAGCCCATCTGCCAGATAACTCCACTGCTGCTACTGCTACTACCTAGCTCTCCATAGGGCATGCACTTTCCCTCATGCATACACCTGCTTCCCAGCCTCTTCCCCTGCCAACATGCATCCTAGTGTGCCAGCTTGACCCCATCCCCCACAACATCCACGCACCCTGCTGTGCCAGTTACCACCACCACCCCTTCCACCAGTATCACAACCACTGCCAGTGTGAGGTCAACCACCAGTTGTGCTGTTACTGCCCTACCAGGAACCAGAACAAAGAAGATCAGATCTTGGGCCTAGTCTCATTTTGATGTTCTGGTGGAAGATCACACAAAGGCAGTGTGTGCACACTGTGGTGCCTGGGTCAGTTGAGGTGGCCAAAATCCAAAGAGATTTGGCACCACTAGCCAAATCCACCACTTGAAATGGTACCACTGGAACCAGTTGGATCCTATGGTGTGCCAGGACAAGCAGCAGCATGGGGAGGAACCAGTTGAAGAGGGTATGGATGAGGGTTTGGAGGAGCAACCCTCTTCCTCTCCCAATGCAACTGCCACCTTGGGGCTATCTCATGATGGCTCTACCCCCCACCACCCAGCCCCAGTGGGGGAACGCTGGCTGCCCCTGCCACCCCACTCCACCACGATCCCAGACCTTGTCCCAGACCACTGTAACTGAGCTGTGGCAGAAGAAGCAGCTGTTTGCACCCAGCGACCAGGGCAATTGAGGAGCTGATTGCCCTGGAAGTGAATTGAATTGAGTTTATTTACGTAGCACTAGGCTATTGCAAAAAACAAATAAAATCAAGTAACATAGAGTAAGAAAAAATATCGTACATCATAAAAATATGAAAAACATTTACAATTTGCCATATATACATTTAAGTGAAGGCATAAAATGATATCTTATAAGTCATGTTAATAGGCAAAAAACAAAAGCCTAATTCTAAAAAAGAATAACATCAAATGGCAACAATGCCTCAAAAGACCCCAGACCTGTTTCCCCATCTTATTAAATCAAGGGGGCTCAGGTACAACATAATAAAAATCCAATGGCTGGTTGTGTAATGGGGTCTAGCCATACTAGAAATTGACTTGTCAACTCTCCTCTGAGGAGGCTGCAATGGGTTTAAATTGAAGAAAACACTGACAAACAAGGATTGCCCTGGATGAGAGGATGTTCCGTGTTGTTCAGGGTGTTGGTTTCAAACGGCTAATTTGTTTGCTGCAGCCCAGGTACAGGATCCTGCCCCCAAAAACCTTCTGCTCGAAGTTTATCCCGACACTATACGGGAGGGTGCAGTCCCAGTTCCTGGCAGAGTTCTGCAGGGCAGAGGAGTCTGTGGTACACTTTACCACAGACTTGTGGACCAGCACCAGTGTAGTCCATGACTATCTGGTGTTTACCAGATAGTGTTTACTGGTCGCACTTGGAAAGTGGCTAAAGTAGGTTGTGGGAGCTCACCACCCCCTCCTGCCCACCTTGAGTTGACATACAATAGAGTGTACCTCTGGCTTTTTCATGGGGCTGGGCAGCACCTCACCTCGCACTTCCACACCATCCCTGTTTTCTGAATGTGGTTCTTCTCTCCAGGGAGACCCACCCCTGCTCCCAAGAAGGAGTGCAGTGGTCACTGGGAGGGCGGAACCTGTTTTTGGGGGCAAGGGGGTCTCAGCTCACTCCAACCTCATGAACTGAAGAAAGGCTGCGTAGCCTAGCCAACAGCCTGGGTAGGCTATTCCAGGCTCGTCCCTTTCATCTCTTCTGATTCAGCTTGTCTTAGAACAGGGAGCTAACTCAGTCCTTCCAGTTCTGTAAGCCAGATGGAAAGCTTACAACACCTACCTTAGAAGACTACAGACATCCCAGGAGAGCATGAAAATCAATAGGGTTCCGGATAATGGTAAGTGATAGCATGGGGATTGGGAGGGTCTGAAAACTCTTCTTTGGGGGTGGGGGGGAAGTCCACAAAGTGACAAACTTTTAAAAAATGACATTCTCTGTGTCCAAAATTCAAACATCTCTCTAACTTGTTTCTTTTTCCCCTCCAATTTGTCAGCGATTTGGCCAGATTCCACACCTTGCCTTGATCTTGTGGACTATGGAGAAAGTAGAAGGTAAGAGTGTGGCAGAAGAGAAGGCAGCAGACAGCAGTGGAATCCTCTTTCCCCTGTTCCCCACTGAAACCCATTTCCCNTCATGAGAGGAGCCTCTCAAAGAAGAACCAGCAGTGGTTCTTCTTTGAGAGGCTCCTCTCATTCTCACAACTGGGTTGGTTGCACTGCACGTGCACACAACCCAGTTGTAAGAATGTGCAGAGCTAACGCAATGAACCTTGTTTAGAAGGCATTAACCTTCTGGATTCGACCAGGTCGCAATTTTAAAAAAAAAACAAAAAACAAATTGCAAGTCAGCTCAGGTAGGATTTGCAGCGTGAGATCGGGGGAGTCCTGGGGCCAGGGGCCAGGAGGGGCATTGCCCTAGATTCCCTAGGCAGCACACCACGCCTGCTTGTAGCCCTTGCAACTGGGCTTTTTAGTTTTCTTTTAACTAATTTCCTCATTTTATCATAGTCATATGACAAAACAAGTGTGAGTTGCAGTGGACAGAAGAAACCAACCATGAGTGAGAGTGTTGGAAGAGGCAAGCCACTCTCTGGGCAGCCCACTCTGTCTGACTCAGAGACACCCAAGGTCAGGCCACCCATGCCCTCCACCTCCTGAACACAATCCTCCTCCGCGCTCAAGCTTACTGGCTCTGGACACACGTTGAGGCCCCTGGAGAGGCTGGAATGAGGGGAGGACGTTTCCTCCTCCCGAGTGCTGACTTTCAGTAGGAAGAAAGTGACTCCTTATTCCTCTGCTAGTGCAGCCCATCTGCCAGATAACTCCACTGCTGCTACTGCTACTACCTAGCTCTCCATAGGGCATGCACTTTCCCTCATGCATACACCTGCTTCCCAGCCTCTTCCCCTGCCAACATGCATCCTAGTGTGCCAGCTTGACCCCATCCCCCACAACATCCACGCACCCTGCTGTGCCAGTTACCACCACCACCCCTTCCACCAGTATCACAACCACTGCCAGTGTGAGGTCAACCACCAGTTGTGCTGTTACTGCCCTACCAGGAACCAGAACAAAGAAGATCAGATCTTGGGCCTAGTCTCATTTTGATGTTCTGGTGGAAGATCACACAAAGGCAGTGTGTGCACACTGTGGTGCCTGGGTCAGTTGAGGTGGCCAAAATCCAAAGAGATTTGGCACCACTAGCCAAATCCACCACTTGAAATGGTACCACTGGAACCAGTTGGATCCTATGGTGTGCCAGGACAAGCAGCAGCATGGGGAGGAACCAGTTGAAGAGGGTATGGATGAGGGTTTGGAGGAGCAACCCTCTTCCTCTCCCAATGCAACTGCCACCTTGGGGCTATCTCATGATGGCTCTACCCCCCACCACCCAGCCCCAGTGGGGGAACGCTGGCTGCCCCTGCCACCCCACTCCACCACGATCCCAGACCTTGTCCCAGACCACTGTAACTGAGCTGTGGCAGAAGAAGCAGCTGTTTGCACCCAGCGACCAGGGCAATTGAGGAGCTGATTGCCCTGGAAGTGAATTGAATTGAGTTTATTTACGTAGCACTAGGCTATTGCAAAAAACAAATAAAATCAAGTAACATAGAGTAAGAAAAAATATCGTACATCATAAAAATATGAAAAACATTTACAATTTGCCATATATACATTTAAGTGAAGGCATAAAATGATATCTTATAAGTCATGTTAATAGGCAAAAAACAAAAGCCTAATTCTAAAAAAGAATAACATCAAATGGCAACAATGCCTCAAAAGACCCCAGACCTGTTTCCCCATCTTATTAAATCAAGGGGGCTCAGGTACAACATAATAAAAATCCAATGGCTGGTTGTGTAATGGGGTCTAGCCATACTAGAAATTGACTTGTCAACTCTCCTCTGAGGAGGCTGCAATGGGTTTAAATTGAAGAAAACACTGACAAACAAGGATTGCCCTGGATGAGAGGATGTTCCGTGTTGTTCAGGGTGTTGGTTTCAAACGGCTAATTTGTTTGCTGCAGCCCAGGTACAGGATCCTGCCCCCAAAAACCTTCTGCTCGAAGTTTATCCCGACACTATACGGGAGGGTGCAGTCCCAGTTCCTGGCAGAGTTCTGCAGGGCAGAGGAGTCTGTGGTACACTTTACCACAGACTTGTGGACCAGCACCAGTGTAGTCCATGACTATCTGGTGTTTACCAGATAGTGTTTACTGGTCGCACTTGGAAAGTGGCTAAAGTAGGTTGTGGGAGCTCACCACCCCCTCCTGCCCACCTTGAGTTGACATACAATAGAGTGTACCTCTGGCTTTTTCATGGGGCTGGGCAGCACCTCACCTCGCACTTCCACACCATCCCTGTTTTCTGAATGTGGTTCTTCTCTCCAGGGAGACCCACCCCTGCTCCCAAGAAGGAGTGCAGTGGTCACTGGGAGGGCGGAACCTGTTTTTGGGGGCAAGGGGGTCTCAGCTCACTCCAACCTCATGAACTGAAGAAAGGCTGCGTAGCCTAGCCAACAGCCTGGGTAGGCTATTCCAGGCTCGTCCCTTTCATCTCTTCTGATTCAGCTTGTCTTAGAACAGGGAGCTAACTCAGTCCTTCCAGTTCTGTAAGCCAGATGGAAAGCTTACAACACCTACCTTAGAAGACTACAGACATCCCAGGAGAGCATGAAAATCAATAGGGTTCCGGATAATGGTAAGTGATAGCATGGGGATTGGGAGGGTCTGAAAACTCTTCTTTGGGGGTGGGGGGGAAGTCCACAAAGTGACAAACTTTTAAAAAATGACATTCTCTGTGTCCAAAATTCAAACATCTCTCTAACTTGTTTCTTTTTCCCCTCCAATTTGTCAGAGATTTGGCCAGATTCCACACCTTGCCTTGATCTTGTGGACTATGGAGAAAGTAGAAGGTAAGAGTGTGGCAGAAGAGAAGGCAGCAGACAGCAGTGGAATCCTCTTTCCCCTGTTCCCCACTGAAACCCATTTCCCCCTTCCTCTTCTTGTGCACCAAAGCAAAACCCTTTCCTTCCTATTTCTCCTCTGTCCTGTCCTTCGTTTCCCTTTCATCTCTTCTGATTCGGCTTGTTGCAGGACAAGGATGTAGCTTAGTCCTCCCAGTTCTCCAAGAAGGAAGGCTTTTCCCAAAGCCTACACCTTCAGAAGACTAAAGTATTGCAGAGTAATAACTGATTCGCAATCAGTAAGGACAAATGCAGCTGAAGGTTTAAAAACAGAACTTTACTTAAGCTTTCTCAGGCACAGATCCTTAGTTGCATCTAACTAGTAAGAAGACAAAATGGAGACTGAGACAAAAAGAGAGAAGGGAAGAGTGGTTACACAAAGGAATTCAACTGCAAAACCCCATCTCCCATGTACACATAAACTTAGCAGCACCATCTGGTGGCTCTATAGTCAATTACTGTTCTTAATTCAGTAACTTTTAACTTGGATGTTGCATATACCAACATAAAGGAGTGCACAAAAACTGAGTATTTGAGGGTACAGGATAAAGGTAGGTGATGGCAATGTGATCTATTTGTTTACACTGCTAGGGTTAATTTGGATCCAGTGGGGGAGAGACAGTGGATGGGACCCCAGCAAGAGGGCTCTCTATCCCCCCCCCCCCATGTCAGGGCTTCATGCAGCAGCAAGGACTTCCCAGGGTTAACTAATGTCCCTCCAATGTTAACCCTGGGACCTCCTTCTGCTTGGTTAAGGCCTGCCGCTGTGGGGATAGAGAGCCCTCTTACTGGGGTACTGTCCACTGTCTGTCCCCATGGCTGGGGTTCTGGAGGTGCAGTGGGGGCGGGATATGGGTTTTTTCTCACAAGTCACACTGAATTTGGGATGTTGGCATTGGCAATATGGGGGCCTCACTGAATTTGGAATTGACACTATTGTTGGTATTGGAACTGTTGGCATTGGCAATATGGGGGTCATTTGTGGTGTCCTGGGACACACTAGATTTTGAATTGGCACTGTTGTTGGAATTGGCTATATAGGGGTCGTCTTGAGGGATATGGAACTGACAACGTTGGCTTTGGCAATGTGGTGGTATGGCATATGGGTGTCCCCTGGCCGTTTGTAGAATTAATTGTTGTTTGGATTTGTGTGCGGCAGTGATGTGAAAAAACCTGTTTGTGGGGCAAACATGTAGTGGCTGGTGCTGGGGCTACTACTAGTCACTTTGGCTAAGCTGTGTAAACAAACCTGATTGACTGAAGTATTTTACAAGACATGTCTTTTTACTGCAGGAATTTGGGGGGGGGGGTGTTTCTCCAGTGATTTCAAGGGGGAAACCTCCCCATTGAAATCAATGGAGAAAGAACCAATAACCGATAACCCAATTGTCATGGGTTGGGAGTCCAACACCCCACTTTCCTGAGTTGGGTGACTCAATTTCCCTCACTTGCAGCCCACCTGAACCAGTTCTCTCTCTGGCTGGTCCAATTCTGCAAAGGGGAAATCCTTTTGCCAACCCCAACTCCCAGAACTCCTGTTCACAGACACTCTCTCTCTCTCTCTCTCTCTCTCTCTGGGTTCACAAGAGCTTGGAAGCTCAAGTTGCTCAGCTTGTGATCCCCAATGTCAGACCACAGAATGCTTCTTTGTAATTAAGAAGAAAGTTTATTAATAACATACGCTAAGATCGTTGATAAAGAGTGTCTATGAAATAAAAGTCATATAACACATTCCTAAACTGTACTGGGTGTGTCCCTAGATATCTTACCCTACAGAATAGTCCATGTACTTAGGCCTTTGGGGAGAGGGGGAGGGAGGGTATGGGCTATGGCTGTTTTCGCCCCTACCCTGTTTTACTGTTTTAATTTCCAGGGCCCTGTTTTAAAAGTCTTTATTGTTGATTGTTTTTAACAAACTATTTTATACTGT
Organism: Sphenodon punctatus; assembly: GCA_003113815.1. Lineage (NCBI taxonomy): Eukaryota > Metazoa > Chordata > Lepidosauria > Sphenodontia > Sphenodontidae > Sphenodon > Sphenodon punctatus. The sequence continues at coordinate 6,827,044 of QEPC01001916.1, read as the reverse complement.
TTTTATGTATTTAGATTGTTGGAAGCCACCCCAAGCTGTCTACAGGAGGGGCGGGGTATAAATAAATAAATAAATAAATAAATGTACTTGAGTTCGTCTCAGCCAGCGGTGGAAATTCTAGCTGGGCGCTGGTTCTTAGAGTTAGTTAGAATCAAAGTTCTTTCTCCCCCTGCAGGTCTTCCAGCCTCCTTGCTGGCAAGGTGCAGGATGCAGATGAGATCTCGGCTCCAAGAGATAGCTGAAGAAACTGAAGACCTTCCTTTGTCTTGTCTGTTGGCTTAAGTAGAATTTCAAAGTCTTTTGTTTCTCGTTCTGGCCTTGGAGAAGCTGTAGAGGTTGTGCCTGTCTGCACGCAGGCAAAACCAGCAGGTAGGCACACAGATAAACTTAATTTGCACCTGAATGAGTTTCTGTCTGGTGTCTCTCTGAAACCACATTCTTTATCTCTCTCCATTTCCTGGAGTTTGGGGTTCTCAGCTCTCATTTTCCACTACATGATTACATGAATTGAGTTGTCAGTTCTCAACATTACATCCATGTTTAACCTTTAGCTTTACATATATGCTAGACCTATAGTTCAGTATCTCTCCTGTGTGGCCTTATGTTCCTTCCTGACACCGATAACCGATAAAACTGAGAATTTTGCCCAAGTCCCACCCCTAGAAACTAGGCTCAAAACTTTGACCATGATCCACAAACTATTTACTCCAGGGCCACTGAAGTTCTACTCTGGAGAAAGTGATACGTAGCTCATGGCTTTTGCCTTCTTTACACAATCTTATCACTTTCCCCGGCCTCAGTAGACTTCATAAACCCACATCTTTCTAAATAGCTTGTTGCTAACAAGCTGTCACACAGTGCTGCAGCTGACACATTTGGAGTTGATAACTTACAATGCGGTGCATCACCCCCATGATTATGCAAAAAAAAGAGTACCGTTTTCTTAAATTGGAGTTGGGAAATGTCGCTTTTCAAGAAAAGGGTGTGACAGTAGGAATTTGAGGAGTGAAACTTTCCCCTGAGTCTAAGCAGTCTCAGCAGAGAGAGCTTGTAAGGGTCTATGGCAGGACTGAGGAATCTCAGGCCTGGGGCCAAATGCAGCCTGTGGCTAGGGTTTGGTTTTTTAGCTCTTTTCTACTTCCTGGCACTAGTCCCTGGCAAGCATGAAAGACTGAGCTCAGGGTAAGACCACTTTCACACCTTCCCCCTGCACATATTTTGGCTGCGGGAGGGAATGCACAAGCCAGAATATGTGCTGGGTTCAGCCAGTCTGAAAGCCCCTTCCCCGCAAACAGTTTTGCTGGCAAACACATACAGAGACTCTGTACCTCTGCGTGTGTTTGCTGGCAAAGCCACACAAGGGGGCTTTCAGACCAGCTGAACCCCGCACATATTCTAGCTTGCGCATTCCCTCCTGCAGCCAAAATATGCACCGGGGGGCGGGGGGGAACAGTGTGAAAGTGGTCTAAGGAAGCAGAGATGAAGGGATGTACACACTGATAAGGGACAGATTCATTGCACAGATCCATGATCTGAACTCTCCTCTTCCTGAGCACACCCCTTAAGCACTAGCATCCTCAACTTTTATCTGGAGTTTGTACTAATTTTCAAAGTGGCCCATGGGAGGGAAAAGGTTGCTATTCTTTTATTGCCTTATAGAGAAGGAGAGAGTACCAGGTAGTATTTTGTTGATTCTTTTGGGTATGCTACATTTTGATCATAAGTTTTTTCTTTGTCTGTTAACCTTGGGGGAGACTCCATTCATTTCTTCGCAGGCTGTGGCTACATCCAGTACACTGCCCCATTTGCATCAGAGTCAGCATTGGCACCAGTGGGAGCCAAACCTCAGCAGCTTTTGTCATTTTTTTGCTATGTCAACTAAATCTCCTCTTCATTTAAACCATTAGCAACACGATTGGTCAGTACTTCCCATTGCATAGTCCTGGGGTGTGGATGGGATGACTCACTGAATCCGAGTACACACACGTTGCATTCTATATAGAGAGTTTTTGATGGCATGGAATTTGTTCGCTCCAAATAAGTCTAGAGTGATATGGAAGGGGTGGGGGAAATCATCTAGGGCAAAGGTTCCCAAACTATCAGCCATGACTAGAGCTGAAATGAGCAAAAATAGGTATAATTGACAAATTTCTGGTACCTGAATCGACCCAAGAATATTGGGTACCGACCAGTACCTGATTGCAACCTGATGTCCAGAATTGTTGACCTCCAATCTCGGAGTGTTGACACCTTGTACCAATTTTTTAACTTCCATTCCAATTTTTTTTACTTAAGACACTGTTTTTGTGGGTTTCCATCCTGGAAAGTCAACTTTCTGTCCTGATTTTTCAACTTCTGGTCCTAATTTTTTTGTTTTCTGTACCATTTTTCCATCCCAATATATCACTTGGTAATCAGAAAATTGAAAAATCAGTTCCATAAATTACCAGTTTTTTCAGGTATCCAATTGGTGCCCAGGTAGCCCATTGAGTACTTGATGCAGTACTCAGAAATGGGGCTATTACCCCTGGGTACTAAATTCAGTGCCCTTTTCATCTCTAGAATCACCCTAAATGGGACTGCACTATTTGTAAATGAGGTCTCACTCTTAATTGATATATACTGCATGTCTTTGATGATGGCTAGGGTTACTGGATTACATTTAAGGCTCGAATTGGAGTCATGCAGGCAAAACTCTGGGAACCACTGATAAAGGGAATATGATGAGTAACAGGTCTGCTCTCCTTACTGAGGTGTAGAAAGAGAAAAGTCCCTGTAGCAGGGACCAGTCCTGTGGGGCTGCTGCCCCTTTAAGAAGGGGGATGAGGGGGTCTGCCAGAGGGCTGAGCACACCCAAGGGGGTGGCAGAGACAACCCCATAGCTGGGGATCAGTCTGTGAGGCAAACAGGCTGAGAAACCCTGGGACAGAGTGGGTGGGTTACTGACCCTTTAAGGCTGTGGACAGGAAGCCTGGCCACACCCACTCTGCCTGTATGTAAGGAGAGACAAGGCAGTGAGAGGAGAGTCCCTGCTAGGGAACTAGAGGAGCAACATCTCCCGGAAGAAGCCTTCCTGCTCTATGCTCTCCAAGGTACTGAAGGTTGGAGAACCAGAGGGACCCAGGCAAGTGGAAGAGGCTGTGCCCAAGAGGGAGCCTCCTGCCTGTGGAAGGCTTGGCCAGAGCCTGGGGGCTAGAGGCCTGCCTGGATGGACTTTGGGGGTTGATAGTCGGTGTTGCTCCTGAGCCTGGAGAGGCTGACCTGGGCCTGCAGGGTGGAGGCAACTGAGCCGGCAGCCCCAGGTACATTGGATACAGAGTCTAATAAAGGACTATGGACTAATACCCTCTGAACTGTGTGTTGTGTCCTAGAAGAGGGTACCCCCCTGTCTCAGGGGGGTTTTCAGTCAAGGCTCGGGCTGAAAAGGCATAACAGAGGGGTGAGCTAATTCCCCAGAGTGAGATCCCAGTGCCCCATGTGGCCCTGGGACACCTGCTACACTCCCTGTGTAACCAGAAAGCTTACATATTCTCTCCAACAGAAGTGGGTCCAATAAAAGATATCATTTGAACTACTTCATCTCCATTTCATTACTGAGGAAGGTTGTCTGCTCTGACCGATTTAGAACTTGAGAGTAAATCTGGTTCCCGGATGCCTCCTGAAGTCTCAAACACAGAAGTGCCTCTTCTCATCTGCATATGTCCTCTTCTTTGTGGCCCCTGGGCTGAGCTGCTATAATGTGTGATGACCTTTAGCCATTACTCAGAATGTGGCTGCTTTTACATGTGCGTGCGGTGCCATGCCATAAAATCATGTGCCACGTCAAAAATCCCTTAGGCGGGGTTTAGATGTGACGTCACGTGCATAATTAGCCGCTCGTGCATGCTTTAACGCCGTGGACTAGATAAGAAAAGCTACCCCAAACCTTTGCAGTTTAGCCTAGGTGAAATTCTTTGAGGGATGTAGCTGAACAGCCTTCGGTCCTGAGCTCACATGGCCTGCACGTATTCCATTTCTGGCCATATCATATCTGCACTCCTTTGCTGCAAGAGCTATCACCACTAGGAAGGCATGCAGGCAGAAGGCAGACACAGGGCGCTTTCACACGGGCGTGCAGCACCGCACCATAAAATCAAACGCCACATCAAAAATCCTACAGGCGGGGTTTAGACGTGACATCACGCACATGATTAGCTACTCGTGAATGCTTTAACACTGTGGACTAAATACCTCGATATCGATACCTTGCAGCAGAGGCGTGCGGACATGATATGGCCACAAATGGAATACGTGCAGGCCATGTGAGCTCAGGACCGAAGGCTGTGCAGCTACATCCCTCAATGAATTTCACCTAGGCTGAACTGCAAAGATTTTGAGTAGCTTTTCTTATCTTTCTGAATGTGTGATAGAACTTCGAAAAGCAAAATTATTAAATTTGCTGGAGATAGTGGATTTTTTTTCCCTCTCCAAAGATTCCTACACTGTCATGTGGATTCTATGGCTCCAGCACAAAGCAAGTTTCAGGTTCAGGAGGAAATCATTTCCCTTTCAAATTGGCTCAAATTCACATGAATCATGCTCAACTCCAGAGGGCAGCGGCAAGTCAGAACTCAGGAGAGATGAGTTCCTACTTTCTGATAAATAAAGGTATTAGTTGCACTTCCAAAATAGCCTGCGAGAGGAAAGGTTTTCAGAGCACGTTGCACAGAGGAATGTTGTGTCTGTTTGCTTACCCCAGCTTCCCTGTCATCATAAAAGATATAGTGCGTCAGAGCAGTCAAACTCTATTTATAATGATAAATTTCAATGGGGTGTAAAGGTTTTTTGGGGGGGAGGGAATGAATGAAAAGGAGGGTGGGAAACAATCCACTACACCACAGCAGAAGTTGCCCTTTGATATTTTCTATGGGAAACACAGATTCCAAGTACCAATCAAGAAACAAAATAGGAATCTTTTCAATGACGAAACTAAAGTTACCTAGTATTTTAAATGTGCTTCCTCTAGGATTGTGCACGGTAGAGCACAGGGTGATTAAAATCAAAATAAAGGAATTTTGTGTCGGCTAGGAATTATGGTAAGTGCATCTCTGTTTATTCATTTTACACACAGTATGTACCGAATGCTCCTCATACTCTTTCAAGTTTTGGATGTTCACTGCATAACCCTACAGTTTGGCCCAGTGTTGAGGGCAGAGACGGGCATGTTTTCTCTCCAACTGTATGCAAGGTTTGCTTTTCTGGGTTACTGGATGAGATTGTTGTCCTTACAGGAGGACTCTTTGCCCCGTCTATGCCTCCATGAGGAATGACTTTATGTGGGCCCTAGGGGATATGGGTGGCTTGGATACTTGGGGACTTTGTTCCAGTCCTATGGGTTTTCATCTAGTTACTTTTCAGGGAAAACGTTAAGAGGAATTAAAAGTGAACTACGGCTACGGTTGGAGGATACGGAGCGGCAGGAGGATCTGGCAGCTTTGGGGGATTGGAGGGTTGCTCCATGGCTAAAACAAACAAAGCTGGTATGGGGTCTAGAGGAGTACTTGAACAACCTGATGAATCGGAAACTTCGAAGATGTTATACGCTTCTTTGGTTCCAACAGGTGCAAAAGCAGTGCTGGAGGGTAGGCATAGGGGGTCCCTTACCCTAAACGTATATGGTCATGCTCTTTAGGGGGTGTTGAGACTATGGAACATTTCTTCTTGTTGTGTCCATATTATGAAATGCTTAGGCTAGTTTGGATTCTACCATTGGTTAGGGGGATAAGATCTATGGAGTCGGGGCAGGGCTATGAATGACTTTTGTGGAAGTCAAATCCAGATGATCAAATGGCGTTGGCAACTTTTGTCTGGTTAGCCTCCAAACAACGGAAGGAGTCAAAGATAGATGTGCAGGGTACCCCATAGTGGGGTAAAGGAATGGGTGTTAAGCCTAATTGGTAGGGGAATGGAGACACCCCCCCCTTATGTAACTTAAATGGATGGTCATTTTGTATTGGTAATTTTGTATTGGATAAGATGGGATTGATATTTGGCATCTGATATAGCGTGGGCACTCTGTAATAGGAGGCCCATGCCCCAGGGGACAAGTTCCGCCGTGGTAACCCCCGTAGAAGAGCAAGGCGCCCCCCCCCCCTTTTTTTGTATTTTGCACTTTTGTATGGCCTCAGTTATAGAGGCTGGGTGAAATAAGTGCTGTATTCATGGTATAGGAAATGTGAAAGGAAATTATTTTAATAGGGCATGATGTCTCTTATGTATGGGATAATGGTATTGGATCATAATGAGTGTGGTTAATGGCGAAAGCCAGCCGAAATAAACAAATTGTATTGTATTTAAGCAGATGCTCTGGAAGCACGCAGGAGAGATGGGTTATTAGAAAGATGTTTGGCTTTTGCCTCTTTAGAATGTTTCTTCGGGAATGCCAAAGTCAGCTATAGGTTTTGTTTAGTTGCCTTGGTATACGAGTGGTAATTCACCCATCTATGGCCGGAATATTTATTCACTTCTGATCTCTCATGCTGATAGGATGCTATGCTGTATTTTGTGTTATGTTTATGTTTATTGTTTGTGTATATTTGTGTTTTTGTCTGGCCATGGCAGACGCCCGTGCTGAATAACTGATTTGATTTGAACCCTGCAGTTAATTCAATAATAAGAACAGGCAGATCACCTTCCAGGAGAATAATGGAAGCATTTTAAAGCATTTTAAAAAGCAGTTTTGTCACGGGAGAAGCTCAAGATGCAGAAATGTTGCTTCTCTGAATAGACTATAGGAGAACATAGAAAGTGCTTTACTGAATCACAGTGGTGGCCTGTCTCATCCAGTATCCTGTCAATGCCAGCTTCAGAGGAAGAGTCAGATTGCTGTGTAAAAAGCAGCTCTAAGTTGGAGCATTTTTACACGTTGGCACTTTTTCCCAGACTTGAACATTTCAGGGTTGGGAAACTCCCACAGGGGGATTTAGACATTCGCTCCTGGATAGAAGTTGCCCATTCCATTCATTTTTATTGTCGTTAAATAGCAATTACCGCTCAACAAATTTAACAAAATAGAAGAAGAAAATTCAAATTTAAAATACAGTAAAAACAATATATTAATTAATTATTAATTATTATAATATTATTATTATTAGCATTTATATAGCACCAGCAATGTACCTGGTGCTTTACAAAAAATAGGATAGACACGGTCCCTGCCCGAGAGCTTACAATCTAAAGACAGGGGGAGGGGAGACAGGAAAGGGGGAACAGAGAGAGAGACAAGGGAAGCGACATTCATGAGGAGGCGAGAAATCAGGTACACTTTCTTGACTTGGTTACAGTAAATTGGGAGTTTGCAGATAACAGGTGGGGGATAATCCTGGGTGGGGATGATTAGCAGGAGTTGGGAAGAGCGGAGCGGAAGAGGTGGGTTTTGAGGAGGGACTTGAAGGTGTGGAGGGTGGGGGCAAGGCGGATGAGGGCAGGGAGGGAGTTCCAGGCGTGCGGGGCAACGAGGGAGAAGGGACACAGGCGGTTGGGGGAGCAGGGGAGGCGTGGGAGGATGAGGGAGGGGATGGAAGAGGAGCGGAGTGCTCGAGCAGGGGTTTGGAGGGAGATCAGGGCAGAGAGGTAGGGGGGTGCGAGGTTGTGAAGGGCTTTCTAAGTGAGGACAAGGAGCTTCTGCAGAATAGGCTCAGGAAGGGGGAGCCAGTGGAGAGAGGAGATGAGAGGCTGCACATGGTCAAAGCGACAGGCTAGGTGGATGATCCTGGCAGCAGAGTTTTGAACAGAGACCCAGAATTGTAAGATGGGGTTTTACAAGTGCAGGTCTCAAAATGTGCAGGAATCATGTGGCACTGCTGTTACAAAGATGCGGGGGTGACTTCCGGTCGGGGAGCCAGCATCTAAATCCCCCTTGCAGGGATTTCCCAACCCCAGACTTTTGAAGTCCAGGAAAAAGCACCAATGTGTAAAAACACCCTGAATCTCTCTCAAGGGAATCCTCATAGCTAGAGGCTGGCTAATGCCATCAAATGGGAGGGTTTATGCACTTTCCACAAACACTTGCTTTTAAAAATAATATACTGTTATCCATCAACCCCTATAAAATAGTCAATCCTTCTTTGAATCCAGCTAAACTGTTGGTCTCACTGTTATTCTGTGGGGATGCAGAGAAGAGTAACACAAAGCTTGTGCGTATGTGGCAGGTCGAGCTACAGGACCATCATGCATCCTGGGCTGCCATGTCATGCCTTATAAAGAACAGGTTCCCCTGTCCGTGCAGGGCTTAGCTCTACCCTAAGCCTCAGCCTGCAACCAGACTTATCCAATGGCTCCTTCTGGACTTTTACTCACAGTTCTTTCTTCTGTACCTCCTGGCTATTTCTGTGCCTATACCACACCTCCGACTCCACAACACATTCCAACTGGTCCCTTGGAAGGCTTCAAACCAAAGCACTCTATTTATTTATTTATTTTGTTTGTTTCTTTAGATTTTTTTTTTATTCCACCCTATCCCTTAGGCTCAGGGTGGCGTACAATTCTCTAGCCTGTCAACTGTAACATTAAGGCCCTTTTTACACGGACAGAGTTGGTTGCGGGGATGGGTGTTTAGCTGCGGTGGGTGGAGGTGAGTGTGTGTCCGTTTACACGGACACCCCCTCCATCTTAACCCATGGAGCCTCTTCTGCTTTTCTGGAGGGCTCCATGGGTGGACGTGGGTGGAGATGGGTGTGAAGTGGGTGTTGCGGGGGAGCGCGCGCACACCCCACCCATCTCGCTCGGTGTTCACGTGGGTAAACACCAAGCAGACACCACCACTGACCGTATATACGGACGCCCCCCACACGCACACCCCCCCCTACCCGAACACTGAGCCGGGGGGGGGGGAGCATCCGTGTTAAAATGGCCTAACTCTAGTCACAGTTCATCTGTGCTCCTACAGGTCCTAGGCCTATGGAGCTCCCTGATGCTGCAGAATCCCTAGGGAATTCTAGTGACTGGGCTGAACAGGCATTGGTGAGGGATATTTGTTTGTTTTTTGTAATATATTTTTTATTTTTTAGTATCAACAGTAACTTACATTACATTTCGTGTACAACAAAAACGTTTTTTTGCCGTCCTTTTTCATTTCTGCGCTCGGACGGCCACGGTACCTTACATTGTTATATCGATACTGTAGTGTCTTTACTTGTGTGGATACTCCCCAACTTTCCACGTTACTATTAATACCCTTCCCTCCCCCCCTTAACAACCTCCCACTTTCTCTCCCCCCCCCCTTTCCCAAATGACTCCTTAATATATTTCCTTCAAGCATGTTGTATTCGTGAACTTGTCCATTTTGATATGATTCATGAGAATTGTCCAACAAATAGACCATTTTTCATAAAATTTGTCTAACTCATCTTCCAGGCTAGCTGTTATACGCTCCATTGACACCATATACCAAAGTCTTTGCAGCCACGCC